>QEPC01014138.1:197634-232361 GCA_003113815.1 Sphenodon punctatus | reverse complement strand
TATACTGGTTGAGTTCCTAAGTTATTCATCTTACCCTAGCGAGTCCAAAAGTTCTGGTTTCTCAGCCATAAGGTGACTGGCTGGGCTCTTTGGCTTAGAGAGCGGAATCTGTCTCTCACTTCATGCTGTCCCCAGCCTGCTGTGGTCAGGCTGCTCATTCGTATGTAGATGTCCTCTCGAAGCAGCTTTGCAAGCCAAAGTCTTTTCCCCTCTGGGATCTCTCTCCTTATATCTCCTGGAGGAAACTCCCTGTAAGTTCTCCAGGCTTCTATAATTCCCTTTGTTCTCTCATCAGGTCTCTCTGTCTTTCTGCACATAGTCAATGCCTACCTGCATTAGCATTGTTAATGACTCTGGCCATTGGTCTGGACCCCCAATACACATGTTGGTATCTCTTTGTATTTTCTGTAGACTGGTGACGTGTAAGAGCCCTAATTCGAGTTGTACAGTTCTCAGAGTTAACATTACAAACATGTGGAACCTTTGACATTACATGGTGTACATGTATAGTAACATTACATACATGTGAAGCCCTTGGCACTACACATTTACCAAACATGTAGTTCCGTGTTACACGTGTGTGACCCCATGTTTCTCCGTGACACACCCACTGCCAGTTGGGCCACAACTCTACCCTGACGGGCATTTTTCGCATCCCTGAGGATTTGTGCTGCCTTCCCCAGTTATCCCCGCGATTGTGCATAAAACCCCAGGCCAGGGTTGGGAACCTCTTGTCCCCCTCTCTCGTTTCCCCTTCCCCCACTGATAATGGGTAAGAATATACAGAATGACCTTGAAGAACCTCATTTACAGGTAAGTAACCTCCCTTTACCATTCTCTGAGGGCTGAAGGAAACTGACATCTGAAGCTGTTTTAGGGTCCAATTCAAGGGCTGTAGCACTGAAACAGCAGGAATAGGCTGGACAGTGCAGAACATTGTGGATTGAGGACAGATGATTATGATAAATGATCTCAACAGATTGTTGAGCCAACTTGACTTGAAGGCTTCAAGGGAACAAAGTGGCTAGCTTTGTGGTCACCTTGAACTGGCTACCTGAATAGCTTGCCATCACGCAAACTGTAAGACTGGGTTTGTCTTTTGACCCACCACCAAAGAGGGGAAAACCCCTTAAGAGAATCTAAATCTAACCTGTGTAAATAGTTCATAAGATAATAGTAAAGGAGTTTCTGGTTCATTTGAAAAACATAATTGATTTCTAGCCTTCTTTGTGAAGATCCCCTAGATCAAGCACAAGGTCACCTCTTCACAGTGGCCCTGACCCTATAAGACCCAGCAGCCCCATACCATTGTGTGATGCGAGGAGCACACTTGTGGTGTGGGAGCTCCTGGACAGCATGGAGCACACAGGGTGTGTGTATCAAACCCAGCCAGTTCCACACAGGTGAAACATGTCATTAGTCTGTGGGACTCACTATCACAAGGTGTGTCTTATGGGGGTGTGGGGAGAAGGAGAGTCCAAACACTTAGCAAGGCTCAAAGAGGGTGTGGGTGTCTCCATAGTTGGCATAGGTCCCCACAGCTTGAAGAAGTAATGCTGCCGTATTTCTAGGAAGAACACAACCCCCCATCCCAGTTTCTTAGCTAAAGCCAATCTCTAGACATTAGGCTTAGACCTTCACAGGGACAACTTATCTTGCAGCAGCAGGGATCTTACCCATCTTTTCTCTCAATCATCAGGTTGCTATCACTGCCAGGGACTGGATACTGGGGTGTCTGGACTCTAGGATGGATCTTATCTGGTTGTGATTGTGTCCCTGTGTCTCAAAAATAAATTGCTGTGTGCTTTTAGAAAATGCAAGAGCTGTCTGTTGCTGATCCCTTAGCTAGAACAGGGAACTGCTTCCTCTTAGCAAACATATTTAAAGAGACTTCCGAGTTCCACCTGTGTGGAACTGGCCAGGTTTGATACGTGCACCCTGTGTGCTCCATGCTGTCCAGGAGCCCCCACACCACAAGTGCACCTGCCCCCGCAAGTGGGCCTAACACACACAGAGCCTGCAAGTGCTTAGTCAAGTACACAGTGGACACTCACAGCCCTTTGGGAAGCCTATGCAAATCCCTAGTGAGCCTAGGTAGTGGGCAGGGAACAGCCCACTGGGTAAAGAGCTGGCTGGCCATTGCATCCAGCACTGTGCCACTTCTGGAGTGCCCAGCTCTGGAACTGTAGAAAGGAGCTAGCAGACTCCTAGAAAGAGGCTCTGGTGAAGAATTATGCACGCCCCAGTTGCAGGTGCTGCTGCTTTGAGGTTTTCTGTGCCCCCACAGGCTTTGCCACTGTGAAAGCAACTGAGCCAAATGGCATTTTTCTCTTCCCCCACCCTTTTCAGTGCGAGCTGAACAACTGCACTCCATCAAGGGAGAGCTAAGCCAGATCAAGGCCCAGGTGGACAACTTGCTGGAGAGTCTGGATCGGATGGACCAGCGGCGGGAGCGACTGGCAGGTGAGCGGGGAGGCAGCATATGGGGGGTGGGAAAGAAACATTGGGCATGTATGAGCACATGCCCCTACAATGGATGCTTGCATGGGCCTATTGTGATGGGACCAAGCCTGCCTGGATGGAGAGTTCATCTTCCCACATCCCCCTCCCTGTGTGAGCATGAGCAGACAGCCACATGCATGGAGGGGCTCTGAATCCTTTCTGGAAAGACAGATTTGTTGAGAGGAGCCCCACCATAGCCCGTGGTTGCTGAAGGGCAATGCAGGGAAGGGAATCGTAGAGCTACCATGCCATCCTCTATCCTATCTGAACAGCCTGGCATCTCTCTCCCAGGGGAGGTCCTGGTTACTCAGGCAGCCCAGACATGGTAACCAGGAAGGCAGCTGTAGGCTGACCAGATGACCTGTATCCAGGATGACCTGCAGGCCAGCTGCTGGGGTGCCTCATGTGGATGTCTCTGTCTGTGAGGCAGCAAGACTTTGGGCTGCGTCATTCCCTGCTAACTTCAAGCCACAACAGCATCCCCACACAGCCCCTGGGGCACCCCAACCAAAGAGGCTGGGCTGCCCCAGTAACCAGGACCTGCCCTGAATCCCCAGGTTCCAAGGAGGCTGAAAAGAAGAAAACTCCCACCAGTGAGGAGCTCTTGTACCCAGCAGGTGACTCGCGGACATCCCGTGGTAAGGAGAGCGCAGGAGGCGATGGACAAAGCACCCTGAGAGACATCGACAGCGCAGAAGAGAGCACAGACACTGAGGAGACGGTGAGCCCAACAGCCATCCTTGGGGTTCAGGACAGGGTACAATGCTCCTACCAAAAAGCCCCCAGGCTCACTTAGCAGAGATGTCTGTGGCCTTGCGGTCATTCCCATGAGCTGATCTGACAGTGATACGACAGTGTGTGTGTGCGCCTTCATTCATTCCTCTCTCCTAGTCATCTTCATTCCAGGGCGCTCTGGCTGGCTGTTGTTTGTCTGGGGGCAAGTCAAAGAAGGATACTTGTGCTGAAACCTTCCTGACATAGCCAGATGTCTGCATGTTAAGTAATAGACATGTGGCTGGGAGCTGGGACAAGAGAGGGTGTGATTCTGTATACTGAGTCAGTGGCGGATTCAGAGGGTGGGTAAGGGAGCTGAAGCCCCCCCACCCCATTCAAAGGTATCAACTACAGGAGGTCTCTGGAGTCCCCAAAGTGCCCAGGACTGCAAAGAGCTCTCCAAAGGCTCATTTGCAGCTTCAAAAGCAGCCAGAGCAAAATGGGAATGTAAGATTGCTTAAGGCAGAGCTGGCAGCACCCTGCAACCCCACATGCTGTCTATAAATTGATTTAATCTGCAAAACAAAGGGTTTGGGCCAACAGGATATTGAGTGCAATAATGTCCTCGTTGAAGTCAATGGCTGCGCTCCCATTGACTTCAATGGTGGTGGACTGCCCTCTGAGGCCACTTTCAGACATGGCCTCCGCGCATATTTGGGCTGCGGGGGGAATGCGCAGCCCCCATGTGACTGCCGGCAGAGACACGCAGAGGTGCAGAGCTCAATTTCCTGCTCTGCATCCCTGTGTGTCTCTGCCAGCAAAGCCACATGGAGGCTTTCAGACCAGCTAATCCCCGTGCAAATTTGGCTGTGCATTCCCCCCCCACAGCCAGAATGCCCAAATATGCACATGGGGCCATGTCTGAAGGCGGCCTTATTCTCAGAACCTTTATTCTTCTTGAGAATAAATTGCAGGGTTCAGAGTATAACTCTTTCCTAGAGAGAAGTCCATCAGTAGGGCTGGATCAAGAACCGTTTCCGATCTCACAAGAATTGAGAAACGTTACCAAGATCTCGGTAATGTTTCAAGATCTCATGAGAGTCTAGAGAAAATTCAAACACTGATATGTGCATGCACAAAATGGCTGCTGTGGCAGTTCTGTGCATGCACAGTGGCTTTTTTATTATTTTGTTCATTGTGAGACAGTCACATCCTCAGTGAACTTGGCTCCTCACCTGCCCCTGCAGAGAAGCAGAGAGGAGTCCCAGAGCAGCCCCAGACTTGGAGAGAGGCAGCTAGGGGTTTGGGGTTGGTTTTTTTCAAGGGAGGGGTGTGTTTACAAGTGCAGGGATGGGGAGATTCTCACTTTTCTCAGGGAGAGTCAGGCCAATTTTTGGCTCATTCTCGTTTGCAAGAACAAGCCGAGAAGCCCAATTCTCATCGAGAAAAGCAAGAATCTGAGAAGTGAGTATCAGCCCTAGTCCTGAGCAGCTCCAGGAACAGGAAGCTCTGAAACAGAGTTTCAGGGTCTAATACCGAATATTAGTTTAAAGGGTGTCTTTCTTTTGTATTATTCAGCATTAGAATCACTGAGTTGGCAGCAACGATGAGGGTCATTGTGTCCACCATGCTGTTTGATACAGGATTTGCCATATCGTGACCATCTCACACACGTGCTCGTCCAGCCACTTCTTAAAAAACCTCCAGTGATGGAGAATTCACAACCTCCCTAAGCAGCCAGTTCCATTGCTGGACTGTCCTTACATTCAGGGTATTTTCTGATGTTCAATCTAAATCTCCCTTTCTGCAGCTCATACCCATTGGCTCTTGTCCTGCCTTCCATAGCAAGAGAGAAAATTGTTTTCCATCTTATTTATGGCAGCCTTTCAAATATTTGTAGACTATTACATTTCTCTCACACACCTTTATAAACACACACACTCCCACCCCTCTCACACACACACACACACACACACACACACATTTATACATGCACACTTTCCCCTTGTCTCACATTTATACACACATTCTCCCTCCCTCTCTTTCTCCTTCACACACACACACAAACACTCCCCTTCTCTATCTCGTTCACACATTTATACACACTCCCCATTCCTCTCGCACGCACACACGCTTCTGCGTTTTCTTTCTCTCACACACATTTATATGCACACACTCCCCGCTTCTCTTTCTCACACACCCTTCCCCCCTTCTCACACTGTATTGGGTATGGATATACATGTTGTATTCATATTTGGTTTTTTACTTGATTCATCACCGAAAATTTTCATTGTTTCAATAAATTTTGTTATCTTCTATGAAGACATTTTCACAGACCTTCATTGGGATATTTGCCATAGCAACTCGCCACGCAGGGAGGAGCCAGGGCCAGGAACAAATGTTGCCACTTAGTTCCGCCCGCACTGGGCGTAGATTGTGGGCCCACTTTGTTCCAAGCCCACATTTCCAACCCAGCCACCAACCCGGGTGGGGTTTGTTCCAGGCCCACATCTGGTGAACCTAGAACAAACATTGGGTGTTAACAGACAACAGGTCCAACTGGGCCAGCACGATGCCTGTACGTTTGTTCTGGCCTACCAGATGCGAGCCCAGAACAAACCCCACCCGAGTTGGTGGCTGGCCCCGAATTTGTGGGCCCAGATCAAAGCGGGCCCACAGTCTGGGCCCAGCAACCACTCAGCTGGGCTAAAGGGGGTGGATCCGGACAGGAACGTTTGTTCCCGGACCCAGTTCCTCCTGGCATGGGGGGTTTGTATGGTGCCCAGTCATGGCTGCCTGGCATGGCGGGGGGCACGGCAATGGCAGAAGTGCGAGGGTGTGGCCAAGTGGCCACACAACATTCCCCATCCCCTGTCCCTTGATGGAAGTCACCCGCTGGGGGGAGTTTTCCTCCCTTCTCTGACTGGGACAGACATCCTCATGAGTCTGTTAACACTCGTTCATGAAGCAGGCATGATTGGTGGCAGGCTAGAGGTAAGCACCTTCCGGGCTGGAAGTGGCCTGCAGGCCAGGGGTTCCCCACCCCTGGCATAGAGCATATGTGGAGACATAGTAAAACGAATAAGGATTGTCCATTGGAAACAATGGATGCAACATGAATGCCAGTTGGAAATAATGGAGTTCTGTGAATGCCATTAGCGCTTACTGGGCAGTAAAGCAATACAGTGGAGCTACATCTCTAAAATGAACTGCGAGTAGAGAGAGGGTGGAATGCCAAAAAAGGAGCAGAGGTTTGTGTATTGAGGGTCGGGGGGAGAGGGAATAAAAAGTGCCATGATAGAAAAACAGGGAAGGAGCCAAGAGGAGGTGTTGGAATGTCATGGGACTGGTTGGGATTGTAGCAAAGAGGCCACTGGGAGCACTGGAATGATATGAGACTGGGTAGAATGACAAAGAGGAGAACAGGAATAACTGGAATGGTGGGGAGCTTGATACATAGAATCATAGAATCTTAGAATTTGAAGGTATCTCAGAGGTCATCTAGCAGGGGGTTCAGTGCAGGAAATCCACAGCTACAGCATCCCAAACAGATGCCCGTATAGCCTCTGTTTGAAAACCTCCAGCAAAGGAGAGCCCACCACTGCCCTAGGCAATTTCTTCTTAATGTTTAGCCAAAATCTGCTTCCTTGTAATTTGAGCCCATTGGTTCTAGTCTTGCCCTCAAGAGCAACAGAGAACAGGTCTGCTCATCTTCTATGTGACAGCCCTTCAAATATTTAAAGTCAGCTATCATGTCTCCCCTTAGTCTTCTCTTCTCCAGGCTAAACATACCCACTTCATTCAACCTTTCCTCATAGGACTTGGTTTCCAGACCCCTGACCATCTTTGTTGCTCTCCTCTGAGCCCATTTCAATTTGTTAATGTCCTTCTTAAAATGTGGTGCCCAAACTGGACACAGTACTCCAGATAAGGTCTGACCAGTGCAGAATAGAGTGGAACTATTACTTCTCGTGACCTGGACACTGTGCTTCTGTTAATACAGCCTAAAGTAGCATTAACCTTTTTAGCAGCTGCATCACACTGCTGACTCATGTTCAGCTTGTGATCAACTACAACCCCAATATTCTTTTCATATGTACTGCTGCCAAGCCCAGGTATCACCCATCGTATACTTGTGTATTTGATTTTTCTTACCTAAATGCAGAACTTTATATTTATTTCTGTTGAATTTAATTGTGTTAGTTTTGGCCCAGCTTTCCATCCTGTCAAGATCATTTTGAATCTTGTTTCTGTCTTCTAAGGTGTTAACTATCCCTCCCAGTTTTGTGTAATCTGCAAAATATGATAAGCATCCCCTCTACTCCTTCATCCAAGTCATTAAGTACAGGGCCCAAGCCCAAGCCCTGAGGCACCCCACTCGATACCTCCCTCCAGATTGATGGGGAACCATTGATGAGCACTTTTTGGGTATAGTTGTTCAAGCAGCTGTAAATCCACCTAAAGGTAGTATCATCTCGCCCATATTTTACCAGCTTGTCAAGAAGGATATCATGGGGAACTTTGTCAAATGCTTTGCTGAAATCAAGATGTGCTACGGCCATGGCATTCCCATGATCACTAAACTAGCAACTCGATTAGAAAAGGAAATAAGTTTAGTCTGGCATGACTTGTTCTTGACAAACCCATGCTGGCTCCTATTAATCACAGCATTGGTTTATAAATGCTTATAGACTGACTGCTTTATAATCTGGTCTAGAATCTTTCCAAGTATTGAAGTCAAGCTGACTGGTTTGTAGTGTCAAGGAAAATTTTATACTCACACTGTTGATAAAATCTGCCAGAAGTTCTTTATTGATCTCAAAGCGCAGAGAGAGCGAGCAGAACTGAATCCATGCAAGGAAACAGACTGGTCTGACTCCTCCCCCAATGCAAGAAGTTTTATAGGTTTATCATACATTCAAAGATACATGCATGTCACTCAAAGCAACGTCATACAAAGGTAAAAGGTTACAGCAATTGTTTACCTACTAAGCAAATTATTCTCAAAACAATATAAGCTAGACTGTTTATAAAGTAAGGTGCCTAAACAAAGTTAATTAACTAGCACAACTGCAAGGTCATTTTCTACTATCTGCTGTAAGGAAGAACAGAGTGGCGTCCCTCTGTCCAATGCTTATCATGCATGAAGCTGTTTCCCAGGCCTTGCTGTGTGAAACAGAACCCAAACTAACCTCATTATTATTTCTATCTAAGGCTAAAGCTCACTTCTGTTAAGAATGAGTATTACCCAGCATTCATTCATCTCTTCCATCTTGTGATACCTTCCTTTTGGCTATTGTAATGCAATTCCATAGGGTCCCTTATAAAAATTCCCCCACAGTAGTTTCCTGGATCCTCCTTTTTGAAGATAGGAACAACATTTGCCCATTTCCAGTCTTCTGGCACCTCACCTGTTCTCAAAGATTATAGACAGAGGTTCCAAGATTACATCTGCAAGTTCCTTCAGTACCCTAGGATGTAATTAATCTGGCCCTGAAAACTTGAACTCCTTTAAAGTAGCTAATGTTCTCTTACCATCCCTTTACCTATTCTGAGCTGCAATTCCTTCCCTTCATCATTAGTGCTACTCTTGCCAAGTTGGATATAGTTTCCCTTGTGAGAGAAGACTGAGACAAAATAGAAGTTGAGCAATTCCACCTTCTCTCTGTCATTACTCATTGCCCCTTGTGTCAATCCATCCACTTCCTACTCATTCCATCCCCAACACCATCACAGTCAATCCACCTTAACTCCCACCTTGCCATTGCACCATCTCCTCATCACCTTTTCCTTGTCATTCCAGTTGTTGTTGTTGTTTATTTTATTTTTATTTATGTGGCGCCAGCGATGTACCTGGCACTGTACAATCAATATTTACGGACAGGTCCCTACCCCTAAGGGGCTTATAGTCTAAGAGACAAGGGAGGGAGAGACAAGAGTACATTCATGAGGCTGAGAAGTTGCAGGCGCACGTGCTTCGTTTAGTTACAGGGAACTACATGAGTTACATGAGTGCCGTCCCTTATCATTACATCTCATCCTCTCTCATTCAGTTCCTTCCCTATGGCTCATTGCTTGTTATTCTGGGTGAAAACAGACACCATGCTAACTCCACTTTAACACCACTTTAATACCTTTTTAACATTCCTTATGCATTGTGCAGGGCTATATTGGTGCTCTGTGCAGCCCTGCAACATGCATAAGAAATGTTAGTGGCGTTAGCGTTATGTCTGTCTTCACCCCCTCTTAAATACTTGTCATCCTCCCTGTCGTTCCATTCAAACACTTGTCATTACACCTGATTCAAAGTCTCCTCCCTGTCGCTTCACAAAATTGCTCACCATACCACCAAGTACCAGTGGCCTTGTCTTTGTCGTTCTACCCAGTCCCTCATCATTCCAGCTGGTCACGGTAGCCTCCTCGTTATCCCATCCAGTCCCCAGTAATTTCATTCCAGGTGCTCCCTGCAGCCTATTCCCTCTTGGATCAGCACCTGTTAGTGTCATGAGTTGTTGGTTTGTGGCCTGGGTGCACAGCCTGGAGAAGCCACTTATCACTGGATGTGTCACAGTTGATTGCATTGACAGCCTGTCATGTCACTTGTCATATGACATGAGTGGGTCAATTGAGCTGGCAGTTTGCTATAGGGCAGCTCATGAACCTACGCGGTTGGTGCCTTGAAACCACAGCCCTGGGCCCTCAATGGCTGCCTGGAGGATCCCATAGGAGTTGTCAGCAGATGCCAGCTGGGAAGGCTGACCCCAGAGCCGGTTGGAAATTGATCCTGCACCTGTGTGTGGGCTTCTTGGTGTCTGGACTAGAGAGAAGCCCCCATGATCTCAGGTCTGAAGTCATAGAACCTCAGGGGATCAGAGCTAACCTGGCCAGCTCGTGCCCTCACTACACCTACCCCTAGCTGAGGTTGTGTCAAGGGACCTTAGATGTGAACATGGATCATACTGTCCCTCTCAGGGTGTTAACAAAAGAGATAGTAGCCCATACCAGATGGGCGTCCACCTGCTCGTTTATTAGGTGTTCGCCTCCCCCAGCCATGTGTCCACAGCCCCCACTCACAGCGGGGTCTCAGAGCATGCAGAGCCTGCTGTGCAGATGAATGGGCCAGGGGCCAGAAGCAGGTGGATATGGCTATCCTGCTGCAACTGCTCTTGCTGCAAATGCTTCCAGTCCCACCACGGAAGCCACAACTGCCAGCGGTGATTCCTCTACACCCGTCCCCAACCCAGAGCCAGCATGGGTTGATGCGGACACAGATGCTGTGATCCTCACAGTGTATCCTCTCAAACTCAAGAGCCGGCCCTTGTTCGAGGAGCCACCCAAGGTTCTGGTCGGGGGCACAGAGGCCCTTCCTTGTAGAGGCGGTGGTGAAGGCAGAGGAGAACGGTAAGTTAAAGCATCGGGGGAGGGGGGTGTTTGCGTTTAGACAACTGCATGATAAAGGCTTCTGTTTTTTATCAAATTGTTTCTTATTGTTTACTGCATTGACAGGTAGCCAGAAGAACATAGAGGAGCAGCAAGAAAATTGCCAGGAAACAGGTCCACAGGTTAGGAATGGTGGGTGCAGGAAGTGTGTGGGAAGGCACCATGATGGGCCCATGGGCTGAGGGTTGCGTGGGAAGGCACCATGGTGGGACGGCAGGCTGGTGACCAGGAGGAAAGCCAAAATGGTGACTTGAATGGCGGTGGTTGATTTCTGTATGTTCTTTCATTCAGCGAACAATACAGTTGTGGAACCTGTTGCCAGAGGAGGCAGTGAAAGCCAGCACCATAACTAGCTTCAAACAGATACTAAATAAATTCTTAGAGGATAAAGCCATAAATGCTTTACTAGTTTGGGCTTAAACACCTGGCTACCAGTAGTTGAGAGTGGTTAGCAGGCGATGGGTCACATACCCATGACCTGTACTTGTACTTCTCTTGAGCTACTGTAGCTGCCCACTGTTGGAGACTGGATGCTGAGTTCGATGGACCATGGGTGTGACCCAGTATGGCACTTCTTATGATCACTTCTCTACAGTGATCGTGGAAGGAGAACTGCGTGGTACTAGGATCCCACTGCAGCAACTGCTCCAGCAGCTGCATAGGCTGGGTACTCATTCCTACTTCCCTTCGGGCAGGGGGAGGGCTGAAAATTGGGTGGGTGGGGTCCTGAAACACTGGGGTGGGAAGGCTGTTGTGGTTGTCTGAACTAATGTCTTTCCTTGTTCCCTTGTTCCAGGTCTTCCAGTGCAATTGGCATGGATGGAACCCCCTGCCACAAACGCCCAGCAGAACCCGGACCTGTGGGTCTGCAACCAGTGGTGCAGGGAGAATTTGGCAAGGGAGCAGCTTGGGGAGACCTAGCAGCTATTGATCTCCAGTGCTGCTTTAAAAGACCAAACGCTCTCTCCACAACAGAGCAGGTGGTGCTGAGCTGCTCATTAAAGTACTTTTGCTCTGGGGTGTGGCCTTCATGAGCCAGGTCTTCACTGGGAGGGTAGGCAGGGTCCCTGAGAACAACAGACCTCATGAGCACCCCCTCAAGGCATGTTTCAGTGGAGAGTTCAAAGTCTCCGGTGTACTGCAGCCAAAGAAAGACTGATGAAAAATGCAGGCGTCGTGGTTCTTCCTGGACCACCCAGCCAGTACTTTCAAGAACTGGGCACAGTGGTCCACTATGGCTTGGAGAACTACAGAGAAAAACCTCTTCACTTCAGGTAGTTGTCCGTGCTATGGGTTGGGCATATTATAGCAATATGGCTACCATCAATCGCCCCTGTATAGTTCAGGAAGCCCTCCCAGGGAAAGGTCAGCCAACTGCACCACCTGGTCCAGCGTCACTCCCACAATCTCTGTGTTAACCTCCACTACTATGGCTGCCTACCGTGGAGGTTCCAATGCCACATTGCTGGATGACAGAGTAGCAGCATTCTGGAGTGGCGAGATTCCAGGTGGTGATGACCACGTGTTTCTCTAGGGGGATGGGCAACAGCGTCACCATGTTCTGTTTCACCAGTAGAGGCCTGAGAATCTTGGCTATGCAGGATGAGGCAACGGGGGCATCCTGTGTGTCTGCACAAAGATAGCACTTTCTCCCACCAGCCTGTGCTTTCCTCCTTCACCCAGACCAGCCTTTTGGTGGTACAGCCCTGTGCATGGCATCAGTGATTGAAGCTGCATCTCCCAACAGGTACCTCTGTGCACATCAGCTACCTTTGCACATTTTCGATCCTCCCCAGTGTGGTTCCTTGTCACTGGAGGTAGGCACGTGCACAACACTAAATCAGGGGCCACCTCCGTGGTGTGGTGCACCCCACTGTCCTGGCCACAGATCAAGCAAGAGCCTTTCTGTACCTTGACTCCACATCATGCCAATGACAGAAGAAGGCTTGGATCTGTTGGGTGGCTCACAGGATCTGCTCAGCATTGGAAAGGAAGGCCTGGAGCACCATAACAAGCACAAGGAAGTTCTCCGCATGTGTCTCCATGACTGTTGTTCTGGCATTAGTGAACTGCAGCCCATGCACCAGATGTTCTGAAAAGCTTAAACAGCTGGGCGGCTGCCTAGCTAGAATTGGCTGTTGGCCACTATTGGTCATGTGTCCTTACAGGACTGGCTGTGCATGAGCGCGAACTGCTGTTGGCTGCTATTGGGGACAGCTATTGGTTGAAAAAGTTCTTGAAAGCTTATGCCGGGTGTGTGTGAGTTGCTTCACGTCAGTCCAGGTGGCTATTAAACTGCATGGACATTTCTGTCACAAGCATATCAGTGCACGTGCCAGCTCATCTAAAAATGCTACAGATGCTCCCATCATAGGAACATGGAATTTTTTAGTTGCAGGGGTGGGTGGGGATGAAACCACTGTATGGTACAAAATGGGAAGGTGAGGGATCTTCAAGGCAGCAAAGGTCACTGTGCTCAGAATGTATGTAGGAGCAGGTATGTATGTTGGTTAAAAGCTACTTGTATTTTCTCATCTTTTGAAAGTAACAGTTTTTGCTTGCAATGAGCATGAGGGTTCATAATGCCATAGAAAGCTATTGCTGCGGGTTGTTTGCCCAGGAAAGCCAAATGGTTTTGGCTTTGGTCTGTGGGTGTTGTGCCTGCCTAGGATACAGGGCCCAGAAAGGTTGTGGAGTGATGCATACCCTGACCTTTGCTGACATTTGGGTGAGACCTGATGTACAGAGAGAACTGTCAAATCCATCCTCTGAAGCAGTCTATGTGCTCATAGGGCATCCTATACACACAATGGGGTTCTATGTACATATCATGGAGTGCAGTCGTTGTGCAACCCTGCTGCAGTTCAGCAAAATAGAAGAGTGGGAGCCCCAGACGAGATGAGAGAGTGGGATGCGATCAAGAACATGACTTTTCTAGATGTTTGTGCATTGCCAGAAGTAAGGCAGCCGTAGATGGAGGCTGGGTGGACTTTTCCTGCCATTTTTCATCATTGCTGCCCTCATGACAGCAAGAGGATACCCACGGGGCCACCAGGAGTCCCTCAGTCGGCTAGTGGAGATGAATCTTTTTGGGAAAACAAGTCACTCGGTACAAAGAATGTGAATTGACTGAAGGAAAGCTTGTTTCCCTATACGAGGTTTGGACAAGCAGAGAAGTGCAAAGGACTCTCACAAGCAGGGATGTTTTCTGCTCCAACTGTATGGTAATGCAAACGTTGCTAGAGAGGGGGGTACAAGATGTGCATGTTTGACTGGGGGTTTAAGTTGAATTGAGAGGGATTTCCAACAACATGGCAGGCGAGACCCCAATAAAACGGTGCACTGCTACTTGCCAGTCCATTGCTGTGACCTGTGGATGTGAGAAGTGGAGTTGACAACATGCAAAAACTGATTGCTTTCAATTTCATTTTTTATTTTTGCTTTCAATTTAGACTATAGGTGCTCAATAAACTCAGCACTATGTACATAGCAAAATGTTCTTTCCAAACACCAAGTGCTGCTGCCAGGTCTGAACCTGCGTGAGTGAGCAGGGATAGGTCCTCTCGTTTGTTAACACCCTAAGGGCAGGAGAGGATGAGTTCAATCACCCGCTTCTTTGTTCTCCTCCCAATCAGAGATAATCACACCCTGGAACACAGCTACCTCCCCAAATCGCAGGGGTTTCACCCCTCTTTCCAGCTCCTCTCCAATCTCTTTTGGTACATGCTCTCAGATGTGCTCACCTCCCTCTATGTTCACTGCACCTTCAAGAAAAGCTTTTTGCCATGTCAGTTGAGCTGCATGGTGATAAGGTGATTAGCTTTAATTGCTTTTAAAGGGCTCCTTTGTTGTTGCTGTGGAGGGAGAGAGGCTCCATGCTCTCCTTGGAAACAGTGCCGCCCCTGCAGTTCTCTGCTGAAAAGGAGGGGCCGCCTCTGCCCAGCAGGCTGCATAGAAGCTGCTGTAGCCTGCCCCTTCCTTGCTGAGGAGAGACTGCTCATGTGTTACTTGCATCCTGGCTCTGTTTTCCTGTGCGGGGGAAGTAGGGGCAGACCCTGTTTGTGTGTGAAGTAAGGAGAAGGAGGCGGCATCACTGGGGCATGTGGGGGGGGGTCAGTCTGTATGAGTGTGATGAGGAGGGAATGTTGCTGGAGTATAAGGGAAGGGGGCAGTTTGTGGATGAGGTGGAGAAGGGAGTATTGCTGGGGTATGTAATGGAGGGGGTTGTGTTTGTGCTTGGCTGTGTGTTATTTATTGCCTGTTTTTGCAGATGAGCTGTATATGGACATTCCCCTTCTCCCTCTGTCTCCTGGCAGTGATCCGTTGGGTAGCTCTGCAGATGACCGTCAGGAGGCAGAAGAAGAAGAAGCGTTCTGCGCATGCGTGGAGCTGCGCGGCCATTTTACTTCAGTCTTTTCTTCTGCCTTCGGCCGTCAGAGGTGTTTTTCAGCGCTCCTGAAAAGACAGAAAAATTTAAAATAGTTAGGCCTCACAGGAAAAGAGGAAAGGAAAAGAAGAGAGTGGGGCATCAGGGGTGGCGATCCTCCCTCTCCAAGCACAGGGAAGCTCGCATGTGTGTACCCGCCAGGTTGCCGCGCAAAGCACCCGGGAACCAGGGAGCAGTTCGACTCCGGGGAGAAGAGGCCTCCGCCTACCCCAGCGGCTTAGTGGCCACGGAGTCACAATTCCAGCAAGTCTCTCGCCGCTCTGGGCCCTGACACTGCTTGCGGGGGTCGGGCCAGGCCGTGCCGGCGTTTAAAGCTCACGATGTTCCCCCACCACCACCACCTTTCCACCCGCTGGGCATGGAAGGAGCAGGGGCTGGGAGATCTCAGCAAACTGCCCCCCCCCCGCCAGGAGAACGACAGTACGGAGGCGTCCGACATGGCAACAAGACTCGACAGGATCCTTCTGGCGCTGGAGCGCCTTACAGAGGTATAGAGAGGAACCCCAGGCAGTCCGCTCCCCATACCCGCACCACAGGGTGCTGAGATACAGCGCTCTCCCCCTCAAGTCATTTCCCCCCAGGGATCAGGGGTGAGGAAGGACCCTTCAATACCAGGGGGGACTGGGTTAACCCTTTCCCCTCCAGATGGAAGAGCAGGGAAAGCGGGAAAAGTAAGGCGCACAAGCGCCCTCTACAGGCCTCTGTGAGTAGACTCCTGGGATCCCCTCAGTCATCAGAGGTGGAGATGAACCTCAACCAAAAAGATCATGAGCCCAGGCCACCCCGGAGCTGGCATCGGACTCAGACCAAGAACGGGAAGATGTGGAGGACCTAGACACTCAGGGCCCCTCCCAGGAGTCTCAGGACAGGGACAGGCAGTTCCCTTTACAATTTAAGGGGGAGTTTATGTCACAGGTGGCTAGACGCTCCAGCTAGTAGAGAAACCACCGAAGGATGTGTCTTCCGACTCTCAGGAAGAGGAGGAACGCAAGTATATCCCCTCAGTTCATGGGAAAGATCCAGGCTTCCCATTAGACAAAGCATTTGAGAGGATGATACTGCAGGAGTGGAAGCACCCTGAAAAGGGACAGAGAATGAACAAAACTCAGGCTTCTTTGTATTCCCTTTCTAGACAAAAGGAACCTCTCCTAAAGAACCCCAAAGTTGACGTGGCAGCAGTCTCCCTAGCTAAGCAAACCGTTTTTCCAATGGAGGGTGACTGTTACCCTAAGGATTCTAGGGCCGTAGAGAATGCTCTACGTAGGGGCCTAGAGTTCTCCTCCACAGGAGTTAGAATAAATGGTATCTCCTCCTGTGTAGCCAGGGCTCTACTGGCTTGGTTACAAGAGGCCCAGAACCCGGGCATTTCTGATAGAAGGGCCCCAGGTATTATCAGCACGGATCAACTTAGCGTCTGCCTTCTTAGCCGATGCAACAATGGACTCGATGACATGGGCTGCCAGATCCGTAGCAAGTTCAGTATCAGCCAGATGCAAGTTTTGGCTCAGGTCATGGGAGGGGGACAATACAGCAAAAAACCTCCTCACTGCCGCCCCTTACAGAGGTTTCAAACTGTTTGGGGTTTGTCTGGAAAAGGTATTGGCGGATGCCAATGACAAATCGAAACAAAAGAACTTACAACAGGTAGGGTCTAAGAGAAATTTTTTTCGTGGCCCCAGCTTCAGACCCAGAGGGGGATATGGCTCAGGATACGGCTACTCCAGAAGATTCCAGGGTCAGTTCAGACATGACCAGCCTGGGCGTTTCTTCCCTCGCAGAGGTGGCAGGGGCCAGAACTTCAGGCAAGACAAACAAAAGCCCAAGGGTTTCATTCAGGGTACCCGAAAGCAGGAGGCATGACTAGGAAGGGAAGTTAGCAGTGGGAGGTAGACTGCAGGATTTTTCAGACGTGTGGGCGCAGTCTGTCTCGGATCCCTGGGTCCTGCAATGCGTAAACGTCGGGTACAAAATAGAGTTCAAAGCAACCCCAACTCACACCTTCATGATATCTCCGAAATCAGGACGGATAGAAAAACACAGCCATGCTCCACGAGTTGCAGCGGCTCAGGAACATCGGGGCAATAGAACCAGTTCCCCCAGACCAGCTGGGGCAGGGATTGTACTCCCTGCTCTTCCTAGTAACAAAGAAATCGGGCTCCTGGCGAGCTGTGCTGGATCTCAAACGATTAAACAGGGTGGTACGAACCCAAAAATTCAAGATGGAGACGGTAACATCAATCTGTCACACCATCAGGGAAGGAGATTGGCTAGCGTCTTGGACCTCAGGGACGCTTACCTCCACATCCCAATTTGGGAGCCCCATCGACAGTGGATTCGCTTCTCCTATCAGAAGACCCATTACCAATTCAGGGCTCTTCCCTTCGGACTGTCATCAGCCCCAAGGACTTTCACCAAGGTAATTGTCCCACTGGTGGCGAATCTCTGTAAGGAGGGGATTCACGTGTACCCGTACCTCGACGACCTTCTAATCCGGGCAGAGTCGCAACAAGCTCCAGAAGGACCTCGACAGAACCATCCAGTATCTGAGGGAGCACGAATTCTTGGTGAATCAAGACAAAAGCCACCTGGAACCAACACACAGGATCGAACATCTCGGGGTATGGATCGATACGATCTCAGGAGCCGCCTACGTCCCACTCGACAGACAGGAAAAGATCAGACAGCGAGTACGGCTCCTAAGGCTCCAGAAAAAAGCAAGGTTGAAGAACTTAGCCCAATCGCTGGGCCTGATGGTGTCTTGCACCAAGCAGATGCAGTGGGAAAGATTCCATCTTCGACCCTTACAACGGCTGCTAAGACCTTTTCAGCGAGAGCTCACCAGAGGTCTCAATCCATGGGTAAGGATCCCCAAAACCTTACCAAACTCAATGTCTTGGTGGTTAGACCCAACAACCTTCCAGGTGGGTGTTCCACTAGGGGAGCCAGAAAGAGTGGTCGTAACAGAGCCTCAATGTCCTGGAGTTAACAGCAATCTGACTAGCCTTACAACAACTAGCGTGGAACATCAGCAATGCTCACGTTCTGGTGTATATGGACAATATGACAGCAAAAGCATATGTCAATCACCAGGGAGGCTCCAGGTCTATTCGTCTACAACAGGAGTCAGTAAGACTGCTCACTTGGGCGAAAAGCAACCTGAAGTCCCTGAAAGCACTCCACATAAAGGGATCACAGAACGTACAAGCGGACTGACTAAGTCATCAGTCAGTGGACCCACAAGAATGGCACCTTCATCCGGAGGTGTTCAGGACTCTGGTAGAGAAGTTCGGATATCCACAGATCGATCTCTTTGCAACCAAGCAAAACCGACAAACCAACCGTTACATAGCAAAGACAAGAGACAGCCAAGCAGAGGCCATAGACGCCCTCAACCTGAGGTGGTCACGAGGCTTACTATACGCCTTCCCACTGACACCCCTGTTGGCCAGAGCGATAACGAAGATTGTCAAAGAAAAAGCCCAAGTGATTCTAATCGCTCCTTGGTGGCCAAGGAGGCCGTGGTTTTCGGAACTAGTGGAATTGAGCCAGGAACCTCCAATGATTCTTCCACTACGCCCAGACTTGCTGTCGCAGGGTCCCCTGCTGTGCGACACCATCTCAGTGCTAAAACTAACAGCATGGTACTTGAATGCGCAGCTTTGAGACAGGCAGGCTATTCAGAGGCTGTTTTAGCTACATTACAACAGGCTAGGAGACCGGCAACTAGAAAATCTTATGGAGCTACATGGAAGGTGTTTGCTCTTTGGGCAGCAGATAGGGGCTTAGACCCATGCCTAGCAGGGGTACAGGTCATCCTTCAATTTCTCCAGGAGGGCTTGGAAAAGGGCTTACGACCTAATACGTTAGCTCGTCAGGCAGCTGCTATTTCTTCTGTGTTGCAATCATTGTTGAATAGGAGATATTTTCCTCATAGACACATCAGACAGTCCTAAAAGCAGCAAGAAATATCAGCCCCCCAGTAGTTCACAGGTGCCCTTCCTGGAGCCTTAGTCTGGTGTTAGATGCTCTCACTGGTGCCCCTTTCGAGCCCCTAAAACATGTCTCTTTGTACATGCTATCTCTCAAGGTAGTCTTTTTAGTAGTGGTTACTTCTGCTCGAAGAGTGTCTGAGTTGGGAGCCCTGTCCATGGAGGAGAATTTTTGCTCCTTTCAGAGTCAGTCAGTCACCCCCCGGATAGACGAAGTGTTTATTCCCAAAGTTAACTCAGCGTCTCATAAGTCCCAGGATGTTATTTTGCCATCTTTTTGTCCTAATCCAACTCATCCTAGGGAGAAGGTGTGGCACAACTTGGATGTTAGGAGGGCCCTTAAAATCTATTTAAAAAGAACCAGGGGAATTCGATCTACTTTGGCCTTGTTTATTAACATTAGACCGAGTTATGGGGGAAAAAAGGCCTCCAAGACCCTAATCTCAAAATGGGTCCGTCAGTGCATCATAGAGGCTTATAAGTCCAAACACAAGGTGCCTCCCTTGCAGGTTTGGGCTCACTCAGTGCGGGGGGCAGCCACTTCCTACGCCTTCAAATCTAGGGCGTCATACGCAGAAGTGTGCAGGGCGGCTACTTGGTCCTCCCTACACACTTTTGTGAAGCATTACAAATTGGACCTGTTTAGATCCACGGAAGCGGCTTTTGGCAGGAGGGTTCTGCAGGCAGTTCTGGAGGCTCCCAGGGCTGTTTGCTCCCACCCTTGAGGTATTTGGGCTCGGGTACATCCCAGTGGATCACTGTCAGGAGACAGAGGGAGAAACAAAAATTGGTCACCTACCTCGGTGAATTTGTTTCTCCTCTGTCGTACTGTCAGTGATCCGGCCCTCCCTGTCAAACAGCAAAGACCAAGATAGGGAGTGTCTCTGGGGTGTAATGTTCAGTTCGTTTAAAAAAAAAGAAAAGGTTTTAGGTTACGTTAGGAAGAAGCACAGTTTTTGGAATTTCCCTCAAAGTTCACCTCCCAGTTGGGACCCAGTGGAACGATTGGGGGAGCGCACTAATGTTGTGTTAAGTAATTGTAGAGGTGGAGACGTTCCTCGGCTTGGGTACGGACTGAAGTAAAATGGCCGGGCAGCTCCACGCATGCGCAGAACGCTGCTTCTTCTTCTTCTGCCTCCTGACGGTCATCCGCAGAGCTACCCAACGGATCACTGACAGTACGACAGAAAAGAAACAAATTCACCGAGGTAGGCGACCAATTTTTGTTTCCCCCCCCTCTCTGCCCCCCCCCCCCCAAATGTACTGCATTGGTAGTCTAGGGTTGGGGGCAAAGAAAGTGTGTTTATTGAAGGGAGACTGCATCCTGGGAAGTAAACTTACATAAATAAACATTGCATAATTATACAAATGAAGGAATTACACAAATTATATGCTTTGGTGAACTTGCAGAATTTGGATTCCCAGGCTACAGAATTTAGAATTTATTTTTGTAGTGAACATGGGTTCTTGATTGCAAGGAAAGATTAACAAGGTTGTGACATGCCAATGCCAGTCAGCCAGACACAAGTGTGTGTATTCCATAGAGACAGAGCACTCACTCACATAGCCATCTTTTCGAGTGGGTAGTGGCACAAACCCCCCATTCTGAGTGTTGTGTGGAACTCTTGCCACTCCCTGTGCTCCTGAATGATCTGTTGCCACCCAACCAAAGGTCAGTCCATTAAAATATAGGGAAATCTGCAAGTTGTGACAAGGTATACACAGACTAAGGAACAACTGGTGAGTTTGCAAGGGGGGTGGGGGCAGTGCTTTGTGAATGAACCCATAGTCAGGTGAAACAAGGACTTCAGATACAATGGTCAATCCCATGTGGGTGTCTGAAGAGTTTGACAAAGACCCTCCAAGCTTGAACCAGGTGTTGCTTTATCATATATGCTAGGTTTAAATCAGGGATCCATGTTCACTGTATTTTTTCCTTTGTCAACAAATGTTTCTATACAGCACCAAGCTCATGACTGGCGCTATACAAATGTTTATAAGAATAATAATAATAATGGGGAAAATGCATGAACACAGGTCCCTGTATTAAACAAACCCTCTGTCCCCAGTGGTTTCTCCCCTTAAAGAGTAGCTCTGCATGAAGCATGCTGCACTGCCCCAGGACAAAGATGTGACGCTAGGCTCCTTCCCCCAGTGCAATGAATACACAGGGAGCAAATGCAGCTCCTAAGGCCATCCTGCAGCACCCAGCTGAGAAGCTAGCCATGGGGAGATTCTCAAACGCACAAGGGATGATTAGGAACTGGGTACGTAGCTACCCCAAGAGTGGCAGCCAGAGGAGCTACATCCTGGTGGTTGCCTCCCCAAGCTTATCTGCACTTGGGTAGCTCAGATATGCACAGGCAGAAAGCTGGGTGATCTTAGAGTCCATGACACCTCATTATCTCCTGGTGGCTCTAACGTCCTTCTAGAACATGAGATTCTGCTTGTGGTGTGTGTGTGTATGTATATGTGCGCGCGCGTATGCACATGGACACTCTTGGTGTATGGTGACACGTCACAGGGTCTAATCAGCCGTTCAAGGGTCAAAAAGGAATGTCCCCCTGACCAAATTGTGTGGGTCAGTGGGTGTGGAGAGAGAGAACCTCCCTCCCAACCATACCCACTGGCTAAACAAAACTCTGTGGCTGGTCCCCAGAGTGGAGGAAGCTGGGAACTGCAGCGACTAGATGATCTTTTGAGGTTCCTTCCAGCCCTAGGAGTATATGTATTTGATGTCTGGTGTTTTCAGACACGTGAATGACAAGGTTCTTGTACGGACCACCCAGTACCCACCATGCTTGTGTGAAAACCCCACTGGTAACCAATGGTTAAGCAGTGAATACTGGGTGGGTACTGTGCTTGTCTGAAAACACCCCATGTGGTGGATTCTCCATCCCTCTCAGTCTTTGAGTAATGGTTAGAGCCCTGCTGAGGCCATAAATTTGGGCCCAAGTGAGACACTAGTCTGGGCCCAATGCAGCTTGGGTGGCCCTACCCCTGTGGAATGCCATGACAACACCGTGCTCTATAAGGAGCAGCCTCTCCCCCAACCAGGCCAAACCCAAGGGGTTCAGGTAGAGACTGTACCTGACCTGAGACCTACGTCTCTATGATAAATGCCTTCTTACAAGACACCCTTTAGCTGTGGGCTTGATCTAGCAACAGTAAATGACTGTCTAATGCAAATGATTGTGCTGATCTCATAGACATGAGCAAGACAGGACTGACATCTAGCAGGGATGCTTTAGGTATGGGTACCCTGCTTTAGGGCAGGGAGCTGGACTAGATGACCTGTGAGGTCTCTTCCAGCTCTGTCAGTTTTACAATGCTATGATTCTGTTCATTGCTCCAGTCTGGCATTGCACTCTTGTGTAAATTCTGGCTGTCAGCAACAGGAAGGTGTCTTCTTTTTCCTTTGCAGATGAAGAATCACACGTCGGACCCCGAAGGCAGCCAGTAGATAGACTGGGGCGCCAGGGCCTTTCCAGCATTTTCTTTCCTGTGTCTGTATTTCTTTCAAGGTCTCCTCCATCTGATGCCACCGGGGAGGTGCATTTTCTCTTGTCTCAGCACTAGCGTAAGGGAACTGGTGTTCTTCTGTCGCCATCGCTGTTTTCGGAAGGAGACTCCCAACACGCACAGAGCGAGAGGGAACTTGATGTTCATTGTTTGTTTTAGTACTGAAAAATAAATACATTGGAGAGGAGCAGGGAGGGGGAAGAAGAGGGTGCAAAATAGATTGGGACAAAGGGGGAAACACAGTCCTGAATATGGAAAGCAGGAGGATGCCCTCCCTTAATTCTTGTTCCCTGTGACCCCTGTAGCATCACTGCTGTCATAGGGATCCCAAGGGGACAAAATTAAGGAGGGAGCCAGCCTCTTGCACCACACTCCTCTCTGCCAACATTTGAATTCCTGAGAAGCTGGATGAGTGGATGGAGCTGCTAACATTTGGAGAGGGGAAAGGGACTCAAGGTGGAGGAGCTTCTCCCCTCCCCCACTTTGGGTTAGTTCTTACACTGCTAAGACTCCAGCTTCCCACTAGCCACTATGCACCTGGAGTGGAGGAACCAGGTATGGATCTCTTTTGGGCACCAGTACATGTCACTGCTGCACTGGAGCTTGTGCCATACTCAGTGCTCTGCTCTCCCACATCCCCAAACCTCCCTCTCCTGGAGGGGGCTGGGGTTCTAGGAGAGATGCTATACGGAGAGGTTTCAGCTCTGGGTCAGCCCTGTGTGCTTGAGAGGAGTAGGGTTGCCACTTTCGGTCGTTCTTTACCTGACACTTCCATTTTGGTTTAAGGAAGCATCAGGTAAAAAAATCACCTAGAGAGGAGGGAGTCAAGGAGCTTCAGAAGAATCCTCCCCCCTTCACTGAGAAATGAACTCCACTTTGCCAGTTATGAAGGAGGTTCAAGCATCTAGATGATGCCCCACAGCTGGCTCTGCTTACTGCACTGAATAGCCAGCAGCTTTGGGCTCCAGCCCCAGAGTGCAGAGCTGCTGGTGTTGGTACATAGTGCTGGCTATTGCCACCGCCTGCTGTTCTTTGGGCATCCTCCTCTGCATTTTCTGCCCAGTGTATGGGCCTGCAGGATGCTCTCTGCCCCTGGTACTTTTTTCCTTATGGACTTCATGTTAGGCTCTCCAGGGCTCGGCTGCCTGGGTCACTACAGGAAAAACACCCCAAACTTTAAACTGGCTTCTCTGCTCACACCTCATAAAGTGATGGATTGATTTCCTTTGCCATAGTCTCATTTCTTTTGAAATACTTGAACACTAATCCAGGTGAATGCTGCGCTGAACCCCGGCTAGGAAGAATCACCAATTTCCAGATCAGCCAGTTGTCCATGCCCATGGTTCACAGCTGTGAAAGGTCCCAAGTTGTGTCAACACCATGAGCTCAATGCTTAGTCATAATAGAGGAAAGTGAGTAGATATGCCAGGGCTGTATAGATCACTCATGGAGGCGCTAGTCAAGCAAAATGTATGCGGCCTAGTCTCTTCTACTCAGTGCAAGTAGCATCCTCAAGAGACTGGATTCTGTTCCTTACATCCCCCACTGACCTTTGTGCCTAACTCAGCACTTACGTTGGAGGCTGCTGGCTTCTATTACTGAGAGCTCCATGCCGGTCAGAGTCTCTGCTTAATCCCATAGCGATGGTGCTGCTGACAGAGAGGGGAAAACTCCCTCCTTGGGGGCTCCTAGGCTAAAAGGATGCTCAGCCTCCTGCCTTTGGGGCAGGAGCTAGTAGGAAACAATAGCATTTGTATCCCTGGATAATGGTGGGGGTTCTGGGGCACTTCATTCCCAGATTTGGGGTGGGACTTGAGGGGTCCATCTCTTGCACCATACTGATAGCGGGGTGAGTGGGCAGAGCTGTGGCCATTTTGGTCAGGACATGGGGCTGCAGAGGTCAAAGGGGCAGAGCTGACCCCTCTCACTTTGGACTTGCTGCCTCACCATCCAGGAGCTTTGCAGGTGAGGAAGAGGAAATGATTCCTGTCCTGGAGATTCACAGCTGGTGTGGTCTGGGGGCTTGTTCTGAGAGCAGGGAGGCAGGCCCCTGATTGACTGCGTTCACTGTGCATCTCCTGAGCCAGTCTCCTTGTCTGGGAAATGGGGATGATGCTAATCCATCTAACAGGCACTAGGAGATTTGGTTACAAGACCTACAGATGGAAAGGGCCTTGAAGCACATGGCAGCTGCCAGCCTGGAAGTGTAGCTGAGAACCAGAACTTGTGCCCTGGCCTGGCAGTGCAGAGAATCTATCTACACTAGGAAAAAGTTAGTGATCACATTGAAGCTTCCTCCCGTTCCTTGGGTAAGTCTGCTCAACACCCCCAGCTGAGGTTAACCATAGGTACATTGAGGAGGGTGGCATTACCCTTCGTCTGCTCTAGGGAAAAGACAGAGGCAAACTATACTATGAATGTGAATCTCATCCAAAGAGCTGAGAGCTCTTTTGCAAACTGAATTTACCACATGTCATGTTTCTAGCCTGCACAAAAATGCAGTCACCCTGAAGGTTCAGTAAACCCTAGATCAGTGAATGAAATCCACTTATTTTTTTAAAACAATCCTATGAATTTTAAGCCAGTTCATGTTTTTGGAGGGCCCAACTCAAAATTCACAATCATCTGGGGTTTTGGTAGTTTGGATAGTGACTTGGCTCATGCAAGGGGTCTTTCCTTTTCACTCTTGTGTGGGTGTTCATGTATCATGTTATGTGATTTGCTTCCTAAGCATTTTCCAGAAATCCCATGACGAGTTTGCAGATTTTTCCAGCAGGCTAGTAATTCCTGTTGTGTAAACAAGGGAAAAGAGCCTGCCAGCTTACGCTTGCTTTCCCCAATAGCCCTTGCTTGAAGGATATGCATTTCCCCCCTACTACTGCGTCTCTTGGAACAATTGCCTCATTCTCTGTCCCTCCTTTCTTGACTCTCTCATGCGCTGATAGGAAACTGTGTCTGTATTTTTTCATTTGTTTGGGGGAAAGAGTGTATTGTGATGGAAGGAAAGAATAAAATTTGTATTTCTTTTCTCTGTTTATCCGGGTTTACTGTGGAGTTGGAAGTGCTTTTGTGATCTGGATTGGAGTTTTGATTTTCCATGGTCAGGAAAGAAAGCAGCCTTTGTCAAACAGTAACCAGCCTGAGACAGCCTCCTAGCTCGGGGCTGCAGGAAAAGGCTAAAGTTGCTTTGTGGAGCACCTACCCAACAAAGGACCCTGCATGGGGGAAATTAAAGCAGTTCAGCTATAAAAATCAACTGCCCTGACAAATGCCTTTGGGAGAATGGATGTTAATAAATGAGATGCTGGCCTGGTTTGCGCAGCTCTAGCCTACTTTGGCCAGTGCTGAACCGACACCTCTGTTCTGGGCCCGCTAGATGTGATCCCAGTTCAGACCCCAGTGGGGTTGGTGACTGGGCCGGAAATGGCCTGCAATAAACCGGGACCATGGTCCAGCCCCACGTGCCTCCCAGGTGGGCCAGAGCTGGGTGGGCGTGTCTTCATACCCACCTGGCCTGGTGGGTTGCCATGACTGCCCATCATGGCAGTGGGTGGGGCCAATCAAACGCATCTTGCTCCCCAGCCCCTCACTCTGGCCGAGTCAGACCAGGGAAACATTTGGTACCTGATCCATCCAGGGGTGGCAGGGCAATTGTGTTTTTACCAATTGTAACACTTACTCACCCCCTGGGCCAGAGCCTGTTTCTAATTAACAGTTGTACAGGGCCAGACAAATTGCTGGTGCTATATAAATAACTGCCTTTAAAAGGGGCCGCTGCTACTGCCTGTCTTGCAGGACGAGCACCTTCTAGACAAAGCTGATAGGCAGTAGCCTCTTAGCTCCCTGCTCACAGGCCCCAGGAGGCAGGATGGGGAATGCAGGGAGTGAAGGAGGTAGCTGGAGCCTGCTCTGTTCAGGGTGTTTGAGGCAATGCTCACATGAACAATTAAACTGGTTTATTAAATCCTTAACTAATCTGTACCTTGGTAGTGTTTACATGCCAAGTGATGGTATTCTTTAATAGGGGGTGAAGCATATATTCCAGAATAATCCAGAGCAGATAATCCCCTTTGCTTTCTAAACCAGAGTATTTTGTAATGTATCCTTTCTGTGTTTGGTTGGCCAATATAGTATACAAATCAATCCCAGACTGCAGTGCAAAATGTCTCCTAATGAGAACTCTGTGGGTGGACTCACACGTAAGGCTTGTAAAATCCAATGTCTGTGAGGCCCCAGAAGCTGTATAATGAGCTGTTGTGTGTGAGTGAGGCAATCCGAGTTCCAGCCCAGCTTTACACTCAGATCTGACATTTAGATCTGATCTAAACTTCAGTTCCAAGTTTAAAGCAGGGCTGGAATTCACACAACAGCGATGCAGGGCTCATTCTACAACTTCCAGGATTTCGGCGGACATCGGATTCTAGCAGCATTGTGTGTGAGTCCACCCTGTGGAATTTGCCCCAGAATGCTTTGTGTGTCAGGCATGAAGGGATAGGTGTCAATGTACACTTTCATGACATGGCTACTGAGGGCAGAGGGTGGCACTACTATATTTGTTTAGGAGTGTAGTGTGAACAATACTGAAGTCAATTACTAGGTTGCTTTGACTTTGGTTTAGTTTTGGACATGTAAACATGGCCTAATACTAAAATCCTGACCAGTGCTGCATGGCTGCAGCCGGTGAGAGTGAAGTGACTGCAGCAGCAGTAGCAGGCGGCAGGGTCAATGGCAAGAGCTAAAGGAATGATCACAGCAGCCATGGAGCCCAGCCACCTCTAACACAAGAGCTCTTGGATAGTATGCAGCTCTGAGCAATGGGACCCTGGGGAAGGCCACAAAAAGTTATGGTGAGGAAAGCAGTTAAAGGTGTTAGAAAAAGTAATGTTTAAGAACTTATGAACGCAGGCAGAGCATGGAGAGACTGGGATTGCCTGCCCACTCCTCTCAGAGCAGCAGTAAAGGAGACCCCTTTCTCAGGTAAGCACTTTCCTGGACACTGTTTTTAAATCTTGTACAGTAAAGAGCAAGGCTGAGCATTTTCCTTGGGAGAGGGAGGCTAGCAGGAGGGCACCAGGGTGCACAAGGGTGGAAATGGGCACTGGCTGGCTGTTCGACAGAGTGAGAAGGGTGTTTTGATGTCCTGCTGTCATCTTGTTTCAGTTGTGCACTCTTTGGGGCTGTCATGCAATGCACTAGGATCCTGCTCTGCAGGCCAGACAGGAACCAACTTTTACTTTGTACTTAGAACAGTGGTTCAATCCACCACGATCCACGCCCCTCAGTGGCCCTTTTCACACAGACACTCTAGCACTGATAAAATGGGAGTTACATTTATTATATATGTTGCAGGGCACCCATAGAGCACACCTGCAAACACCCATTTTATCAGTGTTACGAGTGTCTGTGTGAAAAGGGCCTATGTGTCTCCCTCATCTCTGCTTCCTTCCCCTGGGTATGTTCCTTCAGCCTCTCCCCTCAACACATTCGCTCAGAATGACCCGTAAGACCACCCCCTCAACCCCTATGCAGCCCACAGATTGTTCTTAGATACAAAAGTGACCATTGGTAGAGAAATGTTTTCCTGCCCCTGACAACATGAGAGGGCCCAGACTGAACCTTAGTAACAGCCGTGAGTTAATTGGACTGGTAGCTGGACGAATACCAGAAATCAAATATCTCTCCTTTATGCTTTAGCTCTCACTAGAGGGAAGGAGGGTAGCATGGGGAGGGAGGTTTACTCTCTACAGAGAAATTTGAAATCAAACAGCTGCCACCCACTGCCTAACTCTCATGTTACCAAGGAATCAATTAGCTGCATCTCAGTAGCTGAACTGCCATCCTACCTGCCAAAGGGTTCTGTTTGGTAGCCTGCTGGGCTGCTCTACATTACACTGATGCAGCTTTACTGCTGGGGAAGAAAGTGCACGGGGCACATATCACAATACAGTTGAGTTTACCTGGTGATCTCCTGACAGAAAATAGGCCATGGTGCCCAAATCTTGTGTCTCAGAGCAGACTCCTACAGGATGAGTTGTGACCGCAAAGGAAGAGAGAGAGGAGAGCATGCCATCTGTAGACAGACTTACAATCTTGACTGATTTTGTTATATTTAGCATCTTCCATTTTGGATCATAGAATTATATTGAAATCCAAAACGGGGCCAGGCAGGCAAAGTATTTGGAGATTCCTGGCTCACTGCATGATAGCAAAGTCTTAGGACATCTTCACATATTACATTTTAATTTTATTTTTTGTGGAGTTTCATTATCCTGCATATTTTCACCATGTCGGAATGCACTGTTCCATGTGTTTTAGGGTAGATACACCTTTTAATCTTCCGCATTACCAGGTTCCAAAATCCCACTTTCCCAAGTGAATTGAATGCATGAAAGAATGCATGTCTGGAAAATGTGCATAATAGCATATGTGGAAATGCATGCAGATTAATAAAGATGGGTGATTCCATGGAACAGTACCCATTTCTGCTACAGCGATGTGGCTAGGGCATACAGGAAGGTGGGAAGTAACCATGATACTTCCTATTTCTATGGTGAGAGCTCCAGAAAAATGGCAGAGGAAGGCATTCAGTCCAAGATCTCCTTACTCGAGTGAGGCGGAAACCCATTTTCTTAATTGAATGATGATGAGCAGAGAGGGTCCAGGAGCAGCTTGGAACCTCTTACAGGTAAGTTGTCATCAAAACCTTGGAACTGGCACTGGGATACAGGGAGATGGGGGTGGTAGTGGTCTGGTGGATGGGGCACTGGCATAACAGGCAGGATAGGGCTCTGGCATAGGTTATAGGGGGCAAACGTGCCAACGGCACTAGGATAACGGGGTGGAGCTCTGGGTTGGGGGGGTGGGATGTGCCCAGATGTACTGGCATAATGAAGGGGGGAACTCTGGCCTGTGTTATGGGAGGAAACTTGCCCACCACACTAGGATAATGGTGGGGCTCTGGCCTGGGTGTATTGGCATAATGGGGGACTCTGGTTATGGGGGGAGGAATGTACCCACAGCACTTGGAATATGGGGTGGTTGCTCTGGCCTGGGTTATGGGGAGGAGGGAAATGTGCCCAGGTGTACTGGCATAAAGGGGGGTCATCTTGCCTGGGTTATGGGGGGGAAATGTGGCTAGGGCACTGGCATGGGGGTGGGGGCTTTAGTCTGGTATGGGGGGGTGGGAATTGGCAGGGCAGGGGCCCTCTCCATTTCAAGTTATAATTACTTGCCCTGAAATTGAAAAGCATTGCATAAACCTTTACATTTCTTGTTTTCACTGTACAGAAACATTACCATCTTCAAGAAGAAGATCTGCTCAAATGAGAGAAGACCGATATTACTGAACTGCAGATCAGCTCAGATCCAAGGCTAAGTGGCTACATGGAGACTATCTGGGAACCAGAAAAAAAAACTGGGAATGTGAGTCCATATTAGACGGATTCCTATACATCCAGGGAGGGCTTGTGTGTCCCAAGGTATGAGATTCAGGAGTTCTCAGAAGAGGGGCTTGCCAAGAGAAAGATGATGAAAATGAAAGCCAGGAGACCATCTCCATCAACCCCCAGGTCTACTATTGCCAAAGGAGACAAGGAAGTCATTCTGAACATGGAGATAGTAGACCACAATATGCTGATGCATAGTAGAGATTGGTGCCATGGAAGTTGTTGCAGAGAGCATCTTGCCAGATTATCCCCCCCCCCAGTCCCTGGTGGAAGTGATGATAATGATGGCATTCAAGGAACAGTAGAGGCACAAGCTGATATGAACATACTGGCAAGTAGTATTTGCTTTAGAAAGGTTTGCTTGGGCATGGTCGTGTTGGGGGTTTAACACCACCATTGTGTGCAAGGCAAAAGGAGATCAAATCCCAAGTCTTAAAGAGCAGCCTATTACCACATTACCAACATAATTACTTTGTAAAGCACCAGGAACATTGCTGGCGCTATATAAATGTTTGCTAAGAATAACAACAATCCTTCCCCCAGCAGCAGCAAACCATGCAACCACCACCCTCCCTTCCCCTTTCTTGCTCTCTCTTTCATCCCCTCAACACATGCACCATCCCTCATATGCATCCTGAGGGCTCTCTCTGTTCTCACCTTTTCACGCTATGCTTACCAAGAGGGAGCAGACATTATTAAGCATTAGAAGTGTTTTCTAACTGCAGTCTATTAACTGTGCACGGATCCTTTGCAAAGCCCCAGCAACCCAAAGCACTTCAGACAGCCATGGTTTGAATGTGGGCACTCCTGAAAGAGGAAGATGACAGCATGGGGCTAGGAAGCTTTCAAAACTTCCACTGTGGCAGCAAATGCGATTGTGGAGGAAGTGGAACAAACGTATGAGACTTGCATACTGGAGCTCATAAAGCAAAGAAGCAACAGCAGCAGAGCAGGAACACAAAAGGCTATTTGAAAAATGGAGTCAGGAACTGGAGCAACTGGAGATGACAAAAATATTTGGAGCACTGTGCACGGTGTACCGTTGCCACAGAGAAACTTGCCACAGAGGTTTGTGCAAAGGATAAAATGATGGCAAATGCTTTTGAATGATTTGCTGATATTAGTGGCCCTCCCACAATATATTCCTTTCTTCCCTGTGCAAAGGGCACCATTTGAAAATGCTATAGCACAAAACTGGCACCACAGCAAGGGCCTGCACCCGTACCTCACCCAGTCTCACCTGAGCAAACCACGGTGTCACCAAATAAATAAAAGAGTGACACGAAAGGTGTTTGGCAAATATACAACGACTTCCCATTAAAAAATAAGGTGAACAAAAGAGTGCTGAAACCTTTATGATAATGGGTGATTTCAGACATTACGGGCGGGCGGTTCACCACAGTGGATCCCCAGTGGGGGTGAACAAAACAACCACGCCCCGGGGTGAAAAAAAGCCCCAAACAGACGTGACGGGACCGGGACCATGACCGGGAATCGGGCCGACAGATCACAGATCGGGGCAGCGCAACAGATGTGACACCGATCCCCAGCTGTGGTCAAAACTCCCAGAAGACACCGGGCAGGGGCGGGACACAGGCATGGCCGCCTGAGGGCAAACGAAGCCAAAAGGCACTAAAGGCAATGCCCACACAAGGGAAACGGGAAGGGAGAGGGAGAAGAGGCTGACAGGTACCACACACAGCGGACCCACAGCGGAACACACAGCACAACCACACGCCCGGGCACAGACATGCGCACACACACAAGGGAGAGGCCGGGTTGGGGGGGCAGGGGCGCCCGGGCAAAGACACAAGGAACAACGGGAGCAGGGGGGGGGGAGGGTCGAGGGAGGGCACCGCAAAGGGGCAGGGCAGGACACAGGCAGCAGCACCCCACAGCACCACAGTCCACATAGGCGCCCCCACAGCAACATAGCCAGTCTCGGAAAGGGGGGGCCAAACCCCGGGACCAAGGCACAATGGGGGCCCACAATGCACAGCGAGCCAGGCAGAGAGGGTCCCGGAGGAGAACGGTGGCCCCACAGTCACAGAGTGGCAGATGGAGGCCTGCCAGGTCAGGCGGAGCTGTGCTGCAGGTCCAGCGACATGCACACACCCCCGGGGAAGCTCCATGGCCCAGTCCGGGGGCGCCCGAACCCCCAGGTCACAAAAGCACCCATGAATGGGGGGGGTGAAGCAGGTGGCAGGGCCGGCGGGAGCGGACCGGGAGCTGGACACGGGCGGGTCGAGAGGCCACACAGAGCGCCACACCCAGGCACCAGGAGGGGCAACCGGGGTGGGGTGGGGGGCCCAGAGGGGTCCCAGGGCCACAGGCAGGGGCAGCACCACCCCACGAAGCAGGCTGGAACGCACCACAGCGGAGACATCAGGGTGGGAGTAGGCAGCAAGGACCGGGCCCCCTCGGACCGGGGCGGATGCCCACACGGGGGCAGGACACCGGGGGGGCCGGGAGGAGCAGTAGGAGTCACAGGTTGCCGCTGGGGGCGACTGCGGGCCCAGGGCCAGGGTGGCCCGCCCGGTGAACCAGGTGGGGCCAATGGAGCAAGCCCCGGCGGTACCCCTGCACGGACATGTGGTGCGCGATCAGGTAGTACACCTCGAAGGGATCATGCATGGTGAGAGCCAGCTGGACATCCATGCGGGACCACACCCCCAACAGGGCCGACATCTCCGCTGCGGAAGGCTCCAGCACACAGCAGGCAGCAGACGGGGGCCAAGGAAGATGTCCCAGCTCCAGCAGCCAGTGGTACACCGCCGCACGGGTACCCACGCGCCCCGTGAACACAGGAAAGGTAGGACACGGCCAAGGCAGGGCCCCCCTCAGCAAGGCACTCCGTGTAGGCGCTCAGGCCACACACCACCAGCGCAGACATGGTCTCTGCCCCGGTCCAGGGCACATGAGAACACAGCTTGTCCGGGACGCGCCCCTCAGGGAAACGAACCAGCCCCAGGGCTTCCGTAGCGCTCACCTCATAGCCAAAGTAACGGAATCCAGAGCTCAAGCTCTCAAAGGCACCCACACGGCTGCCCGGGGTGCCCAGGAGCAGCTGCACGGCCGGGGTATGCCACAGGTCGCACAGAGACATGGTCTCGTGGAAGGACCAGATATGCAGGGCCCCATGGGGACCGGGGACCGGGAGCCCCGTGGATGGGCAGCCTGCCATGGCCCGGCACAACAGGGAGAATAAGACAGAGCCCTGGGGGCACACACACCCTCCAGGGCCAGGAGGGGCCCCGAGTACAGGGAATACGGGTGCGGACCCGGCACAGCTGCACTACACAACAGCGAGCAGACTGTCCGGCTAATCGCACCTTCAAGGCCATCCTGTAGCAAACAGCAGGGGGAGGGGGGCCGGGGTGGCGGTGGAGAAGGCTGATGGAATGCAGCTGTCCTGGGAGTGCACAGACCCACGTGCGCATGTTCAGGGACGAGGCTAGGGGCCCCGCCTGCCGCTGTGCCCAGTTGCACGCCCGCATGCCCCAGCCCCCCCAGGGGGGACCATGCCCGCCCAGGGGCCCACCCCCCGGACAGCCCTGCCAGCAGAGGCCCTGTATAAGTGCTCCCAGCCCCCTCCTGGGGCCCCACCACCATGGAGCGCGACACGGAAGCTGGCTATTGGATGTTCTTCGTGCTCGCAGCCGAGTGGTTCCGTGACCACACCGAGCAGCTGCGCCTCCTGACCGCGAGGTGCACCTGGCCACCCGGTTGCGGTTTGCCCTGGCCCAGACGGCCGCCAGGGGCCTCCGGGTCCACCACGGGCGGCGGAGAGTCCATGTGCAGCTCAGGGCTCAGCGCATCTCCGGGGCGGATTGGCAGACTGCCAGCCGGGGCCTGTCCCGGCCTGCAGTGCTCCGTTGGGCTGGGAGGCACCTCCTCTGGGCAAGGGAGACCATACGCCGGGCTGCCCTGCTGGCTATGCCCATAGCCAGAAGCCTATGGGTTGCAGAGCGCCCACAGGCATGGTGGGCTAGGGCCCTGGCCCACTGGGAAGAGCCCGAGTGGAGGGCCCACTTCCGGATGAACAAGGGCACCCTGCTCCGCTTAGCGGAGCTCCTGACACCCTGGCTGGAGCGGCAGCACACCTCCATGCAGGACCCCATCCCCATGGTTCAGCGGGTGGCCATTGGGGTCTGGGCCCTCACTACGCCTGACTCTTGTCGGTCAGTGTCCCAGCACTTCGGGGTGGGGCCCAGCACTGTCACCTGCATCCTGCGGGATGTGTGCGAGGTGGTGGAGGACGTGCTCCTGGACAGAACAATCCAGCTTGTGGACCAGGGCACCGTGATGGCGGGCTTCACGGCCGGAGGCTTCCCCAACTGCATGGGAGCCGTGGACGACACCCACATCGAGATCCTCCGCCCAGCCGCCAGGGAGGCCCTGGAGTATGTGAACCGGCATGGTTAGTACTCCCTGCACCTGCAGGGGGTGGTGGATCACCGGGGCCGGTTCATAGACATCTACACGGGCAACTCTGGCTGCAGTCATGACGCCAGGATCATGACCATCTCCCCCTTCTATGCCCGGATGTTCCAAGGGGGACTTCGCGGACATGGGCATGAGGTGGATTGAGGGGGTCCCGATGCCCCCCTGTATTCTGGAGGACCTTGCCTACCCCCTCACCCGCTCGCTGATGAAGGTCTACCCTGT
>QEPC01014138.1:132881-195596 GCA_003113815.1 Sphenodon punctatus | reverse complement strand
GTGGGGGGGGGGGGGCTGCAGGTGCTGCCGGCCGCTGGGAGCTCTTCCAGGGGGTCTGGGGCCCCGGAGCTCGTGTCTACCGGGCGAGCGGTGAGGGGAGAGGGTACCTCGGCCCACACCCTGCCCTGGACCACAGCGCTGCCCACGAGTCGTGGGGCGACTATGGACCCCTTCATATGGAAGATGCGGTCCAGGGCATCGTAGAAGGGGGCGGTCCGGGCCCCATATCCGGACCGCCTATTGTTGTCCCGGATGGCCTTGTACCCCCTCTTGAGTTCCTTGGCCTTGGAGCGGCACTGTGCCGCTGTGCGCTGATGCCCCGCCGCCTCCATGTCCCGCACAATGTCTTGGTAGACATGTTCATTGCGCTGGTTGAGGGCGAGCTCCAGCTGGTATTCCAGGGTCCCCCAGATGCGGATGAAGTCCCTGGTCTCCTGGAGGCCCCACTGGCCCCCTCAGTGGTACGCCTTCCTCCGGCGTCCCCACTGCGGGTCATCCTCCTCCTCCTCCAGCTGCGCCTCCGCCCGTGCAGGGCCGGTGTCCTCCGGGGGCTCGTCCGCCCAGGCCGTTTTCCGTGTCTGTGGGGACAGTAGGTGGAGAGTGTTGGGTCGAGTTCAGGTGGAGCCCCCTTGTGGGGCTCCCCTGCCCCCCACCTCCCTCCCGGTCCCCCGGGCATGCCCAGCCCCCCCCTGGGGGGGCCCCTGTGCCCCCTTTTCCACTCCCCTTGGTTCCCCATACCCGTTTCCTGGGTGCCTCCTCCGGCCCTGTTCCGGCTGCTGTCCCCGGGGCGTCGTGTCCCGCCTGCTGCTGTGGGTGTTGTCCCTGGCCCGCCTCCAGGGTCGGCTGGACCCCCGTGCCCCCCTCCTCCGCCTGTGCTCCCTGCACCTCCATCGCTGCCCCTGCCTCCTCTGCCACAGTCGCTTTCTCTCCCTCCGCTCTCTTCCTCCTCCCTCCTCGCTCCATCCTGCCACGCTTGCCTGCTGCTGATTTCGCTTTAAATCTCCCTCCGGTGCTTGTGTTGTTGCTGGTTGCCCGGCAGCGACGCTTCGTGCATTGTCCACGGCTGGGGCTCGTTTCCTTTGCTTCCGCCCGGGGATTGGCGTTCAGACGTTACTTTTTATTGGTTCCCAGCGGGGATCCGTTTCACCACGCTTCCTGGGATATTCCCCCCGCTAGCCCAGGAAGCGTGGTTGAAATTGACCCCATGTGGGTATTGAGCGTGGTGAACATCTGGTGTGCGCCGAACAGACGTTCAGGGCTCTTTGGCCCCGCCGCGGGATTGAGCGTGGTTCACTGTGGTGAGCGTGATCTCGTAATGTCTGAAAACACCGATTAAACCAGATACATTTTGTTAGTACCTTTGGCTTAAACTGGTTTATGTAATACCTTGATTTAGTTTATACAGTTTTGTTTTTTAAAGTATTACACATTGCATAGCTGTGGCACCTCAGGTCACAGACACTGCAGTAAGTCACAGTAATTCTGATAGCTGCTAAATAGTTCATTAATAATGCAGGGTATGAATTAATGCTCAGGGATCTGGGTACTAGCGGCCTTTATTTCGCCCCAGTCCAGGGCAGGGTACTCTTGTATTAATACTGTAGAGATACTTGTAGTACCTCTTGTATACAGCTGTACCTACCACTAATATAAGTACCTCTTGTATAGCACCATTGTTGAAGTATGTTTTATATGGCATTTATAGTTTTATTTTTTGATCTGAGGAGAACTTGCTTCCCCGAGCCAAGTATTGTTCTCCTTGAGCCATTAATGATACATAGAGAATGTGAAGTGCAAGGTGATTCTTGCATAATGGAACCACTGATTACACCGTTAACAAATTTATGCATCTACCTTGGTTTTTGTAAAACAAAAATACCTTTATTTTGAGAAATGATTCCCTTTTACAACACTCCAAGCTTGTTACAGTGGTAAAGCTGGTGAGAATCACCTAAAAAATAAAGTTTTTGTTTAAAAAATAAGTTTTTGTGGTGTACGTTCATCAGTATCAACAAAGGTATCAGGTAAAAGTCTTATGAAAGTCCCCATAGCATCAACAGACAGTCAACGTGCTCATGCAGCACACTGATAGCGTGGGCCCTTAGTTCCCCAGATTCCGGCAGCAGGGACTGTGTGTTGTCATGGTGTTGGCAAAATATATGTGTACGCGTAGGTTGATGCCTAGGTCTCCGAAGAATGCGATATCCTGCGAAGTTTGAGATGACAAGGTGCACATCAAGAGTATTAAACGTATTACTTCCACTGCCCAGTGCTGCAGTGCCACAAGAAGATAGGGAAAGCCAGACATGTTGGCATTGTGATGCATGGTGTGGGTTTGACTTCCTCTTCTAGTTTCACTGCTGTGATGGGAAATCAAGTTTTACAAGTTTTCCCCACAGAACTCCAGCTACCAAGCACTGAAAGGCACTAACATTCAAGCTGTGAGGCATAGGAGTCAGGTTTTGGCATCTCCACCCCACCCCCCCACCCGTGTCACAGGCCACGCAACAACTATCTGCTCATCCAGGAAGTCCTTACTCCTAACCCCCCCAAACAACCGAATCCCTGTTGCGTAAAGACTGGAACCACCCCCCTACTATCAGAGCCCTCCTGAATCCTGACATGCATAGTAAGCCCCCAAGTCCCTGAAAGCTCCACTTCAACAGCCCTACATCCCAACTCCTTTCCCCTCCCAAAACCATTTGATACCTACCTTGTGTGCTGCTTCCTACTGTCTGTGTTTTTCTCTGTCGTCCTATCACTCATGCAGATGAAACTGAAGTTGCCAAGGGGAGACGAATAAAAAGGAATAAATACAAGTTGCTTACCAGTAACATTTCTTCGAGTTGTACCCTCTCAGGCCACTTTTACACATGACAAAAATGGGTTATTATAAGTGCTTGAGATAATACCCGGCGTTAAAGCGTGAACAAACTATTCCCATTTTTGCAGCAAGATCTCGCAGCCTTGTAATCAGATAGGACTTACACATAGTATATAGTCCCACTATAGCTATTTTGTCACCATCTAGTGGCCAACTTGGAGAACAGCAACAGGAAACTCAAGGCCATGGCACATAGGCCCTTTTCAGAGACACTAACTGATAAAATGGGTTACATTATACATGTTTCAGGGTACCCATAGAGCACACCTGCAGCCCTGCAACATGTATAATAAAAATGTAACACCCCTTTTTTCAGTGTTAGAGTGTCTGCGTGAAAAGGGCCTTAGATGTAACATAGGAGCAAATTTCCAATACAGATCAGTCGCTAGGACTGGAAAACCAAGTCCTCAAGCTTCAAGACATCATTTTTGATAGATAAATGTGAAAACCTTTAAAACTACAGCCAGTGATCTAATTTAAGATGTATGGGCGTCAAAGCAGGTGTAAGGGAGCTGATCAAGGCCATATTAGAGCTAAATTTTTCAGAGGATCATTTGTACCAGGCTGCAATGCACCCTCAGCTCAGAGACTCAGAAGCTACACACACAGTAATTGTCAAATTCCTCAGCTTTAAAGAAGACATCTTGAGGTTCACCAGGAAGAAGCAACATCTTGACTCCCCCCCGCAAGATAAAAGTCTCCCCGGATTACGCCACTGAGACCCTGTTCAATTGGAAGAAATGGTTCAAATACATGGGATCTCTCAAGGAGAGAGGGCTAAGGGCCCAGATATGGTTCCTGGTGCAACTTTCCATCTTAATAAGTGGAAAACAAAAAAACTTCACAAGGGCAGAAGACTGGAAACTTTTCTTTCACACCTCCCGGGACATAGTAACACAATATGATCATCAAGGACAGACAAGAGGACTCAACGGACATTTTATTATTATAAATGGATGCTCAGGTTGGACAAGGTTTAGGGCAGAGGGCAGTTAAATAAGTCTTATGCATTATTGAATTAATAAATTGTGGGTCATTCTTACTATTGTATCAGATTAATGCAGCTCAAGGTGAGCAGCTCCACAAATTGGTCAGGAGGAGTATGAGGGATGGCAGGGTTTACACAGTTTCACTTTAAATTCTCTCTCTGTTTAGAACAGAACACTTTTTAAAACAGAGACCAGAAGGCCTGAGACATCCAGAAGGCCTGAGTATAGTGAGAAACTTTGTAATGCATAGTGAAGGTATGCCGAACATGTGAATAAGTTGACATTTGCTAAGACTTATCTGTGTGGACCTGGCTACTTGAAGGGTCTAAGTCCTAAAAGGAGCTTCTTAGGCCAGGACACTCTGCCCCCAGAGGTTGTGGCGGTGGGCCAGCTAATTCCCCAAGAGGGGTGCCAAAAGGGGTTATGCCCAAGGCCCTGACACAAAGTCCTCCTTAAAACCCTGTCAAATTAGTATTAATATCTTACATCAAAATGGCTTGGTGGACGCATGGCACCATCTAAACCCCACTACATGAGACTACACTTTTTTTTCCAATTATACGTAACATTCACTAAAATTGACCATGTATTGACAGAAAAAAATCAGGTGCACAATTGCATCGCCTGCTTTATACACCTTTGGTACTTTCAAAACTATAATGCAGTGATTTCAATCTTTAATTGGTCTGACCACACACAGACATATAGCAGCAACTGGCAACTAGATGTCTTTTTAAAAATAACATATAGAATTGATTTCAGAGGATATTAAGGAGCACTTTGAGCGTAACACTCCATCAGAAAGCTCACCACAACTACTGTGGGAAGCAGCTAGAGCTGTATGGAGGAATAAACTGATCTCAAAGCTCAGATAAACAAAGTAGGGAACAGTTAAAAGAGCTCTACTGCATCCAACAAACTAAAACCACAAAAATCTTGGCATTTGGAAATCCTTAAGTTGAGAGGGGTAATAAGTCACACAACTAGAAAGAATTAGGTGTTTTTATTTTGAAAACAACAAATTTGGGAGAGTTTTGGCTTGTTTAGTGAGAACCACCAGGAAAAGAACATTTATGCCAGCAGTGTGAAAGCAAGATGGATCCAGCTTCTTCTTAGGTTTTATCAGAATATCTGCACCTCTTCCCATCCAAATCCTGAAGAAATAAAACAATTTTTAGATAAATATAAAATCCCAAGATTAAACAAGGTGCAATTACAATTTTTTTAATGCCCCATTGACTACTAATGAAGTTCCGAACACTATCAAGACTCTGATAAAGAACAAGGCATATGGACCTGACCTATCAAGCATACGCAGAGCAGCTTAACCCCTATTTGACAGAGGCTTACACTAACATTATTTTTTCATTCTTATTTTTATCAGATCCCCTAAAAACGGTTCCCCATCTTTTGAACTTAATTAACCAATTCAGTGCAGTCTCAGGATATAAGATTAATTACGACCAATCATTTGTAATGATTTATGCTAAAGAAAAAACTTTGTTTGACCAAATTAAACAAACGGTTCCTCTTCATAACAGAGAAAGGAGTTAAATACCTAGAAATAACCCTTACTAAAGATACAAAAAATCTTTGCAAAGATCATTTCCCTTCTATGCTAAAACTGTTGCAAGAAGAGGTCAATTCTTGGTGTCATCTAGCCTGTTCCTGACTCGGTAAGAACAATCTCTTTAAAATGATCACTTTGCCCAAACTACTTTACAAATTTCAAGCACTGCCTATTACCATTCCTGAATCCTTTTTCACACAGTGTGACAAACTGGTCACAGACTCAATTTAGAATGGTGAAAAACCTCAGATCTGTGAAAAAACACTCAGGAGACTCAAAGAAAAAGGAGTTAATATGCCTGATTTCAGGCTGTACCGCAGGGCAGCTTCATTAATCACACCAAACAGATGGTACCACAACACACAGCTTATTAAATGGATTGAACTAGAAGTCTATCCTGAAGGTTAATAGTTTTAAGAAAATCTTATATAGATGAGGACGAGCCAAAATAGATTTTTTAAAAAGGTGCGTGGAACCCCCTTTTGCGGGGACAGCATATTGTAACTGGGAAACAGTAATCAAAAAAGTAGCTGGTGCTAGAAAAGCATCACCATACTCCCCTACTGATAGGAGGGTACTGGTGAAGATGAAACTAGAGGACAATCTCAGGTCATGACTTAAGAAAAAATGGATCACCAGAGCAGAACATAGTCGCTGGAGCATTTTGTTCACACTATGATTTGCAATCAGTACTGCAAAAACAAGTAGATTTCTTACAATACAGTCAAATTAAGAATGTATTTACAGCGACGAACTGAACTAAGCACTTTAAGCAATCCCCTATCGGGATAGAGAAGCTCCTGTTTGGTCAACTCCAAAATAAGGGTAGATTAGCCAAAATGTATAAGGAGTTAAGAGAAATTTGGTACCAAAGTAAGGCCAGTTATTTGAAGAAGTGGGCAAAGGACTTAGGCAACCAGATGTGAGAAAAATTCAAAAAGATCTGGGACACATGCTTTCATGTTCAGCATCCCTAGAAACGTGAGAATCTCAGGTGACACTACCATTAAGATACTATCTCATGCCTCAACAACAGAAAATAGAAGCCAGAAGGAAAATGGGTTGTGCTGGAGAGGGTGTGGAGACACAGGTACTTACTTACCTGCATTGTTGGTGGTCATGTAGCAGGCTCCAACCTTTCTGGCATGCCATACGAGAGACAAAGTGGTTCGAATGAGATCTTTTTTGGACCAACTCTTGTTGGTGGAAATAAGCAAGCTTTCAGGCCACACAGGACCCTTCCTCAGGCACGTAGCATGCAAAAAACAGTTGGTCCAATAAAAAGATGATATTTGAACCACTTAGTCTCTCTGTCACTTGAGACCAACACGGCAACTACACTCTATCTGTGGCTGGCGTATCACATGGGTACACCTGAAACAAGATACAGGCCTGGTGATCCCCTATAAGCAATAAACAGCCTTTCTGGGTCTATATCTTGAGGAAATTAAAGAGTCATGGGATAAGAAGCAGCGTCCTATTGTGGATCGGCAACTGGTTAAAAGCTAGGAAGCAAACAGTAGGACTAAACCACAGTGGAGATAACTAGTGGAGTGCCCTAGGGGTCTGTACTGGGACCGGTGTTATTTAATATATTCACTAATGATATGGAGAAGGGAGTAAAGAGTGAGGGGATCAAATTCACAGATGGTGTAATAGTTTCACTCTATTCTGTGCTGGTCCGACCTCATCTGGAACAGGTTCAGAGGAGGGCAACAAAGATGATTACGGGTCTGAAAACCAAGTCCCGAGGAAAGGTTGAAGGAGCTGGGTATATGCAGTCTAGATAAAAGATGACGAAGGGTAGACATGATAGCTGTATTCTACTAGTTGAAGGGCTGTCACAGAGAGGGTGGCAAAGACTTGTTCTCTCTTGCCCCCTGAACGCAAGATTAGAAATAATGGATCAAATTTTGGTTAAACATTAGGAAGAACTTCCTAAAAGCAAAAGCTGTTCAACAGTGGAACAAATTGCCTAGGGCAGTGGTGGGCTCTCCTTCGCTGGAGGTTTTCAAACAGAGGCTGAACAGCCAGCTGTCAGGGATGCTGTAGTTGCAATTTCCTGCATTGAGCAGGGTTGGACTAGATGACCTCTGAGGCACCTTCCAAGTATGATTGTAGGATTCTACGAAAAAGGATGTTGGAGTCATTGTGGACAATACATTGAAATCCTCAGCTCAGTGTGTGGCGGGGTCAAAAAAGCAAACGACGTTAGAAATCATTTGGAAAGGGGATAAAACTGAACACATAAATGCCTCTATATAAATCTATGGTACGACCACACCTGGAATAGTGTGTGCAGTTCTGGTGGCCCCATCTCAAAAAAGACATAGTAGAACTAGGAAAAGTACAGAGAACGGCAACAAAAATGATCAAGGGTTCGGAATGGCTCCCATATGAAGAGAGGCTTGATAGGTTGGGGCTCTTCAGCTTGAAGAAGAGATGACTCATTGGGGATATGATAGAAGTTTATAAAATCATGAGTGGCGTGGAACGAGTAAATAGGAAGTGGTTATTTACTCTAGGAGTACTAGAGCAAGGGGACACAATGAAGTAAACTGGCAGCAGATTTCAAACAAATACGAGAAAGTATTTTTTCACTCAGAGCACAATTAACTTGTGGAATTTATTGCCAGAGGAAGTGGTCCCGGCTGGTGATGTAGCTAGTTTTAAAAAGGGATTGGATACGTTCTTGGAGGATAGGTCCATTAACGGCTATTAGCCAAGCAGCTTTTGAGGACATAATCTCTTACTCTTGGGGGCTAGAAGAAAAGGAAATGGATTACCCATTGTGACCTGTTGGGTACTTCTCCCAAGAGACAGGGATTGGCCACTGTCGGAGACAGGATGCCAGGCTTGATGGACCATTGGTCTTGCCCAGTACGGCACTACTTATGTTCTTACATTCATGTCCTGCTCAGTACAGCTACCCCATCCACACTGGGCTGAGAGAACAGACCTGGGGGTACTAAAAGAGAGCACGAGTGTGTGCGTCATATGTTTATGCTAAATTCTGTGAAGGATGCTGATGCACATAAGCCCTACCCCACAACACTGGAATTACAGGGGAGGAAGTTTGTAGGTGGATGCATCCCCCGCTATAATTACTCCCATGGTTCCTCATTCCTTGTCCAGTCATATAAAGAGGATGGGGAGAGTCCTCTCCTTCACTTTGCTTTGTCCTTCTGGTAGGGAAGAGTCTCTCCTTAACCTCCCTCTTCAGGCTACGTAAGAGCCTAAGCCACCCCACATTTCTCTTGGTTATTTCCATCCCTTGACCCTTAAGGGGCAGGCATCCTATAGCAAAGCACTCTTCTCCTTCCTCTAGAGGGCCATCACCACCAATCACACCTCTTTTGAGACCCTAGGTCCTGATTGGTTAGTCTCCTTGTCAGCTAGCTCAAGCCAGCTACATCAGTCCCTGGCATGGGCAGGTTTTTTTGTTGTTCGGTTGGTTTATTTATTTATTTATTTAAATTAAAAGGAGCTCCTGACAAATAGATAATCTATCCCACATTAGGTTAAGACAAAAGCCAAAGTCTACTCTACTACTGGACTGTTGCAATCATTTCAACAACAAAGAAAAATATCTTCGTTAGCAGAGTTCCTGGTGTTCTGTTTAGCACGGAAAACCAGAGAAAACCACAGAATTTGTTTTATCAGAGAAAAACATGGAATTCCAGGTTTCTCTGGGAAAATTTTATCTGCAAAAACTCACTGGTGGCAGCAGAAATGTAAAGAGGTGGAAACTCTGTGGAGGTTCTGGTGTGCACCTGCATCCAAGAGATTTGGCGCACAAACACAGCCACGACTGGCTTTTGGCGAAGTAGAGGTATATGGGGTCTGTGCTGGGACTGGCAAGGAGGGGGTGGAGCGGCACCCCCCCCCCCACACACACACACACCCCTGCAGAGGGAGAGACTTGGGCTGGCTCATGTGGGATATTGTTTTATTTTGTTATTTGAGTGGCAGTGGCAACCATTGCATCAAGCAGTCACAAAAAATTAATAGTTTGTAATAAACACTTTCTAATTTTAATGGATGAAAAATGCAGATTTTGGGTTTTAGTCAGAGAATTTAGGGGCTTTTCTCCCAGAGAAAGAGAAAACTAGGAACCCTGCTCATTAGGGATACATAGATTGCATACTGTAACAAATGTTCCTTCCATACACCCCTGCAAAAGATCCCATCTTTTCTCTGGGTTCATTTAGATCTTTTTGTACTCCAATGACACTTTAAAATTATTATATGCCACCAGGCTTGAAAATAGTAAAGGCTTCCTTTAAGCACTAGCCTCCCCTTCCCTCCCAATATACTGTAAAGGACATTACTCATCACCTTGTAGAGGGGCTTTGTTTTCCCGCTGTGGCTGCTAACAAAGGTACAGAGCTCTGGAAGTGCTTGGCATCACAGCACCAGCTACTAGGTAATAGTTTATTAATTACCTTCTTCCAGGAAGCCTAGCAACCATCTGCTGATTCATAAATTCAAGAGCTCTCTACCATCAAAACCCCATACAGACAGGCAAGTTAATGCCAGTGCAGCTCTTCTCTGCCAGGTTCACACACCCGCTGCTGCAGGGGTGCTGACAGAACCTGCTCAGTCCTGCACCTTCAAACCATACCCCTTTCCTCCAGCTACATTCATATGAACAGGCTAATTCCTCCCACGTGTTCTCCAATGAAAACAACAATCCAATTCTTTCCAAGATTTCACATTGACAAGCGCCAAGGTATTACTCGGGGAGGCTACCCAGGGAGTTAGCGATCATGTGAACATTAAATCACTTCACACACCTCAATATCCTTTCCGTTCACACCATTACTTCTCCTTGCAGGTAAGCAGGAACCTGTGTTTACTGTTTTACTGCATACATTACACACACCCCACTACTCTGCTTTAAACAATGTGTGACCAAACAAAAGCAGAGATAGTTAAAGTGTTAATCCAGAAGAAATGTTTGTATGAATGAACCCCAACCTGCAGGGTTCATGAATAAAATGACATTAGTATGAGGCGCATTGGGGGTAAAACAGGGGCCCAGGAGCCTCGAAACACTGATGCCTCGCCCTGTGGAGGTCCCACAGCGTGTGGAGCCCACAAATAAACTAGAAATAACAATGTGTGTGTAACATACAGGCCTGCAAGGCAGGGAGTCCCAGCCCCTGAAGATGTGGTGTTTAATGGATTCAAAATGAACTATGGTAACCTTTTTTTCTTATGAGTGAATCAGTGTGTCCATCACACATTCCCATGTTAGGGGAGGAACTTCACTGGCCTCCCAGAATCCACTTCTGCCAGGCTCTCCCCACCCCATCGGCCACTATGGCCAGGAACCAGCCTTCCTGAAGAGCAGCAGCCACAGACCGTACTGAGTAAGTACAGGGGTCCTTGCCTGGGGATGGCTACACACCCAAGCCTTCATCCTCCGCTCAGATGGAGCACTCCATCTTAGCAGTTAAGAGACTGGGGGCAAAGGTGAGGAAGAAGTGTCTCTTTAAACTTTGGCTGCTTTGAATTTTAATCCCTTTTAGGCTTTCTAATCTTAAATCTTTGCCTGGGACAAGTTATTCACTGCTAGGGCACTTGAGGGGCAGAGAACAGCCCCACTTCCAGGTAAAGGTACAATGATTCAAAAGCATCAGAGTAGCCCAGATAACCAGCTCTATTTTGTTTCATACAAGGCAGATGCGTTTGCAAATCCAACACCAAAAGTCTCAAAGAGAGCTCAATCCCAGCATGGAAGGTGTTACAACCGAGCTGCGTTGCAGGAGGGGCGGGGTATAAATTTATAAAATAAATAAATAAATATTTGCTGCATGGAAGCAAACGAGAAACTTCCTGGGTGTGTCAGCTCAGTTCCTAATGCAAAAGCATGTTGTTTAAATAAATAAATAAATAGGTTGTCCTCCTTTCCAGACACTGACCAGAGGCAAAACTGCCCATTCCATGATAGGGTAGTCCTAATGGGTCAGGTGGGAGGCAATTTGGGAGGGAAGCATGAGGGACAGTAGGTGGGAAATGGCAGTGCCACAAACTAAGCTCCAGCTAAAGCATGGCTGAATAGGGAGGTTTACTGCCTGGAACTGGCACTCTACCAGGGATAAACTATCCACGGGTGACTATTAAGCATAGGTGGGCTAATAAGACTCACAAAAGATCAAAGCTAGAGTGAAATGCAGTGTGAAAGTAATGATTTATTGTTACAACATCTCTCACTCAGCCAATAAGCTCTTTTGGGTGGCAAAGTAAAAACATTTTTGGTCCATTTTTCTAAAGCAGATTTTTGCAAGATGCTCAAATTTTAATCACTAAGTGAGGGCTCCAACCACAGTTCCTTTCACCGTCACTTGCCTCTGTAACAGTCCCCAAAGCCAATGGAAATCCAAGAGCCAGGTTCAGGTAAAATTACATTACAGTCATAATGGAACTCATTACCAATTGCCACCAACTCCTCCTTCTGCAACAGAAAAAGGACTGAAGAGGACTTGATAACCCATAGGCACAACAGCTGGCCTGGTTCAGATCCACTGCACTGATTTTATAAAACATTACTCATTCTGCAAATTTAGATTTAGGAGAGAAAAGCAAGTGAATTGGCAGGAACTACAGCCAGAGAACAAAATCCAGAATAAACATGAAATCACCTGAATTTACATTGGTTTGGTTTCCCTTTCAGAGAGCACATGAAAAGAACACAACAAATGTGGATACAACCTCAGGCAAAGAGTTTGAGAACTAGTAATAAGTGTCTTAAGAAAAACATTTCCCCTTATCTGCTGGACTAGAAGAGTGCTCAGAATGGCTTATTTCCCAGCAGTTGGTTAGCGGTGGGGGTGGGGAGAAAGTATTCCATTGGAGGACTGGACCAAAAGGAATTTTGGAATTCAACCACCAGCAAAACCCAGCTCTCATCTATGGCCCTTTTTACATGGACGGAGGTACGTGGGGGGATGGGTGTTTAGCCGCAGTGGGTGGAGGTGGGCACACACCCACCTCCACCAATGGAGCCTCCTCTGGTTTTCCGGAGGGCTCCGTGGGTGGAGATGGGTGTTGTGCGAGAGGACATAGGCACCCCCACCGATCACATGGGCAAACACCGAGCAGACACCCATCCCTCCACCCACCGCTGGCCATATACACGGATGCCGCCCCCGCATACCCGCCTAAACACTGAGCAGGGGGGGGCATCCGTGTAAAAATGGCCTGTGTGTGCTTTTAGACAAGCGCTTCCCCAACCATAATGCATGTTCATAGGCCCCTATGAAGCCCTGCAACATGCATGATGGGTGTGGAGGCACTTATCTTAAAAAGAAAACAAAGCAAAAAACACACAACACACTCAAGTACATTCAAAAAGCCACTCAAGTTCCGTCTGTGGGGGATGATTATAGATGCCACAAGGAGGGTACCACAGGCAGAGACATTGCCCTGAGCGAAGGCTTGTCAGTTTATCCTTCCCAGGACTGTCTACAGGATTTAGGGAGAGACCCTGCCAAAAATAGGCAAAATGGAGTTCAGTCTCCAGGGTTCCTTCAAGTTTGTTTTCAGTCCTGGTGCCAGATGAAACGCCCAGCATCATGGCACCGATTTCTCTGGTCAAAGTTGCTGCTGTGGGCAGGGAGGTACCACAGCAGGAGTCACCCTGACACATCAGCACCTGCAAGCAGATCGCCATGCTGGGAGGTGCAAGCCGGCAGCAGGCTAGTATGCTGGTCTCATTCTCTCTGGCTGTAGCTTTGGTTTAAGGTGGTGGCGCTGCCCTGCTCCAACAGCGGTCAATTGCTCCAAGGCTGTAGAGAGAGATACTGCTGTGCATTCCCGATCACCGGCCTCCTCACAGCCAGACAGGCTGGTCCCGGGATCAGGCTTCCCCAAGGGGAGCGAGTAGCCCAGTGGCGAGGACGCGAAGGATCCAGACGGGCCTTCCCTTTAGGCCGTGGTCCCGGCGGGCTTGGCTGTCGGCTCCTCTAGTCCAGGCCCGGCTTCCCTGCGTTTGGCCGCTCGCACAAGGCTCTGCTGCAGGAGCGGATAGAGGCGCTGGCAACCCTCGAGGCCGAGGCGCACGGCCTGGGCCCAGCTCTCAGGCCCTCCCCCTTGGCCACTGCCCAGTAGCCCGGAGACTTGGTTGAGGACGGGCATGAGCGCCAGGGTGAGGCGGGCCGGCGCGACGCGTTCCTCAGCCTCGCTGGGCTGGAGCAGCCAAGTTTCCCCAGGCCCGGGAGCCCGACACAGACCGCAGCCCACCACTAGGTCGTACATCTCGATGCCCGCGTCAGCCAGGGCCAGGGCAGCGGCTGAGAGCGCGGCGGGCAACGCGGAGCCTCCGTCCTGCAGCAGCAGCACCACTACCTCCAGCTGCGCTCGCGGGTAGCGGCCCAAGCGCACGGCCGGCTCCAGCGCCTCCTGCAGCGCCAAGCCCAGCTCCCGCTCCGAGGCTGCGGCCGGGCCGGGCCGGAGCCGAGCCCCCAGATTGGAGAAGGGCGCCAGGCGGACCTCACAGAGGAGCCGGCCCCGTGCCGATCCGCCTCCTTCAGCCTCACGGGGCCCGTACACGGCGCACAGCACCTTGGTGCCGCTGCTCAGCTCCACGTAGGCTGAACCCTTGGCCTGGCTCAGCACCCCTGCCCGGGCGAACAAGGGCTGCAGCGCCGCAGGGTCCCGCCCCGGGGCCCCCGCCTTGTCTTCGAGGAGCGTGTAGAGCAGCGGCGCCTGCGACTCCTCCGGGCCCGGAACCCGCCTGTGATCCAGAGGCATGGCAGGCCCGTGTGCGTCCCACTAACACCAGAGTGAGCGCGCTCCCTACCCACCGCCTCTAGCACCGCCCCGAGAAACAGGCCAATGCTAGGCCGCGCCCCTTCCACGTTTGCGCACGCTCAGTTTGGCCCTAGAGCCGAGCCTCTCTAGATCTGTAGGTGCCAGGGCTCAGGCCCAGCGATTAAATCCTAAGGGGTACAGGGGAAAGCCAAGCTCTAGGAAGCATTCTTACCAGGCGCATGCAACCCAAAATATAGAAAATCAGTAAAGAGCTGACATTGGATATTTGGTTAGAAACGCAAGCTAGAAAAAAAATCTGGGTGGCTTAGTTGGCTTTGACTAATGGCTTTCCTGCCCCAGCCCCTGTGCTGATCAACGTGTAAGTTAAACCACAAGAAATGTTTTAGTATTTAGCTATAGGTGGATAGTGATCAAGTGGTTGAGTTGCCAGCTGGAGCATAGGGTTCAGCTCTCTCCAACAAGTTCTAGGGTAAGGGTATGTGACTTCTGGGACAGGCTTAGGCCCCCAGCAGTACACCCACCCCCTCAATTAGTTACTGCCTACCTGAGCTAACAGGACAGGGATGGGTTCAAGAGAAGGGGAATTCATGCTCTTAGACTTCCAAGACTAGAGGCAAAGGCTAATCCTGGGTACAGGAGAGCATTTAGAGGATGCTTGACTATTTTGCACAGCCACCTTGGATACAATAGGTTGCTTACCCTTTTTGTAATAAAGTGTCTCCTGCACTCTGGGGATAAAGCTACCCCAATATGCCAAAGCCACTGTGATCGTGCTCAGCTATATACAACCGTAGCCTGAGAAGTCCTCACATAGCCTGCTCTGCCACATACAAGATTATGGCAGTACAGGCTATGGGATAACATGCACTCACATACACTTCAAAAGACTTATTTCCCAGAGGACTTTCCATTCATTCAGGCTCCCAGCTGAGGAGAGTAGCTCAGTGTCTTACCAAAGAACAAAGGCGGCAGTGTCTTAAGTAAATATTTTTATGTATATGGCCCTCAGCACAAGCCCCTAGTCCAGGGGTACAGCACTGGGACGTGCGTGGTAGGCAGACTGGGGTAGCTTAGTTTAGTGTTAAAGCAAGCCCCAACTACCCAGAAGGCTCATGAGGAAAGTATCTAGGGTCTTGTCTTCAGAACTCTTCATTCCTCCCACGCTGTGTGAAAACCCAAAACCTGCCTTAAAAAAGGAAGTAGTAAGAGCTGATGGTTGGTTTTATTTCCATTTCATCAAAGGTGCTGATGCTACACTATCTCGACCCACATCAGGGATGTTGCCTCAGCTGGTGTGACAAAAGGTGAGTGAGAAGCCACTATGGGCGCACTGAGCCTCTTCTCGTGCTTTTTAAAGTTTCCTGGGGAAGAGAATTGTGCCTTTTTCCCCACATTGCTTCCTTTGCTGTGATTGTTGCTTCCCTACTTCACATTTTATCTTGAACGTTACTACTGCTAGCAATCCCATGGTAATGCATAGTTGTCTCATGTCTCTTTAAGGCTAGTGGACTAAGAAAAGGTGTTTTTTAATAAGATGCTACAATGCATGGGCAGCCAGGAGCCACTCATCCACCTGGCTGGGTGAAGGTAGTGCACGGGAACATACACTCCCATAAGTCATGCAGCACTTATTTATGACCACTCAGCACACTGCCAAGAATCCAGAATGCACCATATGGGGCAAGCTAAAAAAGTACATGGCCACAGGCACCCACACACCATGCCTGTATGAAGTAGGGTAGCCATCCATGGCACCAGACTCATAGGCCCTGTGGGCAGGGGATATGGCTTTAGTAAGTCACAGGAACCAGTTGCAAGTGCTGAGGTTCCTCAGCACTCATGCCAGGACATATTAATTTCAAAGATGTGCTTGGTCCATGGCAGGGGAATACATGACAGCTGACAAACTAGCCCCACTGGACGGCACCTATCCCTCCCCCTGCACTCCACGAGGGCTACTCAGATTTCCCTGCCTTGTTTTTTTAAAGACACCCTGAGGGAAGAGTCCCTTCATGTTACAGGAAATGCACAAGAAAATAGCTTGATTGTTAGTAAATGATTCAAGTGGGAGGAGATAGATTTATCTAAGACATCCTGCAATCTAATCTTTTTACACAATAAAAACACCCTATAGAACCAAAAAAAATTGTTTTTCCTCTCATGAGAATGCAGCCTGAGTCATGTGGATGCAAGCCTAGCCATGGTCAATTCTGTTAACAAGCAATACAAAAAGAGGTAGGAGAACTACTTGACTTGCATTCCAGGAGCAAGATATGACTCACAAAACAAAAGCAGCAGCTACCTTAAGTGGCTGTTAACAAAACTCACCACTCACAGCGTATGTCCTTTTATTTCAGATGGAGCGTTGCCTCTGGCACAGGTAGGTTTGCTAGCTAAGGCACTGAGGTACAGCTACGCCACCTGAGACTAACAGTCAGTTAACTAGAGTCCAGAATGTCTACATCACATACAGAAGTGGGCAACATCAGCAGCTCCTTTGACACCAGTACTTCTCCAGCACTCATTACAATTAATTACTGCAGTACTTGTGAGTGGGTACAGCTTCAATGTGCATGGATTCCAGGCTTTAATAAATTTGGGTGGCCCAGCATTTTGTATTAACTCTAAGCAAGTGGCAGCACTTCAAGGACTTTACAAGTATTAGCTAGTTAACCTTGCACTACTTATGTGAGCCAGGTCAGGGACAGTCTCACTGCCAGCCTGTTCCAAGCTCTGTTGCTTATGTTCACTAGCCTATGCTGCTGCTTTGTTAATGTCTGCACAGAGACTGAAGATGGACACTGCACATCATTCCTCCTTGGATGCCACTAAGCTGTAACCCATTAGCCAGGCTGATGAGAATTTACTTCTTAAGAGTGCTCCAAGCTCAGCATGCTGCTAGCCTCAGGTCAGTTCTTCAGCTCTCCCAATCTGAACTTGGCAAAGTCTGTGGCCAGCTTCAGTGCCTCCTCCAGGCAGCCAGTGTTCTTGCCTGTAGCCTGAGCAGAGACTTCCTTCCCGCCACCCTTGCCATCCATCAGCCCCGACACCTGCTGCACCCACTCATTGGCCTTCAGACCTTTGTTGGCTACCTCCTGGAGGGGGAAAAAAAGAGTTCATATTAGACAGGTGGGGGATCTACAGTTTGCACAAGTGGCCACTGAGAGGTTAAAGCTAATTTAAATGGAACCAATCTCAATCTGCATCAGGGGCAAGTCAGGGAGCAAGGTTCATATACAGACCTCCCATCAATTTAAGCTGAGCCCCAGTGTACAATATGGCAGCTAGAATGAGCAGTTCTGCAGAGGCATGGACACACCCAGGGGTGGACTGACCACCTAGCAAGTGCCAGAGGGGCTGGTATGGGATGTGTGTGTGGCATTTTGTGTAATGCAAGGTGTTTACATTGCATTTTTCTAATGGTGGGGCTAGGTTACTGAAAATGCCAGAACTGATTTTAGGTCCCAGTCTGCCTCTGAAGACACTATACAGAACAGTCTAAGATTGCAAGTACTCAGTTTAATATAGGGGAAGTGAGAAATGATAAGACAAACTAACGTTGGAGTGGCAGTTATTTTAGCACAGGAGGAGGAAAACAAAGCAAACCTGAAGATACTCTTCCCTGGAGCCCCACATGCAACACATATATGCTCATTTAATCATGGAATCCATTTCATACAGTCATTGCCTGCCAGTCTCAGACTCCCAGGGTGCATACTGATGAACAGTGAGAAACAGAATTAAATTGGAGTATTCCACTTTGGTACCATTCACACTGCAACTGTAAACAGAGAAGCAGTTTCTTCTCAATCTCCCCTTAATGGTCATGACAACCACAGTTATCCTTCTCTTTTTACTTTGAAGTAAATGTAGTGTGAACATTTTACTTCAAAGTGCAGTACTGGAGGATACATACTTCTCATTTTTCAGGAGCATAAACTTTGGTTTGGAGAGCCTGATGATGTGTGAATGATTCAGGAGTACAAGTGATTTAAGGCTTAACTATTGTGAATATCTTTTGGTCAAAACACAGCCCCAAACTCAGCTTCCAACACTCACAACTAGCAGCATCTCAAGGAGACTAGATTTCATGTGAAGCTACTGCCACCAACGTAGGTTCTTATGTAACAAAATGGACACCCCAGCACATGGGTTCCAAGCTCCCCCAGAAAAGCTTTACCTGTGGCACTTGGCATAAGCAGGTGATTCTGCTGGCTTCAATATCCACGGTGAAGAGCATGGCTGCAGTCCGAGGGGAATGAATCTTGAACAGTTTCAGAGATTCATTCAGGGCCTATGGATTGATACACACACAGTTATAGCTAGAGCTAGTCCAAAGCACTCCTTTCCACTTGGCCTGGGAACAGAGAGTTTTTTTGGGTTTGTGGCGCACACACCAAAGGGTCTGCAATACATAAACTGAGCCTGACTAACAGCCTGCTGACAGGCAGTGGAAATTGTGTGTCAGGCTTGGGGCCACATGTCTGTGCAATGTTTAGCCTTCCCATGGGCTGCAATACAGCCTGGCTGGCAACTGTGCTGGCCTGTCTACACCATGCATCCTTCAGCACAAGCTCTGCAATCTTGGGGTCATGCAGATTCCAGTCCTCATCTCTACAGCGCTAAAGGGAGACAATCTGCAGCCTGACATATTTCCCACTGTGCAGCCCCAAAAATGAGCAAGCCCTTTAGCCACAAAAGGAGATATGCCCTGTTTTGCAAGTGTAAATAGCAGAGACATAGCAGGGGAGGAGGCAGCAGCTGAGCGAGGATGGGTGTGGGCATGCCTCTTTAGCACCACAAAGACTGGATGGGGCAAACAGACTTCTGGTGGAAGGCGTGCTGCCACCATCCTACAGTAACTGAAAACAAGACAAAGCAAGAGCGAGGAATAAGGAAGAGGCTGGCAGGGACAGTAATCCTACCTACAGAACACCTAGAGTGAGTGGAGGGAAAAAAGCACACATCCCCAACAGAACTCGCCTTCTTAAAAGGAGATAACCTCCCTGCTTCCTCTCCAATAAATCCAGCGCACTGACAGCTCCCAAGGTAGGCCCTGTGCAGCAACACACCAAGGCATGTTTTTAAAAGGCTCCAGAGGTGATCCTGGAAACTACAGACCAGTGAGCCAAACATCGGTGCCGGGCAAAGTGGCGGGAATAGTTAACAGAATTACTGAGCATATTGATATATATGGCATAATGGGGAAGCCTTAACATGGATCTAGGAAAGGGAAATAATGCCTCATGAATCCACTGGAATTTTTTAATGGTGTAAATAAGCACGTGGATAAGGGTGAGCCAGTCGATATAGTGTATCTGGACTTTCAGATTGTGTTTAATAAGGTCCCTCATGAGACACTCTTGAAAGTAAAGAGTCATGGGATAAGAGGCATTGTCCTATCATGGATTGGCAATTGGAAGCAAAGAGCAAGACTAAACAGTCAGTTTTCACAGTGAAGAGAGGTAACTAGTGGAGTGCGCCCTGGAATCTGTACTGGGACCAGGTTTTTTTTTGTGCTTATTTTTTAAACTTTTCACTTTATTTTCAAAACAAAAATTGGCATTACATAGACAAGCACACTGTATATGTTTTTTACATTAGCATTCCAAGCACTGTGTAATACCATATAATGCTACTGCATATTTTTAATTTCAGGTGTAACCTGAGAACAACAAACCAAATGTACCCACCCTCATTCCCCATGCTTTCCATATATTTGGATGTTACAACTTTTGAGTCTATGCGTACCAATGGAGATTTTTGCTTTGGCTCAACTGGTACTGTTGTGTAGGGAACCAGTGTTTAATATATTCATTAAGGATCTGGAGAAGGGAGTAAAGAGTGAGGTGATCAAATTTGCAGATGACAAAGTTATTCAAGGTGGTTAACGCCTGAACAGACTGAAAAATTGCAGGAGGATCTTGCAAGACTGGGCATCTAAGTGGCAGATGAAATTTAATGTGGACAAACGCAAACTGATGCACATAGGGAAAAACAACCCAAACTATATGTATACAATGCTGGGTTCTAAATTAGGAGTTCCCACTCAGGAAAAGGATCTTGGAGTCATTGGGTGAAAACAGACATGACGCTAACCACCCTTGGTGGTTATTTATGCATGTTGCAGGGCTGTACTGGTGCCCTATGCAGCCCTGAAATATGCATAAAAGGAAAATTGGGCACTTACCTCATGAATTTTCCTTCTACTGTGGATCCTCCTGGACGGCCAGCCAGCACAGTAGGGTATATCCCCGTCACTATCAGTAGGAGGCAGACATCCAACTTTTGTGTCTCCAGTGCAGGGATTATCCTTTCGAACCCCAGTCTAATATAGCCTTCGCTCGTTGCTGCTGAAGACACTTAAATAACAATAATTATAAACTACTTAACCAAATTGATTCCTATGTAAGAATGGATTCATATGGCAACTGGCCCATATGTAAGGAATAAACTCTCTGAAAACCATATCCAGTCCAGACGATGCAAGGGAGCCCTATGCCCTGCACTATACTTGCCTGGAATTCAAACCTTAACTATAAACTACAGACCTCAACCCAGAGTCTGATAAACTCCGGGTGGGTCTGGCCGTCCAGGAGGAACCACAGTAGAAGGAAAATTCACGAGGTAAGTGCCCAATTTTCCTTTCTCCCTGTGGCTCCTCCTGGACGGCCAGCCAGCACAGTAGGGACTTACCCAAGCAGCGTCCCTCTTTCGTGTATGGCGTGCTGTCGGGTGGGAAGATTATCTCTATGAGCTAACAAGAATCAGGCAGAACACTAAATCACTGCCTGTAGAACCCTTCTTCCAAACGCTGCCTCGGCCGATTCCTGTAGAGGTATCTTATAATGTCTCGTAAAGGAATGAACCGAGGACCACGTTGCGGCTCTACATATTTCTCCATAGCTAGCAGTATGTCTAAATGCTTGTGAGGTAGCTGCCCCTCGAAGTGAATGCGCAAAAATTCCGTTTGGAGGGGTCTTGTTTTGTGCTCTATAAGCCTCCTTAATACAGAGAACTATCCACCTAGCAATAGTGGATTCTGAAGCTCTCAAACCCTTGTTTTGTGGACCATAAGCTACAAATAGGGCCGAAGATCTCCTGAATAACATGGAGCATTCAATATAGATCTTTAGCGCCCTTTTGACATCTAACGTGTGCCAAACCTGCTCCTGAGGGTGCGATGGTCTAGGGCAAAACGAAGGGAGGTTTATCTCCTGTTCCCTGTGAAAAGGTGTATTTATCTTGGGAATAAAACTGGGATCTAGTCTCAGCGTCACCGATTCCTCCTTAAATATGCGTAAGTTAGGTTCTACCGACAGGGCACTCAACTCTGACACTCTTCTGGCCGAAGTAATTCCTATCAGAAAAGCCAGTTTTAGAAACATGTAATACAGAGAGACCTCCCTAAGAGGTTCAAAAGGGATTGTAGTCAGGGGTCTTAGCAGTAAGTTTAGATCCCAAGACGGGAAGCGGTGGACCACCGGAGATGACACCAATTTTGCTGCTCTAAGAAATCTTATGATGTGAGGATGTTTAGACACACTCCTTCCCTTCCTAGAGCTGATAACGCTACTGAGAGCGGTTACCTGTCTTTTCAAGGTGTTTGGACTTAACCCCTTACTTAAGCCCTCCTGCAGGAAGTCTAATATCACCTTGACTGGTGCCTTAATGGGGTTTACTCCCACACCACCCTGCAAATTTTGCCCATGTACTTTGATAAATTCTTCTGGTTGCAGGGCGTCTGGACTGGAGCATGGTCTCCATCACCTGTTGAGAGTAACCTAATTTTGTGAGAGCCCGCCTCTCAATCGCCACGCTGTCGGACATAGGGATTCTGGTTTCTCGTGTCTTATTGGTCCTTGTGTTAGGAGGTCCTCCCTGAGTGGTAGCCTGAGGTGTGGTGCCATTGTCATGGCTACTATGTCCGCAAACCACGGTCAATGAGGCCAGTATGGTGTTACCAGTAGGATCTCTGCTCGTTCCCTTTTTATCTTTGCTACGGTCCGTTGAATCATCGGGAACGGAGGAAAGGCAAAAAGAAGAACTTGTGGCCACGGGCTGTTGAGTGCATCGAATCCCGCTGCTCGTTTGTTGGGGAATCTGGTGAAGAGGAGCCTTGTTTTTGTGTTTGCTGGGCTGGCGAACAGATCTATCTCTGGCGACCCGAACGTCTCTGTTATCAGTTTGAACGTCTGCGGGTGCAGGGACCACTCCCCTGGGTCGAGTGTCTCCCTGCTGAGCCAGTCGGCCTGCATATTTTTTTACACCTGGTATGTGTACTGCCGTGATCGAGAGTAGATTCTGTTCCGCCCAATTTAGCATCGCTAGGGCTTGCTGATGTAAGGCTTCCGACCGAGATCCCCCTTGGTAGTTGATATAGGCCTTGGTCACTATGTTGTCCATGTAGATTTGCACGTGGTGTCCCCGAATTCGGGGGGCTAGTTTCTTCATTGCCAAGTACACTGCCCTGAGTTCTAGCCAGTTTATGTGGTGTTTTTTCTCCCATTTTAACCACTTTCCCTGGACTGATCTTCCTTGCATGTGTGCACCCCACCCTGAGGTGCTGGTGTCTGTTGTTATAACCCTTCTCTCGGGGTCCATGATTGGGATCCCCGTGTCAAATCTTTTGTGATCCTTCCACCACTGGAGGGATTTCTTTACCTTCTGGGGTACCATCACCCACGGATTTGCCCCTGAAGTCAGTAGATCTTGCCATGGACGTAGAAACCTCTGGAGAGGCCTTGTGTGTAATCTCGCCCACCTCAGGATTCCGATACACGAGATCATGCTCCCCAGGAGGCTGGCCAGGTCCTTCAGTCTGGATCTCTTGTTGCAGCAGACTTGGTTCAGCGACTTTATCAGAGTTAGACGCCACTGTTGGCTCAGGAACATCTTGAATAGCCGTGTGTTTAGGACAACTCCCAGATGCTCTAAGGACTGGGACGGTTCCAGGTGACTCTTTTTGAAATTCACTATGAATCCATGCTCTTGTAGGTAGCATATCACCCTTTGAACATCCGCCCTTGCTTGGTGCAGGTTCAGGGAGCGTACCAGCAGATCGTCTAGATAGGGATGGATCTTGATTCTCTCCGCTCTGAGCTTTGCTATTAGGGGAGTCAGGACCTTCGTGAAGGTTCTGGGAGCTGTGGATAGGCCAAACGGTAGGGCCGCGTACTGCCAGTGCGTTTGGTTGTAGTGGAACCTCAGCCATTTCCTGTGAGCAGGAAGTATTGGCACATGTAGGTACGCCTCTTTTAGATCTAACGACGTAAGCCACTCGTTTGGTTCTATCACTGACCTGATGGATTGCAGTGTTTCCATCTTGAACCTTTTTGGTTTTATGCATTCGTTTAGCCTTTTTAAATCCAGAACCGCCCGCCACTCGTCCGTTTTCTTTGGGACTAAAAATAGGATTGAGTATAGCCCCTGCCCTCAATCGGGCGGCGGTACCTGCTGAATGGCCCCTATGTCTCTTAATCTGAGAATTTCTTTCAGCATGGCCTGATGTTTCTTGGGATTGCTGGAGCGTGGGGAGGGAATGAAAAAGTCTCTTGGGCATTTGCTGAACTCGATAGAATACCCTTTTATGACCGTTTGGCAAGACCCATCGATCTGAGGTGGCAGTCTGCCATTTGTCTCCGAAACTTTGTAGTCTCCCCCCCTAGGTTCTGTGGGTCTGCAAAGAAGTCTTGGTAGTCATGCCTCAGATTTTGATCTGTTGGCTGACTGGAACTGCTTGGCTCTGTTCCCTTGCCCCTTCTGCTTGGACCAGTGAGGTCAATACCTCTGCTGTCTGCCCCTTGGTGCGTAGGAGGGCTTCCTATTACCCCCTTGTTGTTGGCACTGGCCGAAGGGACGAAAATTCTTTCTGCTCTGGCCTATACTCTGCAGGGTATGCTTCTTATTCTTGTCTGCAGCCTCAATAAGTACCTTATCGAGGCACACCCCAAACAGTTTTGATCCTTGAAAAGGACCTCCCACCAAGGTGTTTTTTGCTGTGGGGTCCCCCCTCCATGAATGCAGCCACAGTCTGCGTCTTGCCGCTACATTCGATGCTACAGCTCTTGCGGACCACCTTAGTATGTCTGTGGATAAGTCCGCTATGAAAGAATGCGCTAGCTGGATCGTAGTTGACAGAATCCTTGTCATTTTTGTGGACACTTTGGGGTCTCTGGCCCTTTTGATCCACATCATGAGCGCTCTGGAGAAATATGAGGTAACCAGAGCCATTCTCATTACCACAGTCATCTCCTCAAAGTTACGCCTGAGGTTTGACTCAATGCCTTTATCGGTGGGGTCCCTTGGGTAGCATTCCCCTTCGGTGGGGAATACTGAGTTCCTAGCTAACGAAGCTGCTGCCGCATCCACATTAGGTATGGCTAAGAACAGCTCCTTATTCTTCTGGAGGGAGTAGAGTGACAACAGAGTTTTATTCATTTTATAAAGCTTATTTGGCTGTTGCCATTCCTTCATAATTATTTTTTCGTAGGCTTTGTCTAGCACTACTCCCTTATCCCTAGCGGTGGCTCTGGGGATGTAGCGTCTGGCCTCTTCCTCTTCCGAGGATTCTGAGGGAGCCTGCTTAGCCTTCTTTTGTTGTAAGTGAAGGGTCCTATTTAACTGGTCCAGAATCTGGTCTCTATATTTTGCTGGAAATTGCCTGTCTGGGTCCCCAGACTGTTCTATCTCCGTGTCCTCTATCTCCCCTTCTTCCACTGAGGACCCCTCTGCCTCTTCCTCTGAGATGTGCTCCTCTTGGGCCTCCTGCTCTAGCTCCTCTGCTATGGCCTCTGCATCCTGTGCAGCGCCCTCCCCTGACCGAGGGCCCACTGTCTCCTCCTCTCCTGAGGAGACTGATGCTACCTCCTCTTGTTCCTCCTCCGAGGATACTGGGGAGTCTAGGAGCGCTGCTATCTTGGCCTTTTTCTGCGGCGGGGCCTTACCTTTTCCGGCCCCCTTTGAGTGGCCCTTGAACGGTTTCCTCCCCCTCTGCCTGGGGGGGGACCTTTTTCGTTTTAGTTCGGCCAGGATTTCCTTCAGGACTTCCATGTGAACGTCCTGAGGCTATAGGTCAGAGCGTTCTGGCTCCTCCCCTTTTCCTCCGCGCTGAGCGCACTCCCCTTTTTCCCGCCCGCGCCTTTTTGAGTGGTCGTCTGGCGCCGGGGGCGGGGGGGGAAAGCACTAATCCGGACCGGTCTTACTCCCTCCTGAGGGGGGATCCCGGTCCTTTTGCCTTGCGGAGGGGCGGAACCGCGCCTGCTTCGCCCGAGTTTTTCGGGGGAGTTCCCCTGTAGGCGGTGGCCGGCGGTAGCAGGAACGATGCGGGGGAGGGAAGAGAGGAAGAAAGGTAACAGCGAGAGTACTTGGGATGGACCCGGCTGCACCCCTTTCTCCTTGGAAGTTACGCTGGTAACGAGTATCCCTCCCCCTAGGGGGGCCTGCGGGGGATTAGTTCCTCCCGGCATTGTGTCCCGGTGCGACGACCCTGGGCTAGATGCTCTCAGGGTGTACTCTTTCCCCTCCTAGGCAGCGGGAAGGGTCATTCCTTTGGCCCTGTAGCTAGCCCCAACCTGGGTGCTACGCCCGCTCTTCGGGGTTATCCTACCCTTAGGTGAAGGATGTGTCCCGGTCCTTGCTCGCAGACCCCTCCCCGTGGGGCAGGGGAGGTGAACAGTGGGAGCAATCCTCCTCCCCTGGCACCTGGAGCTCCTTATACTGCTGCCTGCTTTATGGATCCTCTTGGAGGCAGCCAGCCTGCATCCTATCTGTGTGAAGGCAGACAATCAACTGGGGTTCGAAAGGATAATCCCCGCACTGGAGACACAAAAGTTGGATGTCTGCCTCCTACTGATAGTGACCCTACTGTGCTGGCTGGCCATCCAGGAGGAGCCACAGGGAGAATGACCACCAAGGGTGGTTAGCGTCGTGTCTGTTTTCACCCATTGCGGACAATACAATGAAATCCTCAGCTCAGTGTGTGGCAGCAGTCAAAAAAGGAAACAATGTTAGGAATCATTTGAAAAGGGAGAGAATAAAACCAAAAATATCATAATGCCTCTATACAGATCTATATGCCCACACCTGGAGTATTGTGTGCAGTTCTGGTTGCTCCATCTCAAAAAGGAGATAGAACTAGAAAAGGTACAGAGAAGGGCAATAAAAATGATCAAGGGTATAGAACGTCTCTCATATGAGAGCAGCTTGATAGGTTGGGGCTCTTCAGCTTAGAGACAATTGAGAGGGGATATGCCAGGTTCATAAAATCATGAGTGGTGACGTAAAGAGCAGTTATTTACCCTCTCTAAGAGTACTTGAACAAGATGACACTTCATGAAATTAACTGGCAGCAGATTTAAAACAAATAAGAGAAAGTATTTTTTCACTCAGCGTACAACTAAGTTGTGGAATTTACTGTCAGAAGTGAAGCAAGTTTTTAAAAGAGATTGGATAAGTTCTTGGAGGATGGGTCCATTAATGGCTATTAGCTAAGTAGGTTTGGGAGGACATAGTCTCTTATTTTGGGAGGCTGGAACAACAGGGAATGGATAACCTGTTGGGTACTTCTACCAAGAGAAAGACTGGATGCTGGGCTTGATGGACCATTGGTCTGACCCAGTATGGCACGTATGTTCATGTTAAAGCTCATTTCCACACATATGATTTCAGCAGCACTTAAGATCCCGCATGCCCCAGCAACCAGCAGCATGCTGCTACACAGTGATGTGTCAGCAGTTCCATGCAGTCAGACCTCAGAGCCTACAGGAAGAGCAGAGCAAAGTGGGGCAGACAAAGCCTTGGTGCAGATGAAAGGAGCCAGCCTGAAAGAATTCCAGAGCTATTCTCTCCTACCTATGGGAACAGAGCCACTGGACACAGGAGCCAAGGAAATATCTTGATGAAAGGAACCAAGAGGGAGCCTGCTGAGGAAATCTAACTGGGGTAGGATTACAGGGACCCATTTTCACTGCTTTTCCCCCATTGTTGCCAATGGGGAAAATGCAGTGAACACATCCCTAGGTATGAAACTTTGTCCACTGTCACCCAGCACATCACTGCCCACTGCTGCCTGGCAACATCATGTCACCTGGCTCATCCAAAGTAAGGTTAAAGCGACATTTGTTAGATTAAAACCAAGGATGCTTTGCAAAGGGGAATGAATTACAAATTCAGCTCAGGGGTGTGAGACACGGATGCTGTAAAATAAGTCAGCCAAGTTACCGGACATAGAAGGGAGTGCAGCCCAAGAGACTCACCTAGCATTAAGGCCCATCTATTCCAAGCCTGGAATCTAGGCTACAGCATTCCAGTGAGAGGACACCCATTGCACCCTGTGAGACAAGGCTGCAGATTTTCAAGGAGTTCCCCTGAACACAATCTGCCCTTGGCTGTCCTGGCTTGGTCACTTACAAATGCTGCTGCTGGATGCCTTGAGAGCTCCCCACCCAGTTATCCTTGGCCAGAAACTGGGCACTGGGGTGTAAGGAAGGGGGAGAGTTAGAGGACCAGGTACGGGTGGAGTTAAGCCCCTTTTCCACCAGCTCCCACAATGACTCAAGCAGAAGTTGCAGTGACTTAATGGCATGGAGTCTGGTCTCCATGCTGCCCACGACATATGGAAGGTGGTGGTGGCACATCTGGGTTACCTTTGCTGAAGCCCCACTCTCCATTTCCAGGATGATCAGAGGCTGGTTGGGGTGACAGTCAATGAGCTGCTTCGTCTTTTCCAGCACCTGAGTGAGCAAGCAGATGTTCAGCCTGGAATCAGGGGCCACTGCAGGGGGGCTCTGCCCACCAGGGACGGACAGAAACTGCAAGAATCAGTGGTTATTCTGTTCATCTCCTGGTATGGAGCAGGCCACAGGAGGGCCTAGGCTGCCCAGACATGGAGGTTAACAGCCTCCAAGTGTGTTGCAGACCCTACAAGGAGAAGGCCATTCTGCACACCTGCTCTGTAATGAAATAATGCCTTATCAAGTGCAGAAGGAAGCAACTGCTGCCCCCATTCGAGAGCACCCATTCAGGCTCTGGTCTCGGAAGTCACTCCCTCTGGGCAGCAGCAGGGGCAAGCCTTTTGCTTACCAGCATACCTGGTACTCTGCAAAAAGCCTTACAACCTTGGGGCTAATACCACAGTGTAACAGCTTAGGCACAGGGACCGAAGGGAAAAACCAACACCCTGGATTATAAATGACTGGAGGCTACTGGAATCCCACCAGCTGATGCAGGCCCTGGAGAAACAGCAGCTCATGCTGCCCCTCCTCCAGTCTCCATTTCCCACACACTGGGATAGCCAACTCACTCGTTTCTGGACATCTGCTTTGCTAGCCCGGTCCAGGTTATCCATCACCTTCTTCAGAGCTTTGAGGACCTCTCTCAGCTCATCCTTCTGCCACTGTGGGATGATGGCTGTGGCCAGTGTCTGCAAACAGGAGGGGAGTCTAAGGCCCAGGCAGTTTGGGAGACAGGCTGCTAGATCCCAAGGTAGCTTGGTCAGGAGTATCCAAACCACAGGTAGAGAGCACTCCGCTCCAACCACCAGGAGAAAAGCAGGGTTCAGGGGATTTGCAGGGCACAGACAGATTCAGTTTCAAGCAAGCCACAAGAAGAGGAGCCAGCTGTGCTTTTTCTAGCTCCTCTCAAGAATTAACCTTTAAGGAGATGGGGATTGGTGTGCGTGCGTGCGTGCAATCCCAAACTTTCTGCTAATGAAGACTTCTCTCACAGCCCAATTTGCAAAACTGCAGAGGGCCAAATGGCAGCCTCTGCATTTCTACTCTATAGACCCGCTGGCTTTAATATAGACAGCCGCTTCCCAGAATGCAGTGCTCTCTCCTGACCCAAGCCAAGGCCTCTTGGATACAACCTACATAGTGAGTTTTAAGACACTTTGGAATTCTGGACCCAAAGCCTCATGGTGTCAAGCTTCCTGTTGGATCCAGGCTCCACTATTGTTAAACTGCCTCCTCACCACTAAAAGGCTGCCCCTCTCCCTTCTACCCCACTCAGGAATAACCCTGCACAATACAGTGAGCTCGAGGAAAACACCGTTTTCCCCATTGGACAGATGGGGGCACCAAAGAACAGTGAAGGCTTGCAGCAACGTGACCAAGCTCACCCAGCCAGTCAGCATCCAAGATGGGACCTTGTGTGGGTTTTAACCCAAGTCCCTCCTTCACACTGGAGCTAGCCATCCTTTCAGAGCAGGAAGTGGCCTAGCTGTTTGGAGGGCGATTGTTTCCACAGTTCCCACACAGATGCAACTGTTGGTTTAGAAACCTATGCAGTGACTGGTGTAGCCCCAAGCGCAGATGCAACACCAAGAAACCGAGTTTGCACAAAACAAGTCGCTTTCCATCAATGAGGAAATAGGGGTGCACAAACTGTGCCCTATTGGTTAGCTGCCCAGCAATAACTCACCAAAGCTGGCAGGGAGTTTGCAATTGTTGCCTTGCCACAGGCAGCATTTCTCTGTTGCTTCCTCTGCACAAAGCAGTGTTTGAACGAGGGGACCCCGAGTGCCAAGTAACTGGCTTTAAATTTGTGATAAGGAGCCATGACACCCCGGACTCTCTAAGAACCAAGTAAATACTTCCAAGGGAGCGCTGACTGTACCTCGCCAAGGTCTGCAATCTCCTTCTGGACTTCCTTGTTGGGAGTGGTTTGGATCTTCACCTTGGCATCCAGGGCTGAGAACAGCTTCTTCAGGCTCTCCGTTTTCCTTAGTGCCTGAGAAAGCAGAGTCCCAGTAGCACACATGAAGTAAAAAGGGCAGGAGTTCCCACTCAGGACTGTGACCCCCATCTGCAGCTAGCGTGACCCTGCTTGGAGTCCTGTCCATGTTTGGGAACCTCTGTGCTAGAGACAGTGCACAGCGTAGATATATCTCCCAGAAGAGACAATGCACCCACCCAAGGGAGACAACACCTGCCTAAAGCCATGGCTCCCTCGTCACATTCCATGCTTCACCTTCAGGAACATGCTGCAATCTCCTGAAGTTCTTGTAACTTGAATCCCTTCTAACACTGGACAGCGCCAGACAACTCCCCCAACAGTACAGCTAGCCTAGGAGGGAGGAATCCTTGCAGCTGCAGCGGAGAATCCATTTTATTCCCCACAGCACTAAGGATGCAGGTCCCTTGTATGGCCTGACCCCCCTTGTCTCAGTTTGCCTGTCCTTTTCAAGGAACAGGATAACACAGGTTGTAGCCTGTGAAAGCTTATACCCCTCTACATCAGTTAGTCTCCAGGGTGCCACCCTGCTGTCACTTCTACTCCACCCCCTCCCTGTTTACTGCAGCTACAGATGAGTATATCACAGGGGTAGGGAACCTGTGGCTGTGGGTCATATCCAGGCTGTGGCTGTTGACACCTCTCCAATTCCTGCATCTGGCCTATGGATCCAGCCCCTCCCCTTGCTTTACTGGTCAGATCTAAAGCTCTGCTGGTGCAAGTACATGGTTCGGTTATACTTTGTAGGTGTAAAGCAGGACAAAAGCTATTGAAATCAGTAGTGCTTCACCGATTCACACCAGCTGATGATCTGGCCCATATTCTTCAACACACACTGAAGCCTCTTGCTGGATGGCAACTGGGGTCACACTCCTACACCAGGGTGGATGGTATCTCCCTCCCACCCCACCCCACTATTTGTGCATGCACACAGCCTAAGAGCTTAGCTGAACAGAATGAAGTTTGCCGATAACCCCACTCCCTCCACTCACCTTCAACGCCTCAGGCCCTGTGACTGCAACGATCCTTCGAATGCCCTTAGCAATGGCTTCTTCAGACACAATCACAAAGTGGCCAGCATGGCTGGAGTTCTGCAGATGCCTGGGGAAAGTATACATGTGTAATCCTCTTAGGGGTGAGGTGACAGAGGAGCTTTGCTCTCCTAGACCTGCCACAACAGTACAGAGATGCAGAAAGGAAGATGTCATAGCCACCTGGGCAACAGAAGAATGCCTTGTTTTGCCTGCATGACCCCAGATAGCATCACCACATGTTGCATATATCAAATATCAATGGGATTACAGCCCCATGTGCAGAAGGTGCAACCCCACCTGGGATCCTAATCCACAGTTTGGGAACCTCCACCAAGCAGCAGCCTGAGAACAACAACAACTTCTGCCAGCCCAAGCAAGCTGGGGAGAGCGAGTAGCTTGGCAGGGGCAGGCTTACTTTTTGAATTTATATGCATCCTTCCCGCAAGGCTCAGGGCAGTTCACAATCCATACACACACACACATCCCTCCCCTCAAATTTGCTCCCTCCCTCACAGCCCTACCCAGAAACCCCCCCAAGCCCTATTTACTCCCATCTGCCGAATGCTCTTTCAAATAAAAAGCTTACACACCACCTCCAGAAGATGCCCAGGCTTGAGCTCAAATGAACCTCTCAGGGAAGGGAGTTCCACAGAATGGGGGCAGCAATCGAGAACACCTTCTGGTGCACCCCCACCCCACGGACAAGGGTAACAGACATAAGCCCTCAGGAGGGCACCCCCGGCTGACCATAGGGACATGGTAGGAGACATGGTGGTATTTCAGATATGCGGGACCCAGACCATTGAGGGCTTAAAAAAGGGCAAAACCAGCACCTTGAATTGTGCCCGGAAAGCTATAGGCAGCCAGTGCAGACTTTGAAGCACCAGTATGATGCACTCCCAGTGACTCGTCCCCAAAAGGAAGCGAGCTGCCGCATTCTGCACCAGCTAAAGCTTCCGAACAGTCATCAGGGGTAGCCTCAGGTAGAGCACATTGCAGTATTCTAGCCTTGCGGTGATGAAAGCATGGACGACAGTGGCCAAATCTGAATCAGAAAGAAAAGGCCACAGCCGCCTGAACAGGTGGAATTACATCTTTGCAAACTAAAATAAACTGCATTCCAACCAAAACAGGCAAAGGCAGGTAGCAACAGCTTGCTCAGTCTGTGGCACTGAGCTGCCAACTGCACCAAACACCCTTCACTGGCTACTCCATACAGAAAGTACCCCCATTGCCACAGTTAGCTGGAAGAGAAACTGGGTACAGCTCATACCCAGATGCCTCTGATAATAGATACATGGACTAAGCCAGGCATTTCAAGCCATTCCCCTGCAGGAGTCTACATGACACACCGCTTGCCCCAATGAGAGTGGTGGGAGAGACCTAGAAAGCAACCATTCCCAAATATTTGGAGTCAGTGGACCCCTGTTGACTTTCAAAATCTCTCAGACCCACTTGCCACAGCCTGATGAGAGGCTCATAACTTTGCAAGACATATGGGATTGTTTGTTAGACCTGCTTTGCTAGAGCTAGTTCTGTGAACCAGCTGTGCACGGCTTGCCACTAACTCGCAGAGCACTGCTGGACTGTGGACTAGTTTGGGAATCCCTGCAATCAAAAATGTGAATGGTGCAAAGGACTCCCTGTATTGAAAGACTGCAGAAGACCTATGTACACTGGCAAAGCCAGTTAGTGAACACACAGTTTTATCTGGCCTGTGTATGCTGTAGAATCCATCTTGTCTAACGTGTCACAAAGATACTGGACTATAGGTCTAAGAAATATGTAAAAGTAAAGGTTAAACATGTATGTAATGTAAAAGTTGAGAACTGGAAACTCGCTTCATGCAATTGATGTGTCTTATGTATGCCTCTTGCATGGGATACAGAAAAGTTGCCACTTTTCTGTATCCCATGGTAACTGTTGTGCAGAATGTCAAGGCTAGAGCAGTTAGATGTTATGGGAAGTCCTTATCAGAAGTGAGCTTGATAGTGAAAAAAGGTTCCTTAATTGAGCTGAGAATGACTCAGGCTAAGGAAAGATACAGCTGCACTAGCTAGAATTGGTCACACATGTGCAGGATTTGTAGCGTGAATGTGTAACATCAGAATACTATAAGACAGCAGCCAGGGTCCCATCTTGGAACTTCGTTGCTGGCTACTTTGCAGATGTGTCGAGGGGCACAGCAGAACCTGGGGATTATTATTATTATAAACATTTATATAGCGCCAGCCATGTGCCTACATAGAAATAGGTCCCTGCCTGTGGCTTACAATCTAAAAGACAAGGAGGGGGAGACAGGGAGAGGGGACAGTGGGAGAGACAGGGGAGAAGACAAACAAACATTCAAGCGGATGAGAAGTCTCAGGTGCGTGTGCTTGGCTTGGTTACAATATCGCAGCCGTTGTAGGAGTTCCCCGGCATGCATAAAGGGATGTGTGAGAAGTCTCTTTTACTTTCTGTATTCATTGGGGTTATTGTTTTTCATCGTTATGCTTTATCTTTATTATATTTAATAAAACAGCTTTTTGGCACCCATTGGTCTGAATCATCACTGTACTGATCCAAAAGAACACACAATTTTAAGACACTCCTGCCCCACGGGCAGTCCTGGATGCTGTTGCCAGCTCCATCACTGACTGACCTCAAACAAGCATGCACCTTGCACCATCTCCACACATCAGTTTCCCAACTCTCAAATAGGGAGGAAATGGAGGGCTGGTGTCAGCTGGAAGGCACTAGAGAAAGCATCATCATCCCACTCTGCTGACACTATCCTAGAAAGGATGCCAAATTGTTTGGGACTCACTACTGCTGTCCCACCGTGGTACTCACGTCCCCCCGCAGAACTCGACAGATGTGACAGAACCTGCAGCACTGGAGGAGTCAGCCAGCATGTCCTCAATGGGGATGCCAATGGAGACAACACGGACAGGATCGGGATAGGTCTCATCAAATATAGCCCGCAAGCCCTGGATAGCTTTGGCAGCTGCCAGTGAGCACTCCTTGGCATACACAATCTGAGGAAAGGAGAACAAGGAGTTAGGGAAGAGCTTTTCTTGGGACATGTATACATATTCGAGTGACTTAACGGATAACCAAAGAGCCAGGACTTTTACTCCCACTTTCCCCAAGTATCGGAGGCATGTGGCAATGAAAGCTGTCAGAGACCTGCCTCCTACCAGTGCTAATGGCCAATCATGCTCTTGTTCGTTACCTGACCCGTTTTGACCATCCAGCCAATCTCCAACAGATGCAAAGGCTCATCAATTGTACTTCAGCAAGGGCGTGCTCCTTGACAGCAGTGACCATCAGCTGAGAAGCTGCCACTGCAGAAGCGGTCTGCCTGCGTACGGGGAAGCACTGCCACACATGGCTAGTGGTGTTCAGGGAACCTCTTCAACAAGGCTAGTTCTACTTGTGCCAGCAAGGTCCGAGTTTTCTCTAGCAGAGATCCTGTTGTGTGCACTCTCAGTAACACTGCACAAGGGCTCCTCTCCAGAGATCCACTGTGCATCAATGCTGTTCCCTGGCTTGGGTAGCTACACCAAATGTTGCGCATACATATCAGAATTCAGCACATGTAATCAAGGAAAAAAGTCCCCCAGAACAGATTGACCAATTTTTCCTGAAAATTCAATTTTGGGGGGGAAAATATTTCCTGAAAATCTGTTGTCCAAACCCAAGATGTTTGGCGTTCAGGATTTGGGGACACCCCACCCCCGAATTCATTTTGACTACTGAGAATTTCCATAAAATAATTATTTTTTTAAAAATGAAATTTTTGGTTTTCATAGAAATGCAAAAATCTCCAACTTCTTCCCGCAGGAGTGGCATGAACTGAACGTTGACGTGTTGGTCATAAATGTAAGCAATGGAGACAAATTAGTTCAGATTAGTTAGAACTGCTAGATATTAGGAAGTTTGTACAATGTTCCCTCCTACCCTAGCTGGGGGTGGTTTCCAGGCCAGCTCTGACACAAAGGGTGCACACAGTACCAGGAAGTAAAAAGCCAGTTCCTGGTGTATGGCACCCTGGCGACTAAGTGTCCGAGATGAAACCTACTGCTGAAATGCTTGGACAGAACCTCAAGACATCATCAGGGGCTGCTTTTATGAGCCAATAGGGCTCCTAAGCTCTGCCCAGTCAGTTTCACGTTGAGTAATACCAGATATAGGGCAGGGGTTAGGTGTGCTAGCTGTGCATCTATCAGTACATTTGTCCCTGCAAATAAATGCCCCAATTGCCCACTACATACAAGTTTCCAATGCGAGGAGTAAAGGGAGAGCAGAAACAGAGGAAGCAAGATGGTTCGGACCCTACTTCTATACACTGCTGCCTCCTCTACGTTTCATCAGCTGGGGGCCCTCTCTTGCAAGTTCCATCATTGCACCAACCCAGTGATATAACTTAAGAACATAAGTAGTGCCGTACTGGGTCAGACCAAGTCAGTCCATCAAGCCCAGCATCTTGTCTCGGACAGTGGCCAAGCTCCATCTCGGGGGAAATACCCAACAGGTCACAATAGGCAATCCATTCCCTGTTGTTCCAGCCCCCAACAGCAAGAGATTACGTCCCCAAAACCTATGGATCTATCCTCCAAGAACTTATCCAAATCATTTTTTAAGACTAGCTACACTACTGCTTTGACCACTTCCTCTGGCAATAGATTCTAGAAGTTAGTTGTGCGCAGAGTGAAAAAAAATACTTTTATTTGTTTAAAATCTGCTGCCAGTTAATGTTATGGCGTGTCATTGTTCTATTACTAGTACTGTTAGAGAGAATAAATAATCGCTCCCTATGTGTGTGTTCCACACCACTCATGATTTTATAAGCTTCTAAGCAGTATAAAGTGTGCAGAGGCTCTTGGTGGCTGCTCACAGCTTTGGAACTCCCTTCCTCTGGAGGTTTGCCAAAGCCCAAGCATTTTTTGGAAGCAATGCAAAATCTATTTATCTGGCTAGGCCTTTAGCAGACAGGGATAGGATTTGGAAACTGAATTTTATGACAGTTTTATACCGTTTATATTTTTACAGGTTTTTATTTTTGTATACTTATATATGTTGTAAAATGCCCCGAGCCTTTGTGGAAAAGCAGATTAAAAATCCCAGCATCCAGCTCCTACAAGAAAAAACCCTCTGAAAGGTTCCTGCACACACCTTGGCTTCTTCAATCATTTGGTTGGTGATTTCTTCTGCCATCTTGATTTCCTGAGTGGACATGGCTCCCTTGGCAGTAAAGTCAAAGCGCAGCCTGTCTGGGGCCACCAGAGAGCCCCTCTGGTCCGCCTCCCCCAGGACTGCACGCAGGGCAAAGTTGAGGATGTGGGTGGCTGTGTGGTTGCTCATGATGGGCCTCCGTCTAGGCTGCAGGGAAGAAAAAGCGATAGGAGGGGGGGTTTGCTCTCAGAGGGGTTAGTTGGTGCCCTTGCATACGGACTGGCAGTTGGTGAGGAGCATACCATTTACAGGGCAGATAGGCACCAAGTCACATCTGCACCCAGAAGAGTTTGACCCCACTCAGAATCAGGCAGACATGGTCCCATCCCAGCTGCCTTGAGGCAGTCAACCAAGTCACTTTCATTGGCAAAGTGGTCACATTGCTGTCACTATGCATGCCTACATTTGGCAAGAAGCCAGAGACTGAACTGGCCCCAAAGAAGGAATTTTGCTATCTCCTTCCTGGCCCTGGAATGGGCAGACTGGGGAAACCTACCATTCCCCCACCCCTACAGCCCAAGGATAGCTTGGGAAGGATGCAAGAAATAGGATTTCAGCAAAGTGTTTGACAAAGTTTTACACGAAGATTCTCATTGACAAGCTTGTGCAGTGTGGGCCAGAAGACACTATGGATGTTAACAAATGACCCAATAGATACCCGTCAGTGTCTGCCTAATGGGTCATTTGTTAGGTGGAAATATATTGGGAACATGTTCCTGATCCATGTCCCCAGCATGGCGTTCTCAAGACAGAGGAGGATACCATGCAGGCTTAGGCATGAACGCATCTTGTCTCCTTTCCCAGCCATGATTCCCGTTTAGGTCCCTGCTCAGTTCCTTCCCCAGCTGAGCAGCAAGTGCAGCCAGTACACTGAGCCTTTGGGCCTCAGCTACAAGCCCCGCTCGACTCCTTCCCTCCCCACCCCCCATTTGTTGTTAGGCACTCACAGGACGTGGGCGAATGCAACACACTTACACGTATGTGTGCCATTTACCCTATAACAAGGTGGATTCATGGCTGGTTGAAGAACTGTACTCAAGAAATTATCAATGGTTCATCATCAAACTGGAGGAAGATATCAAGAGGGGTCCTGTAGGGCTTTGTTCTGAGGCCAATGCTATTAAATATCTTTATTAATAATTTGGATAAAGGGAATACTTATCAAGTTTTCAGATAACACAAAACTGGGAGGGGTAGCTAAAACCTTGAAAGATAGAATTTGAACTGAAAAAATACAATACATTGGGAACCCGGACTGAAGTTAACAAAATGAAATTCATCTGAAGTGTACAGTTCTGCATTTGCCAAATGCCCAGTATAAGATGGGGGATACCTGATTTGGGAGCAGCACCTGTAAAAAGGATCTAGAGTTTGTGGTTGATCACAAACTGAACATGAATAGCAATGCCATGTGGCTGCAAAAAAAAGAGACTAATATAATTCTAAGCTGCATCAGCAAAAGCATTGTTCTCAAGTCAGTGGCCGCGATTATTCCCCTCTCTGGTCAGACCCTATATGGGAATATCATGTTCATTTTGGGCACCCCATTTTAAGGACGACAATCTGCAGCAGGTCCAGAAGAGGACAAAGATGATGAAGGGTCTGGGAAAAAAGTTCAAAAAGGAACTTGGGCTTGCCATCTCTTGAGGTTTTCAAAAAAAGGCTGGATAGCCATTTGTCAGGGATATTGTAGTTGTAGTCATTCTGCATCCAAGCAGAGTAGACTACATGACTTGCAATGTTTCTTCCAACTCAAAGGTTCTATGAAGCCAGGGCAGCAACTCCCCCATCCCTGGCAGCATTTATCCTCCTGGTGTTCACCCATGGGAACTCTGGTTTAGTAAATCTATGTCAAGATCCAGATCACTGCACAGGGTAGGAGGTCTCAGCAACACCAGAGTAGACCACCACAGGGTGCAGAGAGAGCAGAATTTCCTGCAACGCCAGGATCTATCAGGGAGCATCCAGCTTGAAGCTCTCAAGAGCATCCAGCTGGGGAACAGAAGAGTACTTCTTGCTTTAGCAAAAGCAGCCCCACTGACTCACCTCATCAACGTACAGTCGGACTTTGTCTCCCACTGCCAGGTTCCCGTAGACAGTGCCAATGTGAAGCACGTAGCCCCCACGCACCTGCACATTTTTCACTGTGAACTCCGTTTTCTATGCAAGCCAGGGAAAAGCACAGATCAGTGGGGGGGGCAACATGGAGGGACAAGCTATTCCAGCCAGTGGCAAGCCAAACCAAAAGGCCAGACCCATCAATGCTGGAGAGGGAGTTTCTCTTAAGGGTTCCTGGCTCTCTGGGAATAAAGCAGTGAACTATGGAAATAAAGGCAGGGGCAGCACATAACAGAGATGAGTTAGACACTGTAGAGCAGGTGAATCAAACTGAATGCTCTGGTAGATTGTAGTGGCTTTTGGCTCTTCCCCCTAAGGTTGCACAGAGGAAGAGGGCCAAAAGCCTCCAGTCAAGCCCCATTATCGGTGAGGTCATGAGAGGGTTGAATTTTCAGTGTCATCAATATGCTGATCAACAACAAAGGTATACAGATGCAATATACACTATGAAATATAAACACAACTATACACCATTTATGCGTTCTGTGTTCTTTTACTTATTATATTACATCGAATTGCAATAATACAGAATATCAGATTACATGAAATGAAAACAAAGGCATATATAACCCAATACAGTCTGTCTTAATATAAGGACTGCGCACTGCTTTAAGATGGTTGTAGAAGTAGTCCTGAGCCCACTGTTAACTTTTCAATGAAACAATGCCGACGTTTCGCCTCTCCAGAGGCTTCTTCAGGGTCTTTTCCTTTTTCTTCCTTTCAAGGGCTTTTGAAGACGTACACAACGCCTTTACTCATATAGAGCCTGACCGTGGACCATAGTCAAACAGCATTGGGGCAATCCCTTGCAGGGACCTAATCCTTCCTTTACTTCTACAGCCATCTTAAAGCAGTGCGCAGTCCTTACATCAAACATTGTTTTATTGAAAAGTCTACAGTGGGCTCAGGACTATTCTTACAGCCACCCATAAGCAGTGCGCAGTCCTTATATTAAGACAGACTGTATATATGCCTTTGTTTTCATTTCATGTAATCTGAAATTCTGTATTATTAATGCAATTCGATGTTGTAATATAACAAGTAGTTAAAGAACACAGAATGCATAAATGGTGTAATTAGTTGCGTTTATATATCAATATGCTGATGACACCCAACTCTACCTCTCCTTTTCATCTGACCCAGGCCTGGCAGTCTCTATGCTTACCTGGTGTCTGGCGGCTGTGGGGGACCAAATGAGGGTGAGCCGTCTGAAGCTGAATCCTGACAAGACGGGAGGGGATGTTAGCGGAGAGGTCGGTGGTGGGGTTGACGTCCCCCGTCATTAACGGGGTTCATCCTCCACTGCTCCCTCAGGTTTGTAGTCTGGGAGTGCTCCTCAATTCCCAGCTCCACCTGGATGCCTAGGTTGGGGATGTGGCGAGGAGCGTGTTCTCCCAGTTACATTTGGTGTGGAGGCTTCGGCCGTACGTCTCGGATTGCGACCTGGCCACCGTCATCCATGCTTTCATTACCTCAAGACTGGACTATTGTAACACGTTCTATGTGGGGCTACCCATGGTGATGGTTTGGAGGCTGCAGCTGGTGCAGAATGCAGCAGCCCGGGTCACCATGAGCACATTACATCAGTGCTCCATTCTTTGCACTGGCTGCCCAGGCTTCCGGGCCCGATTCAAGGTGTTGGTGCTTACCTATAAAGTCCTATAGGGTCTGGGCCCTGCCTATCTGCAGGACTGCCTCACTCCCCAGGCTCTGGATTGACCCCTGCGGTCAGCCGGAAGCGCCTTTCTCTAAGTCCCCCGGGTACATTGGGGGTGATTATGGAGAGGGCGTTCTCCAGTGGCTGCATCAAGGCTGTGTAACTCCCTCCAGGCAGAGGTCCATGTGGCCCCAGACCTCTTCTCCTTTAAACAGCAATGCAAGACCTGGCTGGTCTGCCAGGCTTTTGGTGAGGAAGATGGATGAAGGTGGGGGGATTTCTTTGTATTATTTGGTGTTCCACCATATAGTTATTGCATATTTGTATTTTAACGTTTTTATATTGTTAGCCACCCATAGCTGACATTAGCAGGAGAGTGTGGGAAATAAATAAAGTAAGCACAACCGCCGCCATCCACCCCTCTGCCAGGAGGTAGAAATGGTGTGCACTGCCCAGAGCACAGGGGTTAGGGAGCCTAAGCCAGTACACCACAACAGCAGCAGCTGGGGGTGGGGAGACAGAAACCGCCCTCCCCCATTGCTTGGGTGGGGGAAGACAGCCTTGAACCCACATCTGGTAAGGAAGTAAGTGGGTGAAAGCTATGTCTGTGGTAGTGGAAACTGGGGCATTTTGGAAAGGGGCGAAGGGGCTTCCTAGTGTAGCCACACCCCTTTCCAAGCACCCTGACACTTGAGGAAAGGGGCAAGTGAATGAACCACCCCCACTGGGGTGTGTAGATCACACTAGGCTGTCACCAGGACAGGGAAGATCCAGGCTGGCTGCCTCTGCTGTAGAGTTAGCTGGAATCCAGTCAGCCACCATGCCCAGGAGAAGCTAAGAGCCAGGAAAGCAAGGGACACGGACATCAGGCAGAAAGGCAAGTCAGCAGAATGACCCATTCCAATATATCATTGACCCCTGACTACACCTGTAGGAAGGGGACCATCAAGCAGCACAGTGCAAATGCACTCTAGTGGACAAGACAAACCCCTGGCCACTCCACAGAAACAGGAGCATGAGGTAGCTTAAGCAAGAATGTTACCAATGGGCCTCCCAGGCCTACTTACATCCTCAGTATTGTCCTCATCCTTGACCAGGTAGCCCTCATCGTAGATCTGCCCACCTTGCTCAGCATAGAAGCAGGTCTTGTCCAGCACAACGCCGCACTCCTGGCCCGTGAACACTTCCTCCACAAACATCTTCTCCCGGCGCAGCGCCTTCACCACGGCCACAGGGCTTTCAAACTCTGCGATATCAGAAAGGCAGGGTCACTAGCACAGTTTCCCCCTCCCAAAGAGCACCAGTGCAGGCAGCAGCTCCCCCATTCAGTCCCACAGCAGGCAACTCTTTCAGAGGTTAAGACAAGAAGGGGAGACATGTACCATAGGTGCCACTAGGATCTGACAAGTAGCTGTACTTTGGCGAGTCATCTGTGACGTCCAGCTCCCGAGCTTGGAGATCATCAATGGCATAAATGTCCAGCATGATGAGATCTTCCTCACCGGCTCCCTTGCCCTGAGACTTCAGCTGAGAACAGCAACAAACCCACAAGTTAGAGAGAGGAAGAGACAACCCCAATAATGCCAGATCCCCTCCCCCCCCCCAGCTACATTCCTCATGGAGTTGCAGGGAGGATATGTAAAGAGGGCCCTCATCAAAACTGGATACACAGACCCGGCACTTCTTGGTCATGGCTTTCCTCCCATTCACAGACAGCCCCAAGGAGCTACAGCCTGGTTTCATCTTAATTCCTGCCACAAAGCTGCTGAGCAAGGGGTATGGTGCAGCAGTTTTACTCACAGTATGGGCATGGTGGCATTTAGCTCAGCAGAGGTGCCTAGAAGCTACCAGAGCAAGGAGTATCTGTTTCTACAGCAGCAATGCAGAGCAGCTTCACTGCCTCCGGCTCAATTCTGAAGGTACAAGCTCCATCGGGTGTACCTGTCTAAGGACCTGTCTCCCTGGAGCCTTTCACCAGGTTAATGAATTCATGTGCATTAGCAAGCGTGATGTATCCTGTCCTAAGCCTCAAGAGGGCACTCACAACGATGAGGCTGACTGGTTGATACCTGCTTCTCCCAGCCTGGCTTCCCTGCCCTCTCAGGGGATGGAGGCCAAGCTCTAACTGAGCATTTCTCCTCTCCTCCTCAAAGCCTTCCATGTCAACCATCAGGCCCTTCTCCTCAGCGATGAGCCCAGTGAGATCCACAGGGAAACCATAGGTGTCATAGAGCAGCCAGGCAGTGTCCCCTGGAGAAGCACAGGCAGGAGAAAGACAGTAGTTGGATCAGTCACTGCCAACATTCTCCCTCGACAAGGATGCCAGGCAGCTCCTATAGGGATACTTGGCAAACTGGAAGGCCCTAGACTAGAGTCTCTGCATTCCTGGGACACAGCAATCTGCTCAGGCACAGTAAGGTGGGGCTCTAATGGGCTCAGTGCCTGGGAATTCCTACACCATGTTCCCAGGATTCAGTTGGAGCTCCAGCAGATTTGATGATCTTACCATCCAGTAGGAGATGCTCCCTAATCCAGGATGCAAATAGGCGACAATACTAGAACTCCAAATACAGAAATCCTCTAGCTAGCAGCATCTTTGAGAAGTCAAGAGCTGGCTGGGCCAGCTGCCCTCTCACTTCCAGATCAGGGGCAAGGCCTGCAGACAAGGCAGGGAAGGAGGAAGCTGGCCCCCATATTGTCTGGCCTGTACATGCTGCAGAGACCTTTAGGCTACAGGTTGATCAATCTAGCACCTTGGACCAGTCTCAACTTCTCCAGTGGTTAAATAATAGGGGCTAATGCCTGATGCAGCAGCTGTGGCCCAAAGGATCCCCTGGAAGCCTTGTTCAGCACAAAGGTGGTAAACAGTCTTACCAGGAATAATTTTATTGTCTCCCAGGCTCTGAATCTTCCTGTCCAGAATGCGGCGCCCCCTACTGAGTGTTTTCAGGAACTGAACCTCCTCCTCATTAATAATGTCCTTCACCACATCTGGGTCTTTCTTCAGTTCTGGGAAGGCATCACCCTGAAGACAAAGGAGCAGCATCTGTTAGACTCAGAGGACAGCACAAGTCAAGGGACAGAGCCACCTCTGCATCTCTCTCAAGTGTCTCAGGCCCAACCATGGCAAGAGAACATAGGAAAGAAACTACCAGCAACTGTACCACCACATCAACCAGCGTGGCAAAGAAACCCTTAGGAGCACTGAGCTTCTCATGGGAATAACGCACGGCACGCCGCAGGATGCGTCTAAGAACATACCTACAGGAACATCAAATAGACAAGTCTCACTCGGATCTCAACAGGAAGTCATGGGAGCTGCAAACATGGAGAGGCACCAGAAGAGCTGTTGGGAGGGGTGGCAGGAGGGGGGGAACCGCAGACCAAGAGGAATCAGCAGAGCTGTGTAGCAAACATGTGCCTGGCTCCAGGTGCTATTCCCAGTCTCCCTCAGGCTCTGGGTTAGGAGACAATCAGGGCTATGACAGGCAGAGGTACTAATACAGCATGGTGCTTGGGCTCCAGAAAGATAGAAAGTGGAGGGCAAAGCCACAGCAGTATTTGATCCACCTAGTTCCCAGAAGTAGATATTAATGGGGTGGGGGTGGGGTGCAGATTTGCCTCCAGCCTGGCACAGTCTCCAGCCTGCAGCTTTCAGCCAGAGAGCAACAAACATCCTGTTCTGCCTCAGCATGGCATTGTTGCATCACATGCATCCTTACCCCCTGCCAGTATTATCAGGCCTCCCTCCATCTGAGAGGGCCACAGTGATGGTTCGGGCATGGTCAGCAAGAACCCGGTATGCCATGTCTATGCCATCTGCATCCTCAGGACCAACCTGGCCCATGTATGGCCTGGCACCAGTACCCTGTGTGGAGAGAGAAAAACAAACAATTCCATGGGCTCAAGCTACAGCCCAGCTTGTAGCCATGCTCAGAGCTGGCCTTGTCCCTTGGCCAGGACAGCTGCCAATGCCATGGAGGCAGCACACTTGTCTGTGTGGACAGAGGTCACTGGGGCAGCCTAGGAGCAGAATTGACCAGCCCCAGAGAGCAAAATCCAGCTCTCCTTGGCAAGGGTAGCTGCTCAGCAGAGCCTGAGATCAATGAGCTTTGGGTCTCTAGTTACAGCCCAGGGCAGTGAATCAGCAAGGGACAGTGATGTGACATCAGCAAGGAATCCCAGGGCCGTGGGAAGGACATATTTCTTTAGCCACAATGTGCAGGACTCCAGCCCAAGCAACTCCCACAGCAAGGAAGTGCTCATTGCAGAAGTCCATCAGCAACAAAGCCAGTGCACAGTGCAGGCCATCACGCAGGCAGCTTTCAAGGAGAAAACAATGGGACTACACCCCTGCCTGCATTTCACTAGGGTGGGCGAAGGCAGCCAAAGAAAAGAAAAAGAGTTGCTGCCATAGGCAAGTCCAATCAATAGCCCAACTAGCCCAGCACAACATCTCCAACAGTAGCTTCAGGGAGTATGAGAAACCACACGACAGCTACCGAGCGATACATCCTCTGTTGTTCACTCCTAATACCCAGCAACCACGGAGGCTTAGTACAGCGGCTCCTAGACTATGGACTGCAACCACCAGCCATGGTAAGCTGCCTACGGACGGTCTGCTGTGGACCAGATGGATGCACTGTAGCTGCTTCCTTGACTTTTTAGAAGGCATGGTTCTGTGATCTTGCCCCTGGGAATGGAGGAAGCAGCAGGACCAGAAACTGAAGGAGGAAAAAAGTAATAAATTAAATAATAGCCCCACGTGGGGGCTAAGAGCATTGTGCGCCACTCACCCACATCCAAAAGTTGTTAGCACCCAATAAATAGATGCAGGTTAAGTGTCATCCACCCTCTCAGCCCACACACAGGGCTCTGTCTGGTCCCCTTCCCACTGGGCTCCTCATGGATGGAGCTCTGAAGGGAAGGGGAACATTGCTTGGCTGCATCCCCCTGGATCTTTGTTGGGGAAAGCAGGACTATGCTCCATGGCAAGGATCTACCCCTCACAATCCATCCCCCCACCCCTCTACAGTCAGTTTCAAGCTGGGAAGCACTTTCCAGCCCAAGGCTCCACACACCAGCTGCGAGCTCTGCTAATTTCCTTCCTGCTGGGGAAGGAAACAAGCAGGGTTTGCAGCTGACGCGTGGAGTTTCCCCGCATCAGCTGCGATCTCCCTGCTCCTCTTCTTCCTGCCACGAACCGGAGCCACAGCAGGGAGACAATGGGGAAAGGGGGAAGATATGCAGCCAGCAAGGAGCTGCAATCCACTCTCCAACTGCAATCCCCCTACTAAATGGCATGAAGAGGTGTTGGTCCCCAGGGGCCAACATGTGCTCACATGGCATCCACCTCAATTTGAGAAGGATGCTGCGTGGGGACATGAACCGGGACCGTGTTCTTGTTCTATATCCATGTGTTCTTGCTCCATATCCACCCAACAAGCAGACCAATAGTCACCCACTTGTTGGTGGCTGTTTCATTTGTTATCCCCCCAGAGGACTGAAGGACAGTGATGGTCTGATGCTCTAAAGTTCTAGGGAGCCCCTGGTTTAAGGCCACCCCAAGCGTGAGCCTGGTGGGACTTTCAATAGCCCCCTGAAAAGTGCTGTTTGTCAAGTTTTTTAACACTGTAAAGTGAGGTCCCACATTCTTTTTACCCCTCCCCCATTCAACGGGTGACTGGAGGAGCAGGATGAGGAGGAAATCCGCAATATCAAGCAAGTCAAAAACCAAGTGAAAAGGAGTTTTATTCCAACCGAAAAGGAATTTTATTCTGACTGTCAAACTCTTTTTCCTCTCTGCAAGGTGCACAGCTACCTGCTCCTATCTCAGAAATCCTTCCCTCTAGTTCAGCTGCCTTCTAATTCAACTCAAAAGTATAGGTGCTGGATAGACCTCACTCACCCCTGCCCTTCACAGCATCCACAGCACAGCCACTGCTATGGAAGAGCGGCTACCTCTAGAGGTGTGAGGGCAGTGCTCCCGTGAGCAATACCTCCAGACACAAACTGCACCCGATACAGGACTAGTTCTACAACTACTTCGTTGAGAACTTGACCTGGCTGTAGTCCTCCGATTGGTGGAAACACCACCCCAGGCAGGCACAGTGCCTGCAAGCAAGCACCTCTAGCATTGTGAAAGGAAAGCACCACTTGGAGGCAAGGACAGGCAGAGGGGCATCATCCTTCTTGACTGGGAAAGAATAGATGTGTCTTGGAAGCTGCTCTGCTCATCCCCCAAGTGAGAGGCTGGGAGGGGGGTTGTTCTGAATAACCCTGATTTTTGCTGTCAGTGAAAAAATAAAGTAGAATCTATAGCCAGGAGGATTTAGCCTCACAATATTTGCTCACACTAGCCAGAAAACTCGCCCTCAGTCCCAAGTTTCGTTCCTCATGTCAGAGCAGTCCTGTGTGGGTCATGCAGTGCACCCCCACACCCTCCCCCACAGTCCCTCAGAAGTAACAGATGGGTCCATGCCAGATTCCCATGGCTAAAATCCATGGATCTGTACCTTCTGAATGGCATCAAAGTAGGGGACGAAGAGGTCAGTGTCATAGTTGGACATCTTGTTCTGCAGCACAGACACCAGCCTTTCCAGACCCATCCCTGTGTCAATGCTCTTCTTGGGAAGTAGCTTCAGGCTCCCATCAGCCTCCCTGTATGGAACCAACAAGAAAGGAAGATTGGGCACTTGCCTGTGAATTTTCTTTCTACAGGGGGTCCTCCTGAAAGGCCAGCTCATCACTCTGGGGGTTAGATCCCCACCTCGACCAACAGGAGGCAGACTAACTTTTGAGAGCATGCTCAGTGGGATCAAACCCCTAGCTCTCCTGTTGATTACAAGCTTCCTAAACTGCCCTACAACTAAACTGTCCTACTATTAACCAACTTGTAACTTTCAGAACTGAATAATTTGGCAACCATGAATCCAATTGTCCTTTCCCTATCAAGTTCTTTGTTGCAGGGAGGGTAGCTGGTCATCCAGGACCACGCCCATAGAAGGAAAATTCACAGCGTAAGTGCCCAGTTTTTCTTTTCCCAGGGAGTCCTCCTGGATGGCCAGCTCATCACTCTGGGGACATCTTGGAGCAGTATCTTCCAGTCTAACAGCAGGGAAACACAACAACAACAACAAAAACCTTAATGCTGTGGTTCAGACTACTAGAATGAGTAAGTTTTCAGATTATAAAAATCACTTGTAAAAACCCTTCTCACAAAGGCCACTTCCGCAGACTCAAGGACGTGGATCTTATAGTGCCTGGCAAATGTATGGCTGGAGACCCAGGTGGCTGCATAACGAATCTCCTCATAAGGAGCATGAGCTCTAAAAGCCCTGGAGGTTGCCTCTCCTCTAAGGGAATGGACTGAATCAGCTAGGGGGCTCGGATTTTCTGCCACAGAGGTTTCTGTTATGCTCTTTAAGATCCATTTAGAAATGGTTTTAGAAACCTTACTCACCTTCCTCTCTGGTCTAGAATTTTAAAGTGAGAAAGAAGTTAGCTGTCCTGTCTAAATAGGCTCCGAGAGCCCTACACACATCCAATCTATGCCAGATCTTCTCCTGTCCTGGGGGGTGGGGGATTGGGGCAGAATGAAGATAGGATAATTTCCTGCACCCTCCTGTCAAAGGCAGAATTTACTTTAGGGCAAAAGGCAGGGTCTAGCCCGAGAACTACTGAATTCTCCCTGAAAACGCAGGTGGATTTTTTTAATTTTTTTTAAAAACATTTTATTGACTTCTTCAGTAACACACAAACAGATCCATTCTTACATTTTGTTCAGCCTTACAACACCCTCCTCCCTCCCCCTCAGCAACTCCCCTATCGCATTGATAGTCCCGATAGACTACAGACGGATGGCCAGAGACATTTAATATGCTAATGCAGGCAGCCATTGCCTACGTGCAAGAAACACAGAAAAGCTGATAAAGAGAACAAAAGGAATTCTAGAAGCCTCAAGAAGATACGAGGAGTTTCCTCCTGGGGATATAAGGAGTTGTACCCCAGAGGGAAGGGGGGACTATCGGGAACTCACTCATCATCTTGCAGCCAGGAGGGCTGAGCCGAACCATGGACTGAGAGGCATGATTTTGCTTTCTAACAACTAAGAGATCAGTGCCCAGTCATTCTACATCTATGACTGAGAAACCAGAACTTATGGACCTTGTAGGGTAAGATGCTTATTTAGGAACTCAACCAGTATAGATATAGGAATGTGTTATATTTACCTTTGATTTCTAGTAACCACTCTGTATCAACAATCTTGCTTATGTAATCAATAAACTGACTTCTTATCTTTATGAAGTGTCTGTGTCTAACATTGGAACACAAGTGAGCAACAAGAGTTCTCAAGCTCTTGTGAACCCAGAGATTAAGGAGTCTAAACAGGAAGGATCGGGCCCTTGGGTGACAAAGGGGTTGTCCCTGCAGCAGGCTTGAATCAGCCAGAAAGAAAAACTGATTCAAGTGGGCTGTACGCGAGGGAAACTGAGTCACTCAAACCTGGTAAAGTGGGGGTGTGGACCTCCAACCCGTGACATTGGCGCCCAACGAGAAGGGTCAAGCTCAGTTTGTGAACCAATGTGTAGAAAGTAGGAGGAGGATAGCCAGGCTACTGGAATCCTCTGAGGGGAGTAAATCCCATACCTGCAGAGACTGAGACACCCAGGAAGGAGTCCCAGGGGAACTGGTGAAACTGGCATAGCCTGATCTGTTTCTAGGACCCACACATCTGATGTTGTGGACTCCCTAAGTTCTGAAGAGCTGCAACCTGTCCCCTAGATCTGCCGGCTGCCCAGGGGGTGAGGCCAAATAGGATTCGGATTTGGGAGGTCCCCGACCCACTCCTTACTTGAGGTGATGCCAATTTCCTGTGGGCCTCTGGCAGCGCCAATGAGACCTACCCTTGGACAGGCTCCCCCTGGCTGGGGTGCAAGATCTCCTAGCCCCGCCCAGCAAGTAGCAACCCTGGTTGTAGGGACGAAAGGACCGTCTTGTGCTGTTAAAGTTTTGCAAGGTCTGTTTCTTGACCTTGTCAGAGGCATCTCCCAGTACCTTGTCCAAGTAGACCCACAAAAGCTTTGTACCCTGGAAAGGGCCTGCAATGAGTGTGTTCTGGACAATATTGTTCCTTTTCCAGTATCTTAACCAGTTTCCTGTGTGCGGCTATGTTGGATGCAGCCTCCTTGAGATGCCCAGCAGAGGATGTCAGATGAATCTGCTATAAAGGAGTAGGTCAGCTGTATTCTAGTGGCTAGGACCTTGGTAATTTCTAATGAGACCTCCAGATCCCTGCCTCTCTTGAGCGACTTCATGAGAGCCCAAGTGAAATAGAAGATGAGGGTTGCCATTTTGATGACTGCTGCAATTTCCTCAAGGTTTCTTGAGGCTAACTTTAATCCCCTTGTCTGTCTGATCACTGGGGAAGCAGTCTCCCTCTGTGCGGAAACGCAGACGCTGGCAAGCAATGCTGCTGTTGCATCTACTTTGGGAGTGAACAGGAGCAGCTGTTTTTGGTGAATACATACAGAGACTCCTGAACCTTATTTAACTTAAAGGCCCATGTGGGGTGCTGCCACTCCATTCTAATAATCCTCTCAAAAGGCCTTGTCCAATACCATCCTTCTGTCTTTGGCACAGACTGCCTCTCCGAGTCCTCCCAAAGGAGTCAGAGGCTTCCCTCTTTGCTTTCTCTTCCTTCAGCTCCAGTGCTCTCTGCATGGGAGCATACATCTGCTCCCTGTATTTTATAGGGAACTCCCTATCTGGATCGTGGGAAGCTTCTATGGGCATGTCTGGGATCTGGCCCTCTTCCCAGGCAGAATGGGTACTCATTGCCTGAAGCATTGGTTTTCAGAGGACTCTTCCTCCTCCACTGCAATGACTGGAGAGAGGCACCTCCTCTTTGGAGGACGTTTACCCTTAGAGGGTTGGTGTGGATCAGGAGTCCCAATCTGAGGAGAGCTTCATCTCCTTCATGGAGAAATCCCCTTTCTGCTTCTCTGAAATCAAAACCCGAGACTATTGGAGATTGCAGGGGATCTTGGAGGCCAGTTGTTTCCCCTTCCCTGCTTCCCCTTACGGACTTTGGGTAGGGGAGGGGGCTGCTTGCGCTTTTGGTGCTTAAGGTCCTTTACGGATGCCAGGATCTCCTTTTAAACCTCCATCTAGAAGTCCCCTGGGGGAAGGTCCCAGGATGGGGGACCTTAAGCAGTAAGATTCCTCCTGCACGTGCTCGTCCCATTCCTCTGGGTGGTCTCTCCTGGTGGCTGCCATCTTGTTTAGGTGCAAAAAACTTCTCCTGGCAGCTGCCGCCAGTCTCCTGCTGGTTGGCTTCTCCCTGTACTCCAGCCGGAGTGGGGAAAATGCTGCTGGTGCAGGATGGACTGGCAGCACACCTCTATCAGCACCATGTTGTGGTTCCCAAGGCAAGCTAGAGCCAGCCCTCACCCAGAGGAGGCTCTGCTGTACCTGCTCTTCCCAGCTCCGAAACTGGCAGGAACTGAACAAACAGCTTCAATCCCCGCAGGGGGGATTGGGGTAAACGATGAGGGCTTGTACTCTCACCTGGCACTGAAAGTAAAGACTGCTGCGAGGGCTATCTAGTTTGTGTCCTGTCAGCCTGGAGGCAGACAATCAACCGGAAAGCTAGGGGTCAGATCCCACTGAACATGCTCCCAAAAGTTGAAGTCTATGTTCTGCTGGTCGAGGTGGGGACCCCGGTGTGATGAGCTGGTCGTTCAGGAGGACTCCCTGAGAGAACAAAGCAGTTTTATGGGGCACCTCAGAGGGGTCCCTGCCACCCCACCCCCTCCCGCACTCACATGATTCTTACATTGGGTCTGGGTCAGTGTACACACAGCTTCTGAAAACCTCCATTACACAATCAAGAGCCACCTACAGTCAATAGGAACACCCTACTTTCCTTGGAGGCAAGATCTGCATTACACCATTCAAGAGGCCAGAAACCCAAGGCCAACACATCAAGGTCCCTGGTGGGAAATAGGGCAGAAGCTCTTATCAAGGGATGTGGAACCGAGAGTTAATTCCTGAAGTGTATCCCAAGTGCAGGTGGCCTTTGCAGACTGCAGAGCCTTTGAGCAACTGCCCTGTCCTGCTGCCTACAACAATGGCTATTCCCATTGCCTAGCTGTGCTCAGCTGCTAGATACTGAAGCCTGCTCAGGAAAGGATACATTCCGGACAGGAATCAATACATAGATTAAGATGACAGCAGCTGGTACAGGGACACAGCTTAGTTTCTGGGGTGAAAGTGGAGGGTGCAAGGAGAGGAGTGACTCCCTTCTGTTTGATGCGAACAGCAATTGTGCATCTGCAAAGGTACCAGAAGGGAGCTCAGAGGGGGAGACTAAGCCTCTCCCACCTGTACCCTGGAACTGAAAGTCTGACTCCCATTCCCTAGTGCTAGACACACCTGGGAGACAGCCATTTGAGGCCATCATGAAAGTTCCACAAGGTCCTAAAAACAAAAGCCAAAAATAGGAACCTTTTTCTGGCTCTTTTTTTTTTTTTCCAACCACCCTGCACACCAGAGGATCAGACTCACCATTCTGGCATGCAGGAAAAAGTTTCCCCATGTGACCTGGTGAACATGGGGAAAGTCCACCCCCACCCCCTCGTGTGCCAGGACACTTGCTTCTTCCCCTTCCCATGCATGGGAACGCTGCTTCCTCATAATACTGTAACTAGAGTGGAGACAAAGCAAATGCATCACCACGGTTGTTGCACAGGGACAGGCTCTCGGTCACCTGTTGAACTGTATGAACACCAGGTTCCAGATCTCTAGCACGTTGGGATCATCCTGATTGACAAGGTGCGCAGCATCCCGGTCCCCGATCCGGTCGTAATGAATCTCACTGCAGGGGCCACAGGGGCCAGTCTCGCCCATTTCCCAGAAATTATCCTTCATACTGCCTGGCAGGATCCTGGTCTTCGTCATCCTGGAGTCCATAAAACGAGAGAGCCATATTAAGCGAGGCCCCACCCCCACCCAATTCTGAGCCTGGCACATAGACACCACCTTCCATGCGAACTGACTGGAAGTACCAAGGAGAGGACGACAGAAATATTAGGAACCCACTAATCAGATTTCTCTTTCTAATGGGGCCAATTCCATTTCATCCACCCCTGCCCTGTTCCCAAGAAAATCATTTCCACTGGGGACAGCCTGTTTCATGTAGAATAGCAGTCCACACATTGTGATGAGCAAGGCCCTTCCTTGTAAGTGCTCTGCAAAACCAGCTGCAGCAAAGCAGGCTTCAGTCCCTGTCTATGCCCCAGCCCTCTCCTGGAGAGCGGCAGGCAGGGAGAGGCATATTCTGGTAAGACGACTAAAGGCACCCACCTTGTGGAGTCACTGCCAGTCTACAAGCAGTATGCATGTGTCTTGGCTATTACCAGCAAGTGTATGGTGACCCACTGGTCCAAAAAGCTTGAGAACTGCTGAGGCAGGACTAACATTGTTACACTCTCCCAGAACAGAAGTGGATCTATGCTTTTAAACTGATTTCTAAGAGCTTCTGGGCCAATGAGGATGGTTCTGGGGTCTGCCACTGACTCAGATCTAGGGTTATTGAGCTAAACATGTTAATATTGTGTGCTTGCTTCAATGCTGTGCATAAAGCACTGGTGAAGTAAACATGAGTAAAGGGCTGACAGAGTCCTAATAACGGAAGAGACAGCTGATTTTTTTCAAGAGAAATGCTTAGAAATCATAGCTCTATATTGCCCCCAGTGAAAGTGTGGTTTTTGGGTTTTTTTTTGTTTGGGGGGGGGGTTGGTGTTGAGTGGGGACACGATCAAACAGACAAAACACCTTAGTGTATCCCAGTTACCAATGTATTCCCTCCAAGGCCTTGGCTTTATGATTTTGCCACCATGAAAGCATGATCTGCAATATGCTATCCTGGCTAAGAGCGACTGAGCTAGGAGTAGCACTGAATAATACACCGCATTCCACGGATACACAATGCAGTGTCATCTAACAGCCACCATCCCCATCTACTCCCACTAAAATGAATTGCTCCTGAAATCCGCAACGCTACAGCATCTCTGGCTCTTTAGTGTTCAGGATTGCTAACTATACCTGCAGTGTCAGAAGGTTAACCCTTTTCCATCAGAGACTCACTCACTGATTGAAGGGAAGCTGCAGGTCTGAGCCTGCCCAGGAATCCTGTGCTGTTGAGAGAGTGAGGGGGGCATTTTGTTTATTTTTTTAAAACAGAGCTTAGACCTCCCTTGTTGCCGACAGTTCACAGCAATGCTACCACATGGCAATGAGACTGTTTCTTATTCCAATGGGATAGCTTAAGATACTTCTCCCTGGCTGTAGATAGCATTGAAGATCCTGGCCCTTGTTCTTCCTTTCTTTGATTTTACAACAGAGCAGAAAGCTTCTCACTTCTCACATGACCTATCACAATCCCACATCCCAAATAATAGGAAGTGCAACCAGCTCACACACAGAGGTGGTGCCTTCTGTAGCCCATGGCAATGAAAACAACTCTTCACAAAACAAGGCAGCTCCAGCTTTGACACCTTCAGACCAGACCCTTTCACCAACACCATTTTCCTGAGGAACCCTCCCCCCGCCCCTCAATGCTCTTACCCCAAATCTAGCCAGATCTGTTTACACTCAAGGTCCGGCTGCAAACCAGCTGCCTTGTCACCACCAAAGTAAGTGACGTAGAGTCTCTCGACAGGAATGCCAAACTCCTTGGTGAGAAGGTCCAGAGCCAGTTTACAAGCCAGTTCCTGCACACAGAGAAGGATAAAAAGGGAGTAATCTCATCCTGGTGCACTGGTCCAGCCCAGGACAAACTGCAACATTCCACAAGGTGACATTCAAAGCCCCCAGGCACAAAACAAACCAACCAAGGACCACAGGACCCACTGGAACAGAGACAAACTCGACTGTCAATTATTCATTAATTGCTGTGAGAAGAATGCTCGTTAGCACAACAGTTAACAAGGTGCTCATATAGCAGATGAACGCCCTTTTTCTTTGTCATTTGAACTGTCTATTGAACATTCCATGAAGCTGCTAGTAACATATAGCTCTGCTTGGTTCCTCACTGCCTCATGACTTTACCTTAAAGTAGTCTCCAAAGGACCAGGAACCCAGCATCTCAAAGAAGGTGTGATGATAGACGTCCTTCCCTACATCGTCCAGGTCGTTGTGCTTGCCACCAGCCCGGATGCACTTCTGAGTGTTCGCAGCTCTGGTTAGTTTAGCCATGGGGTGAGACGGGTCAATGGTGTTAAGGAAGATGGGTTTGTACTGGAGGGAAAAGGAAACAAGAAGATCTAGCTCTAGAAATCACCAAGGGCTTGTCAGACACAGAGGCACAGGGTACCATGTGTCAGCATGCACAGGCAGATCCAATCACTCAGGTGAGACTAGTGGTGGGGATCCTTTGTAACCATGTGGTGAAAGCTACTTAGGGGGGAGCACTGAGGATAGGGATTTTATGGGGCCTATGGGAGCTAGGAATTCAACTCTTGACTGAAGGTCAACAAGAGTTAGGAACCTAACTTTCCTAGAGATTCCTTTGAAAATCCCAACCTAAGCCAATTCTTTCCCTGGTGACACCCTTTCCTGAGAGTGGGAGAGTTCAGTTACCAAGCTCCAGAAGCCAGCACAGGCCTGGAACTCTGGAGGGCAGCACACTGTTAGGCCGGGGACAAGAGAATGTTTCTTACTGGTTCAAAACCACAAAGGTGTGGTTTTGAAGGACTCGGCAGAAGCAGCAGCCACATGTCCGTGCCCCAATATATCACGTTAGCTCAGAGAGAACGAAGGAGGCGGTAAACAATCTCCTTATTTGAAGTGAGAGGTTTGCATTTTCCCCCTCAGCACCCAAAAGAACAGGAGGCAAGTGTTCCTTGAAGCACATGGAAGTGGGTCCAAGGAAGGAAGAGCCGCTGTCACCACCAGGCAGGAGTTGTACTGCATCCAAGGAGGGAGGCTTTAAACTCAACCAGGGCTACACAGGATCACTGCCAGGAAAGGCAGTCTCAGGGAGAGGGCTTTAATTCAGCACGTCTTCCAGATGCCATGACCACGCTCCATCCCCAGCCAGAGCTGCTATGCTCTAACCCCTCACAACAGGTTCCAGCCTTCTTGCCAGAGAGCAGGTGAGGCCATTAGGCCATCAAGGTAGAAAAGGAGCACTGCAGAGATACTAAATTAACTCTTTGCATTAGTCTTGACAGCAGAGGATGCTGGTGAAACATACTCCTCTGAGCTACTTTAGGTGATGAATTTAAGGGAATACCACTAATTGAGGTGTTAACAGAAGAGGTCATACAGAAAATTGATCAGCTAAACAATATCTCACTAAGACCAGGTGGAAGTCACCACCAGGAGCTGTGTCAAATCCAAAAGTGAAGACTACTACGTTATCTAACCAGATGGATCAGTGATCCAACCAATTCTTATGTTATTGTCTTACGGGAAGTCTTTATCCCACCAAAATCCACACACTGAGCTCTAGCAGGGGACCTCTCTTTATTGGCCTTCCTCACTCTCATCTTGCCCCCTCATTTCTGTCCAGAACTCCACTGCCAAATGTCACCCATCTCACCTGCTGCTTTGATTACATTCAACCCCCTACCTTCTCTCTATTTGCTCCATTTCTGAATGCATTCAGCACAAGACTCCCAGTCCTTACTTTCAGGGCCCTTCATGGCCTTGCCCCTTCCTATCTCGTTTCCCACCACACTTGTTTGAGAACTCCACACCTCCTCTGCTACCACACTCACAACTCCATTGTTCCTCAAAATGTATCTGCCCTTTTCCCTTGCTGCCCCCTCATGCCTGAAATTCTCTCTGAATACACACGTTCTGCTCCCACCCAACAACCTACCTCTTCTACCAGGCTTTCCCTAGCTCCTCATCCCCTCAGATTCCTCCCTGATTTTCTTCGATTCACCTTCTCCCCTGTAGCTAAGCATGTGCATATGCAACTTCACAAATTCCTGGATGTATTCCTCTCTCCTTCTGTTCCCCTCCCCTGTCTCTCTTTGATTGTAAGCAGGGACTAGTCTATAGTTGATTATTGTGAAGCACGCGGTACACTGCTGGCACTATATAAATTCTTATTATTAACAACCCTCACAACAAATCAGCTTGAGTCACCAGTCTCAGCCATTAAGTGTGGCTGTGTGCTCCCCACCACTTAGTTCTGCACCCCTGCAGAAAGCAGACACAGACACATGCTCTCTCTAGTACAAGATGGCAGAGTCCTACCTGATTCATGCCAGCATTGGCAAATAGCAGCGTAGGATCATCCAGGGGAATGGTGGATGAGGAGTGCACATAGGTGTGCTGGTTCTCCTTGAAAAAGTCAATGAATCTTTGACGGATCTGACGGGCTGATAATATCGTTTCCATCTTGGAACCCCCCCACAAAGCTGGTGGAGAAAAGGGGGAAGCGAAAGCAGAAGAGTGAGGGAAACACTAAAGCCTCATACTCTGCTCAGTACAATGAGAAAGTGGAAAAGTGACAAGTGAGGCTCCAAGTCAAGCTCGAGGAAGAGGCAACCAGCCTTTTGCAAGCTGGGATTTCCAGTCCCACATGCTTGCAAATGGAGTGACTGGAGAGTTTCTTTCATTGTGCCTCAAGCAAGGCAGGTCCTGAAAAACCAGGAATTCATGTCAAATTATCTCCTTGCAAACCACGTCAGAGGTACCAGATAGCAAGACTGAACGACGTAGACAGTTATTTCTCTGAGCCAGCAGTGGAGACCAGAATACCAGTTGTTATTCGTGACCCAACGAAGGGGTTTAAGCACCATCCTGCAAGATTCATATTGCCTTAGAGACACACAAGCAGCAGAGTTGTTGATTTTTTGAGACAGATCAGTGTAGCTTTGCCCTTATTCACAGATCTAAAATACCCTGTGATGCTAGGCTATGTTAGTTTAATTCATGTATGAAGAAAAAGAGATTGGATGTTACAACTTAAAGGAACAACAGAAAAAAGGTGGGAGCAAAGGATTCTGGACAAACATGCACTCTCCTACAGCAGCTGCTGCAACTCAACTGCCAGTGAATAAATGAGGGAATGTAGGCACCCTGTTAGTCTCAAATGACAGAGACACAAAGTGGTATAAATGATATTTTTTATTGGACCAACTGTTAGTGGAAATAAGCAAGCTTTCTGGCCACACAGGGCCCTTCCTCAGGCATGTAGCATAGCCAGTAGAAAGATATAAAATGAGAAATATATAAACTGAGCAAGTGTAGACTGTGCCCTCTCTTTATCCCCCCTCACACCTTGTTCTATCCACTCCCACCCATTCCATGACTATATACCTGCTCCATACTTGCTCAGTTTATATATTTTCACTGGCTTTGCTACATGCCTGAGGGAACAGTTCTGTGTGGGCCAAAAGCTTGCTTATTTCCACCAATAGCTGGTCCAGTAAAAGATATCATTCAAACCACTTTGTCTCTCAAATAAATGAGAACAGACGCCTAAGCCCTGCCTCCACCCCCAAGTCAGTCTTCTAATTTGACAGATAGCACTGCCTTGCAAACCCCCTCCTGCCCCAATCAGGGTGAAGACAGACATAACCTAACTCCACTTTAACACCATTTAAACCTTTCTTATGCATATTGCAGGGCTGTATTGGTGCCATAAGCAACCGTTACATGCAAAAATAAATAAATGTTAAAGCAGAGTTAACGTCATGTCTGCTTTCACCCTCAGATGCAGAGCAGGCTAGCACACTTCAGGGTTAAGATGACACAGACAAGCTTCAAACAAGTCTGGATGAGAAACACCCTCCCAAATTACTTTAAAACAGAGCCTTCATTAAGAGCCCGTGCTCTGGAGCATGGCAATACTGCCACTTTCAGGGGAGTTCTCCCAAGCACAGGGACCACAGCCAGCAGTATCCCCTTTCCACAGCTGTATTACCTGAGGCACCTCCTGACCTCAAGCCTGCTATGCACCCAGTTAGGGCTACCACTTCTCACAGTTTGATTTCGAGACTCCCATTTAGACCTACGGAAGTCTCACTCAAAAGGAGAAGGTGGCATGCGCACGCCCCTTGCCCCCCTCCCAAACCCCCAACAGGCTCGAGCTACTGAGTCCCATAGGGTGGTGAAAGCGCAGACACACAGACCTGCACGCCTCCGCCCACAGCGTCTCCCCTTCCCACCACTACTTCAGCCCTATGAGCACGAACACCCGCAACCCCAAAGTTCTCAGCACGTACCCTACCTTCAGAGAGCAATCTTCAACCCGCCCACTCGCCGGCCTGGGGAGGAAACTAGCTCGTAATTGGTTACAGTTACCGCCAGACATCGCTGCGCACCCGAAACTGTGAGTTCCTAGCGTCACGGGATGAAGGACAGCTGATGCAATGGCTATGCAACGGATCACGTGACGGGTTAGACTGAGGACGACTAGGAAGCCACCATTTTAGGACAGCATCAGAAGGTTGCTACCTTGTAAACAAGGTTCTTCGAGATGGCTCCGACCAGTCTCACAAATGGGGTTTGCGCTTGCGCGCCCTTCTCCTATCGGATTTTACCAAGCTGAAAGCTGAAACGCGTGACGTCTACGCGCCCCACACTATATAAGGCACACTCCCGGCCAATGCCACAGTTCCTTCCAACCCTGAGACTGCATGAGAAAAATTATTCACGTGGGGCTGGAAGGGTGGGCATTTGTGAGAATGGTCGGAGCCATCTCGAAGAACCTTGTTTACAAGGTAGCAACCTTCTGTTCTTCTTCGAGTGGCTCCTCCCATTCTCACAAATGGGAGAGTACCAAGCCTAAAGGTAGGCGGGGGGGAAAATTTTTCCGTGAAAGCATCAACACTGTCTGTTTTAACCGAATGAAAGTTTAATTCAACATTTAACACATACACAAAGTGCACAGAAAATACAGCAAAGAATGTGATACAGAATACTCTTAGCCAGGCAAGCCCGAGGCTAGTATCGTCTGTCCCAAAGAAGTATGAGCCTGGGTGGCCAGGTGAACTGAGTAATGTTTGATGAAAGTGGAGGGAGAGCTCCAGGTGGCCGCCCTGCAGATTTCTAGTGGGGACACGTTAGCAAAGGCTGCCGTCGAGGCTCCCGTGGCACGGACTGAGTGCGCCCTGAGGTTTGGGGGGGGTGGGAGGGCTTTCGTGTGATACGCGAAAGTAATAACATTTACCAGCCATTTGGAAATGGACTGAGACGATACCTTCCTTCCCAGGGAGGAGGGGGAGGGGGGAGAAACGAACAAACAATCAGATAGTCTGACTGCAGCCGTCCTGTCCAGGTACACAAGGACGGCCCTCTTAACGTCGAGGGTATGAGCCTCCTGCAACTCGGGTGACTCGTGTGGAGGGGGGCAAAATTCAGGGAGAATTATACGCTGAGCCAAGTGAAATTTGGAGACATGCTTGGGAATAAAGGATGGGTGAGCCGCAATCTCCATCCTACCATGGAAGGTTTGGAGATAGGGCTCCTGGATAAAGATAGCAGCTAACTCACTTACGCGCCGAAGTGAGGTAACAGCCACCAGAAAGGCAGTTTTAAGTGTGAGATTCCATAATGTAGCTGACTGCAGAGGCTCATAAGGGGCGTGCATCAGGCTATCTAATACTAAAGGAAGATCCCAGGAGGACACCGGTTGACTATGGGGGGGGGAACAGGTTGTTAACCCCCTTCAAAAAGGATTTAACCAATGGGTGGCCGAAAAGTGATTGAGAGCCCTGACCCCTAAGGTGTCTGGCAATCGCTGCTAGGTGGACCCGAAGGGAAGACAAGCTGAGACCATTTTCTGCCAGTTGCAGAAGGTACTGCAGAATAATCTGCACTGACAGGCTGGCAACAGCAATATTATTATCACGCAACCAGAACGTGAATCTTCTCCACTTAGAGGAGTAAGAACGATGCGTGGATGGTTTGATGTCACTTGCGAGGACGAATGCCAGCTTATCCCCACTGCCTAAGGTTTGAAAATCCTCCAAGCGTGGAGTTTGAGGTGGGCAATGTGGGGATGACCCTGCAGATGTTGGGCAGTGGACAGGAGGGTAGGAGAGCTGCCTAAGGGTAGGCTCTCTGATGCCAGTTTCAAAAGATCTGGGAACCAGATCTGCCTGGGCCAGTAAGGGGCAATTAAGATAAGGTTCGCGCCCTGCAGCAGGATTTTGGCCACAACCCGTTGAATCAACGGGATCGGGGGGAAGGCGTAGCACAGTTGGTCGTTCCAGCTGAGGGAGAAGGCATCCCCCAGTGACGCTGGGTCGTGTCCTGCTCGGGACCCGAACCGGGGACACTTGGCTGATCTCTGTGTTGCGAAGAGGTCTAGGGTAGGTCTGCCCCAACGGTGAACCAGCCTGAGGAAGGATGAGGTCGCCAGCTGCCACTCGTGGTTGTCTTGATCCAGTCTGCTGAGTATATCGGCCCTGGAGTTCTGTTTCCCCGCCACATGCATGGCGAGGAGATGAATGTTGTGGTCCTTTGCCCAGTGCCATATCCTCATCGTTAAGTGGCACAAGTCTGGTGGCCTGGTACCTCCCTGTTTGGTGAGGTACCACACTGACGTCATGCTGTCGCATGCCACAGTCACTACCCGGCCCTGGATCTGCGGGAGGAAAAAACCTAACGCTTCTTGAATAGCCATGGTCTCCAACATGTTGATGTGGAGTTTCCTCTGGCAGCTGTTCCAAGACCCTGACACTTCCATGGCTCCGAGATGCGCTCCCCACCCTGTCAATGAAGCATCGGTAGTTAGGGTACAATCAGAGACAGGGGAGGCAAAAGGCATACCCGCTAGCACAAAGGTCTCATCTCTCCAGGGTACCAGAGAATCTAATACAGACCGGGTGATGGAGATAACTTTATTGGGAGGGTCAGTGAGGGGGTTAAACACTTTGAGCAACCATAGCTGAAAAGGCCTCATATAGAGCCTTGCGAACGGGGTGGTGTAAGTAGTAGAGGCCATAAGTCCCAGCATGCGCTGGAGCCTCTTAACGGGATGCCTCTTGTGGCTAAAAAGCGTGCCTATTAAGGCGGACATGTCAAGGAATCTGTCCCTGGGGGTAAAGATCTTCTGCGCTACAGAATCTAGCACCCCCCCCAATATAGGGGACTGACTGTGTAGGCTGCAGTAGAGATTTTTGTAAATTAATCGATATACCCAGTGAAGCACAGAGGCTAGTAGTAAAGCTTATAGCTTTGGAGAGGGCGGAAGGGGATTGGGCCACCAAGAGCCAATCGTCTAGGTATGGGTAGATGGATATTCCCTGCTTCCTGAGGTAAGAGATGACAGGGGTCATTATCTTAGTAAAAACCCTAGGGGCTGAGGAGAGACCAAAGGGGAGAGAGGCAAACTGATAGTGCTGGAGACCATGGCAGAACCTGAGATAGCGTCGAGATACCGGATGTATTCTTACGTGAAAGTAAACATCCTTGAGGTCCAGTACAGCATACCACTGACCCCCTGACAAGTGGGCTCTTAAAGAACCCAACGTGAGCATTTTAAATTTAAAATATTTAACAAAAGTGTTAACAAAACGAAGATCTAATATAGGTCTATGACCCCCAGATTTCTTATCAACAATAAAATAATTAGAATAACATCCAGCATTAAGTTCATCAGGAGGAACAACTTCAATGACACCCTTGCTGTACAATTGAAGAACTTCTTTATTTAACACCTCTGCTTGAACTGCAGAGAAAGGAACACACACAGATGGTCTGCAACAGGGGGGTAACGAGGAAAACTGAACCTTGTAACCTGAGGAAACCACAGACAGAACCCACAAATCAGTGGTTATCATTTCCCAAACATGAAGTGACTGGAACAAGGCCACTTGAAAATTGAGTGGGAGACCCCCTGCCTGGACCCCCAGGGCTGGGGGGAGCGGTAATTGTCAGCGTCTGCCCCTGGGGCTCGGGGTTGAAAAGTGCTGTTTGGGAGCAGCTCTACCCCTGAAAGAAGCATAGGGGTATTTGGGCTTCCCTGTATAGGAAAAGGAGGAGGTGTTGGGGTAATACCTCCTCTGGTAAGGCTGGGCAGGAGGGTAGTATTGCCTTTGCGGGCGATATTGAGGCTGGTACGACCTGTGCTGCGAGGAAGAAAACTGCTCTCTGTGGGTGATTTTCATTCGCTGCTCAGTGGTTCTGGACTTGTGGATTTTATCCAGGACCTCGTCAGTGTCTTTGGCGAAGAGGCCGGATTGGTCAAAAGGCAACCCTTCAATTCTTGCTCTGTGATGATAGTCGAGCTTAGTGCCCCTCAGCCAGGCGAATCTTCGCATGACGACGGCATTTGCAACAGCCCTAGCAGCCGTCTCTGAGGAATGGCGAGCCGTGTGGAGCTGGCACCTCGCGGTATCGCCCCCTTCAGCGCACAACGACTGCAGTGTCTTTTGCGATTCGTTAGGTAAAGTCGGGATGATCTTTTGAACTTGGCGCCACAGGTGGTGCTGAAATGTGGCCATGCCTGCTGCATAATTGGAGGCTCGCATGACCATAGTGGCAGATGCGAATGCCTTTCTGCCAAACACGTCAATGCGGCGATTCTCCCTGTCAGCTGGGGATGTTTCTTGTTCTGCTTTCTGGTATTTCTCCGCAGACGCGGAGACAATCAACGAGTTAGGGAGAGGGTGCTTGTAAAAGATGGAGCCCTCCTCGGGAGGGAAGAGGTAAAAGGAGCTGCTGGCTGCAGATATCGGCTGAATGGCTGCTGGGGTTGCCCA
>QEPC01014138.1:120637-132801 GCA_003113815.1 Sphenodon punctatus | reverse complement strand
CCTTGTAAACAAGGTTCTTCGAGATGGCTCCGAACATTCTCACAAATGGGTTTGCGCTTGCACGCCCTTCTCCTACCGGCACATACCAAGCTCATATTTCAAATTTCACGTGACGTTCACGTGCCCCCACACTATATAAGTTGGAATCCCGCCCAAGCCCAACAGTTCCTTCCAACCGGAATCAAATTCCATGCGGGGCTGGAAGGGTGTGCATTTGCGAGAATGTTCGGAGCCATCTCGAAGAACCTTGTTTACAAGGCAGCAACCTTCTGTTCTTCTTCGAGTGGCTCCTCCCATTCTCACAAATGGGCGAGTACCAAGCCTAGCGATAGGCGGTGGGGGAATTTGTAATTAGAGTATTAGTAAATATAGCTATAAAGACAGGCGACATCACTGCGTGTGAAAACAGAATATATGTAATTTGTTTATTTAAATAAGAGTGATAATTGTAACAAAGTATCTTAAACAACCAGGAATAAAGTTTGATGAACAAGATATATATTGATACTGCAACATTGCATTATTGAGTTTTGAATAGCGAAGATAAAACTGAGACACCCAGGGCAGTATGAGCCTGTGAGGTTAAATGGAGGCAGTAGTGCTTAATGAAAGTATGCTGTGTACTCCAGGTAGCTGCCCTGCAAATTTCATGCGGGGAAATGTTAGCGAAAGCAGCCGTGGTTGCGCCCATAGCTCTAAGGGAATGGGCTCTCAAGTTAGGTGGGACAGGAAGTCCTTTCTGTAAATAAGCTAACGAAATTACCTGGACCAACCATTTGGAGATTGTTTGTGAAGAGACCTTGTGGCCTAACTTGTTTAAGCAGGGTGAGACAAATAAGTTATCAGATTTCCTGGAAGCTTGAGTCTTATCAAGATAAATTAAAATGGATCTTTTCACATCTAACGTGTGTGCCAACTTGAAATGCTCAGAGTCATGGGGCGGTGGGCAAAAAACTGGCAAAATAATCTTTTGGGCCAAATGAAAAGGTGACACTACCTTAGGGATAAAGGAGGGGTGTGCAGAAATCACCCTGTCGGGGAAAAATTGTAGGTATGGCTCCTTGATGTTAATGGCAGCCAGCTCGCTGACACGTCTGAGTGAAGTGATGGAAACTAAAAAGGAGGTTTTGAGGGTCCAGTGAAAAAGGTCTGAATCCTCAGGGGGTTCGAATGGGTGACCTGTTAAAAATTCTAGGACCAAGGTGAGGTTCCACTGTGAAAGGGGAACCTTGACTGGGGAAAAACGTTGTTAACACCCTTAAGGAATTTTTTCACCTTATCATGGGAGAACAGGGTCTGAGTACCCTGCAACTGAAAATACCTGGAAATGGCGGATAGGTGTACTCTTAAAGAAGATATGGACAGGCCAACTTCAGCTAGATGTAATAGGTACTGCAACATGGTGTCAATAGACAAATCTACTTGGGGAATAGAATTCTCTGTTAGCCAACAAGAGAATCTCTTGAATTTGGAGTTATAGGATCTTAGTGTAGAGGCTTTGATATCACTGCTTAGGACCAGAGAAAGTTTGTCTATAGCAGGGGTGTGGGTTGCGGGAATAGAATCCTGAAAGCATGGAGGTTCAGCAATGGAACATCCGGGTGGAGAACCAACCCTTGGCTTTGGGACAAGAGGTGTGGGTTCTGTGGGAGAGGTATGATTTCCCCTGTCATCTGGATTAACTCGTGGAACCAGTACTGGCGGGGCCAGTGAGGGCATATCAATATGAGATTTGCACCCTCTGCACGATTTTTTTCCAAAGTCTTTGGAATCAGTGGAAGGGGGGGGAATGCGTAAGTCAATTGAGGAGTCCATGGGATTTGAAAAGCATCCCCCAAGGAATGCAGGTCGTGGGCTGCTCTGGAACAAAAAAGGGTGCATTTCGCATTGTGGCTGGTGGCAAATGCGTCCAGGAGGGGGGTGCCCCACATAGATGTCAAGTGCTGGTAAGTCTGCGTGGACAGCTCCCACTCGTGATTTTCCTTTGCCAGTCTGCTGAGGATGTCCGCTCTGGTGTTGTGGGAGCCTGCAATGTGTGAGGCTATGAGGTACATCTTGTGCCTGTTTGCAAAAAACCAAATTTTCATTGCAAGCTTGCAGAGCTCAGGTGATTTTGTCCCGCCCTGCTTGTTGACATACCAAACGGCTGCAAGACTGTCCGATGATATTTCCACCATGGATCGTTTGAGCAGGGGATGAAAGGCACTTAGGGCCTTTAGAATAGCTATGCTCTCCAATTGATTTATATGGAGTAATCACTGTTGAGGAGTCCACGACCCCGACACGTTGAGATCCAGAAGATGCGCTCCCCAACCTGTTAAGGAAGCATCTGTGGTTATTACCCTTACAGGCAGAGGGGCGAGGAAGGGTTTTCCTGCCATCACGAAGTCCCTTCTTTTCCAAACTGCAAGAGATTGAAAAACCTTTTGGGGTAATTTGAGCCTTTTTTGAGGTGAATCTACCCTGGCGTCGAACAGATTTAAAAACCAGAGCTGCAACAGTCTCATAAAGAGTCTTGCAAGGGGAATGGTAGAGGTGGTAGATGCCATGCCATGAGGCCAAGTAGCCTCTGGAAAACCCTAATGGTTTGGCGCCTATGACAGGACAATTTCGTGATAAGACTACAAATATCTAGAAACCTTGACTCTGGAGTAAACATTCTTTGGGCCCTGGAGTCCAAAACAGCTCCAATGTAATCAATGCGCTGGGTAGGGCAGAGGGTGGATTTTTTGTAGTTAACAGAGAGGCCCAACTTATGACATATGGTAAGTGCATATTGGATAGAATCATTAAGGCGGTCTGGAGATGGAGCCGTGAGCAGCCAATCATCCAGGTAGGGGTAAATGCATATACCCTGTTTCCTTAAAAAGCCAATTACGGGGGCCATCACCTTGGTGAATACCCTAGGGGCAGAAGACAAACCAAAGGGGAGTGAAGCAAACTGGTAATGAACGGATTGGTGGATAAAACGAAAATATTTTCTGCAGGAGGGATGAAGACTAACGTGGAAGTAAGCATCCTTCAGGTCTATTACTGCAAACCAAAGGTCTCTGTGGAGGAAGGATGCTAATTTATCGAGAGTCAGCATTTTAAACTTACAATAATTAATATACGAGTTTAGTAGTCTTAAGTCCAAGATGGGTCTAAATCTTTCCCATCTTTCTTGTTGACCACAAAATAAGGAGAGTAAAACCCATCATCAATAGTATCAACGTCTACTAATTCAATAACACCTTTGGAATAAAGTTCATTAACCTCTTTATTTAACACTGTTAACTGGGGAGAAGAAAAATGAACTGATTTAACACAACTAGAAGGGGGTGGTAACGAGGAAAAAGAGACTCTATACCCCACTTCGACAACCCGGAGAACCCACTTATTGGAGGTGACAGATGTCCAGCAAGCAATTGACTGGGACAAGGCAACTGCAAAATTCACTGTCTGCTGAGAAGGCGGTACAGTAGGGGTTAATTGTCATTTCCACCCTCTAGTGGAGAAGGACGGGTAAGGCTTATTGTAGACACCCCTTTGCTTATAAGGAGTGTATTGGCTCCTAAAGCGGTTCTGGTATGGAGTGGCCTGAGACATATACCTTTTGTTGTAAGCCTGGCTAGGCTGAGTGTAATATGGCCTTTACTGTCTGTAAAAGGGTGTTTGATGTTGATAGGGCCTGTAGGGAGTGTAGGAAGAAGATCCATGGTCTCTGGGGGCTATTTTTATTTTAATTGCAGTCGCTTTTGACTTCTGGATTTTATCCAGGATTTCATCTGTCTCCTTAGAAAAAAGACCTTCCTGGTCAAAGGGAAGATTTTCAATCTTGCTCTTGTGGAGAGTGTCGAGTTTTGCCCCTTTAAGCCAGGCAAACCGCCTGGTAACAATAGCATTGGCTACAGCTCGGGATGCCGTGTCCGAGGAGTGTCGGGCGGTCTGGAGCTGGAATCTGGCAGTCAAAGAGCCCTCGGCGCACAAGGCTTGTAGGGAAGCTTGCTTGTCTTTGGGCAACGAGGGCAGCATCTTGTGCACCTCCTCCCAGAGGTGGTATTGGTAGGAGGACATCGCAGTAGCGTAGTTTGATGTCCTCATGAGCATAGTCGAGGAAGCGAAGGCACGTCTGCCGAAGACATCGATTCTCCTGCTCTCCCTGTCAGCAGGGGAAGTGTCAGTGGAATGTCTTTGAGGCTTCTCTGCAGAAGCTGCTACCACCAGCGAATTCGGTGTGGGGTGCCTGAAAAAGATGGACCCCTGCTGCTGTGGGAACAGATAATAGGAGCTGGCAGAGGAAGAAACGGGCTGAACAGAAGCGGGAGTAGCCCAATTCCTCTCAGCATCTGCAACATGTCTCTTTAAAAGAGGAAGAGTCAGTTTAGACTGCTTGGGTCTCTCCACTGAGGCGTATGCTGGGTCTAAGTCCTGTTCGTTCATGGGAATGGTATCAATTTTCAGGACAGTCGAGAATCTCTTGAGGAGATCTTGAAAATCTTTATGATCTTGAGAAGTGCCATAAGAAGTGGAGCCCTGGACCTCGTCAGAGGGGGGAGGAGATATGTTCTCCGAGTCAGGAAGGTCCTGAAGGGGTTCAGGTGTTGTAGGGGGAGGAAGGATTTCCTCCAGCGGGGCCTCTGCTTCTAATTGAGGCAATGGTGGCAAGTCCTCGAGAGGGGGGACCGAGAGAGGTAGGGTAGCCCTCTTTTCCCTTCGACGACGGAGAAGCCTCCTTAGCTTTTCTTTGCGTCGGAGGAATGCATCCTTCATCTCAAGTTGAAAAAGCCTCGAGGGTATCGCAGTCTGTGATAGAGATGGGATGATATGCATCGAAGCAGCAGTCGTCGACGTCGAGAGATGCACAGTATGCGTCGAAGAGGCAGTCGTCGACGTCGAGGAATGTGTCGAGGGTGCTGCGGTGGAGGTTGTCGACGTCGAGCGGTGTCGATGGCGTCGCTGCAATTCAATGGCCGCAAACGTAGCTTGAGGAGGGGAGTTACCCGACGTTGAAGAAGCGTGTCGAGGGGCACGACGTGTGGATGTGCCGACACCGGGCTGAGTAGGAGGTAGTCTTGTCGACGCATTAGCCTCAGAGGCTTTCACTAATTGCTCAAGGCAGGATAAAATCATCCTAGAGTCCTGTTGCCTTGACATTTCAGCTTCCTTAAAGTATTGCCATTGCCGAGAGGCGTCAGTAGAAGGCGGGGGAAGCTTTAAAGCTTTTTGCACCTCAGGCTGTCTGGGGCTAGCCAGCCACTGCAGTCGAGGGGGCTGATATGGAGAGCCTCTAAATTCCTCCTGAGGTTGCTCATCAGCCGTATAAAGGGGCGAAGTTATCACCAGAGGGGATTGAGGCGTAGTAGGTGACGAAGTGTCATAAGCCCATCTTAAAGCCTCCTCTTCAGAGGGAGTAGGGGATAATGAGCGATCCGCGATCTGTGTGGGCTCCAAATCCTCATACCACTTTCTCTTTTTCAGTGGAGGAGAGAAAGAAACAGCACGGCGGGAGGGACCCGGCACGGGGGAATCCGCAAGAGAGATCTCGGTAGGGTCGGCAGCCGATACCACAACCTCAGCCCCGATGGAAGGTGGTTGAGAAGGGGGGGAACGAGATCTTTTCTTAGGAGGGGATTGAAGTTTTTGTTTGTCCTCCAATTCTTTTAGAAGGATGGGCAAGCGGGTAGCACAGTCCCTTAAAGCCCTAGACTTAAGGGATTGGCAGTCAGGGCAGTCAAGGGGATCATGCCCTACTCCCAAACAGAGAAGACACTGACGGTGCGGATCCTTGGTGGTCATCTTTTTGTTGCAAGAGAAGCATCTCTTGAAGGAGTGTTTTGTAGGAGTCGCCATAATCAAAGGAATAAGTGAGCTAAGGCGAATGCCGGTAAGCCACGAAGCGGTTGGAAGGAACTGTTGGGCTTGGGCGGGATTCTACCTTATATAGTGTGGGGGCGCGTGAACGTCACGTGAAATTTGAAATATGAGCTTGGTATGTGCCGGTAGGAGAAGGGCGCGCAAGCGCAAATCCATTTGTGAGAATGGGAGGAGCCACTCGAAGAAGAACTAGTCAGCTCTATATGTCCCTAATTTTTAATTTTTTGATCTGGATGCACTAGCCTACATGCATACACATAAAACTCGTAGTAAAGCTAAAAGAGTTGTTAGCAGTTCTTACCCCCTCATAAAGTAAAATAGAAAGAGTGAAAGCTCCTAAGCCACTTTCAGATCCACCCACCTCCCCGTGCATATTTTGGCTGCGGGAGGGACTCTGCACACACGGCGCATCCTGCGACACTAGGGTTCAGCCGGTCTAAAGGCCCTCACGCAGCTTTCCTGGCAAACACAGCGATACAGAGCAGGAAATCCAGCTCTGTATCACTGCGTGTGTTTGCTAGCAAAGCCGGGGGGGCTTCAGACGGCCGAACCGCGCGTATATTCGGGCGTGCGCATTCCCTCCCGTAGCCAAAATATGGGCCGGTGTGGAAGGTCTGAAAGTGGCCCTAATCCTAGCAGGTGCTGAGTGCTGACCAATGTGAGCCCTTCGTGAAGCCAGTGTAGTGGGGGGGTAGAAGAGCAACAACAAAAAACAAGCGATATGTCACTTCTGGCAACCAACATGCCCTTTTATTTTTAGATAGTAATAGAGTCCAAAAAACCTGGGACACAAATTTTCTCTGCCCCCTAGGGCCCAGTACAGTCCATGTCAACCCTATATTGCTAAAATGATGTGTTTGTATGTTTTATAAATCAAGATTGGTTAATCCGATTGTAACCTAACTTTCAGGGTACATTCAGCTTACATCAAGGAAAGTTTCTGTCCAAAACTTCAGGGAGCGGGGCTTGGGAACGGGGGGGGGGGGGGGGAGATGTCTCATCCTACAATCACGAGCAAGACAGCTAGTAAATCATAAATCCTGGCAAATGGAATAGGCAAATTTCATCATGCTGTCCATCCAAGAGCATAATTTCAGCATTTAAGCTTTATTAGTGAAAGAGTGTAATTAAGGGTGCAAAATGTATATGAATATCTTCTACATGCACGTAGTTACATGTCTAATACATACAAAAGGAAATGTTTTCATGTATTAAAACATAAGTAATACTAAAAAGTGCTAATAAATAATTATTTTAAAATAATAATTAACTAATATTAACAAATAAAATGGATCACAGTTACTTAAACGACACTTTGCAAACAGTGTCCTTCACAAGCACAAAGTTGTGAAAACCAATCCATTTCTGATGCACTTGCAGGAAGACATATTGCTTGCGACATGTGCAGGAGATGACCTCCTTATAGTGGACTGCCACGTCTGCTAATGTTGTCCACCTTGGTTGATAGCCTCCTCCATCTGTTTTTCCCCACCCCCATCTGCACAGTGTAAGAGATGGGTATCGGGCAACCAAGCACTGGTCCCATATCCGTGCTTGTAGCACGGCACGTTTTGTATGCAGCATCAGTGCATCTGCTGTCGGAGGAATATTTTCTATTGCTCTGTTTTTCCTTGTGAATAGGACACATCCACAATCATTGACATTATCAAGCTGTGAAGTTCAATTGTACAGGAGGACAACAAACCGCTGCAGTAGGGCATGCATTACTTCATCTATCGTAGACTTTGCTGTAGACAGCTAGAGGAATGCATGGTCAACATCTCGAAATGCCATCCATACTTTCCATGCTGTACGCTTTCCTATTCCACAGAAGGTAGAAACTGTATCACAACCAGTAAAGGAGTGGAAATCCAACACAGGTCTATGCATTTCTGCTGCCAGTTGAGAGCAGATCTCATGAATGGGAATAAACTGCCGAAATGTACCAGTGCTGTATTCAGTTCACAATTCCTGAATGTTTTCAACCTTCAAGAAGGCTGCCACTGAGCTGAACATGACATCCAAGTCTACAGTTCTGATGAATATTTTTGTATGGCCATTTTCTGCTGCGTGCTTTACATGGAGAAGTAAGCAAGCATCTGCTTCCTCATGCGAAGCTGGTGAAATGCTGTCCACATTAATGTTTTGGTGATGTAATTATTTTGTCCTCGAACGTGCATAGAATTTGTTTATCAGCATATTCATACTGTACCATTTGATCAGCTAGTAAATGGAAAAGTTGCTGCTTGGTTTTGTCACAACTGAGAAATTTATTAAATTGCTTTGGAATGGCAGTTGACATTTTCACTTGGATGTGGATCCCAATTCCTCATGATCTAGTTTTGTTTTTCAGACTGTCAGGACTGTCTGTTGAATACTACATCAATACGAGACAACTTCTGTAGTTGGCGTTCAATGTATGATTTGAAAGTCAATTCACAGTAGTCCGAAAATGTTTTTGCATTGCCATAATGAAGCATATGCACTACCGCAGCTTCATCAATTATTGCAACAGTCAGTGTTCTGCTGTCGCCACACTGACTCTCTATACAGTCCAGGATGTCAGACCTTTTGCTTGGTTTTTGTAGTTTGCCACCCTCTAAAATGGATGATGAATAAGTCTGATTCTCGTGTGTAAAAAAGTCCCCAACATCACCTCATGTTTCGGTGGCCACATACAACTTGCAGAGCAGGTTAGAGTCTTTACACAAGTCAGCTATCTTGGCCTTGGTCTTGCATATCCTTTTTTCTGTGACATTAAAGATAGTACTGCGGCCGCTGTAAGATTGGAGGCCGGGACATATAGGTGGACAGCTGTGGCTCAGGAACGAGTGCTCCTGCTCTGGCTTAAAACACAAAGGGCCCCCCAGGGTGGTTTGGCCCGTCTTGTGTTTCAGGATTCTTATGTTAATTCATGGCACAAGTTAATGCTTAAACATTCGGCTAAGCTGGGGTTTTCAGAGAAGTATTTGGTGGCCAAGGATTATCTGGCTGCGAAGAGGGAGATTCGGGAGAGATGTAGGGACATCGAATGTCAGGAGGACCTGGCTGCTGTTGCTGGCACACTGCACCTGACAGGATATAACCAGATTGCCCCTTGGACAATATGGCTCACTATTTAACAACTGCTGCCACTTTCAGGGAGAAGTTCCTGTGTCTAAGTGCACGATTGAACGCACTTCTGACTAGTGTTTTGTCGGGGCGCTTCCAGGGGGTCCCTTACGGGGATAGGCTATGTCCTTTTGACTCTTTAGTCACCGAGACTACACAGCATGTATTATTTTAATGTAGGTTATATGATACCTTACGCTCAAAATTTTTGCAACCATTTATTGATAAAAACCCTGGGGCAACTAATGTATTTCTTATGTATTTGGCTTTATGTGATGAGCAGCCGGACGTGACTTTAAGAGTGATGAGTTTTTTGCTGCAGGCGATTGGAATGAGGGAAAGGTTTATCCAATTTAAGTCAGTGGAATCTCTCTAATGGCAAATCTTATATAATTTTTGTAGTTAAGGTATACAGGAATTGAGGAAAAAAGGCCTTGGGCCAAGTTCAAATTTACTAAGGTAGAAAGAAAGGAGGGGGAGTTCTCCTTACTGGTTTAAGGTTGGTCTAGTACCTTGTTAGTTTTTAGTATTTAGTAATTTTTTTGTAGTCTATTGTTTTATACTCTGTTAGGATTGTTTGTTTATGTTGTTTGTATTTGTATTTGTTTGTGTTTTATGTTAACAATGACCCACGGTCACGTTTTAATAAATTTGATTTTATTTGATAGTACTGTTGTTTCTGAAAATGATGTAATAGACTGACTGACTGACTGCCTTCTTCAAGATGATAGATGACAGTCTTCATACTGCTTCAGTCCTTTTGCGTAGGCTTCTTTTACAGCCTTCACAGCATCATCGTCATTATGTTCCTACATCCAACAGAAACTAACTCATCCTGTTTAAATGGGTTTCCATATGCATTAAACATGCTGATTATTTGCTTCATGTGCTTCATGAACCACTTCTGAACTGCTTTAGTATCTTCACATCAAGATTATCCCAGGATGATCTGGTTGATTTTGAGGTAGATGCTGGCGTTTCTGATCTTGCAGGTCGGTTAGTTTGCCATTTTATAACCAACCTTCCAGTCTTTTGAGCATCGTACTTGTTCTTGCACATTTTATGATACTTTGCCGATTGCTTCACTAATGTTTGAAATACACCGTTTCCATCATCCAAGTGATCCTTACTTCGTATTTCCTTTGGCAAAGCATTGTATTCTGTGAAGGTAGCCAAATTTTTTGCAAGTGTCACATAACCTTCATATTTAGGAGCTACAAGCAGCTGATCTGGTGTGATTCTTCTTGACACAGTGCACAAAGATCCCATCTCATGGTGACAGTGGAGGAGACACAGTAGGGTCAGCAACATCAAGTTCAGGTTTTCTTTTCAACATCTTCTCATGTAGTGATGACAACTCTACTGCAGGGTATCCTCTATCAGTGGTTTATTTCAGATCTGCAACACACAAAAAGGAAAATTATTAGCCATTATCTATTCTTATAAAAGTAGCCGTTAAGGAAAATTATAGCCAGTGCTTTCACAGGGGCACTCTGCTCCTTCCTTGACCCTCCCTCACAGCTCCGTCCACCAAACGTTTGGACAGAAACCTTCCTTGGTGTAAGCTGAATATATCCTGAAAGTTAAGTTACGATCAGATTAACCGATCTTAATTTATAAACGAACAAACATACAAACACATCATTTTACCTATATAGAGTTGACATGGACTGTACTGGCCCATAGGGGGCGGAGAAAATCTTTGTCCTGGTTTTTTTGGACTCTTACTACTATCTGAAAACAAAAGGGCATACTGGTTGCCAGAAGTGAAATATTTTTCTGTTCCCCTATTCCACTATTGGGTCTTCAGCACTTTGTGGAATTTGTTGCCACAGGAGGTGATCAAGGCCAGTAGGATCCAAAAAAAGGATTGAATAAGTTCTCGGAGGATAGGTCCACTAATGACTATTAGCCAAGTAGGTTTGGTGATGCAACCTCTGATTGTCAGAAGCTGGGAGTGAACAGCAGGGAATGGATCACTCTGTCATGGCCTGTTGGGTACTTCTCCAAAGCAATCAAGAATGGCTGCTGACAGACAGAATGCTGGGCTCAATGGACTATTGGTCTGACCGTGTAGGGCACTTCTTATGGTCACTTTGTAGACCAGAATGCACAGCAGCATAAATGTAAAAGAAATGGGGGAAAGAGACAGAGGTTCTCCCTCTGAGCACAGTGGTAGACCTGTTTAATTTCAGGCCACCATGGGAGCCATGTCAGGCCAAAATTTATTTATTTTTTCTACCCTACCCTTCCCGTAAGGCTCAGGGTGGCTTACACACACACACACACAAATACAATAAAACTCAATTGAAAGAAAAAAACAAAAACTCATTACCCTCACCCCTAAACCCTCCCATCTCATCCCTGAACCCTGCCCACCAAATGCTTTACAAAAAAGAAAAGCTTTACACTGCCTCTGGAAAACAGGCAGTGGAACACGACAGCAGGCCAACATTGCGTTCCACCGGCCCCTGATGAAGCATGCTGTGGGGAGCCCAGTGGCTGGATGCCGCTCGGGCTGCTGGCATGCAGGTGCCCCCACCATCAGACCTCCCACCAGTACCAGCACTGCCACCCAGAATTCTCTATCCCAGGGTTCTCCAAGGGATACCTGCCCCTGCTCCTGCCGGGGACCCTAATGAGGGGTCTTCTGCTGCTCCTGTGGTGGATGTCAGTGCCTCCTCCCCCTCCTCCTCTGCGTCTGCCAGATAAATCGACGAGAACTGAGGGTTCCTCCATCTTTTGCCCTTATTATTATTATTATTATTATTATAAACATTTATATAGCACCAGACGTGTGACCTGGTGCTGTACAAAACAGAAATAGACGTGGTCCCTGCCTGTGGCTTACAATCTAAAAGACAAGGAGGGGGAGACAGGGAGAGGGGACAGTGGGAGAGACAGGGGAGAAGACTAACAAACATTCAGGTGGATGCGAAGTCTCAGGTGCGTGTGCTTAGTTTGGTTACAATCAGGTTGGTTACAGCAGTCTGCCGAGGAGGGCAGACAGTAGGTATATGGGACCGACTAGCAGGCATTGGGAAAGGTGGCAAGGAAAAACTGGGTCTTGAGGAGGGATTTGAAGGAGTGGAGGGAGGGGGCAAGGTGGATGTGGGCAGGGAGGGAGTTCCAGGCATGGGGGGCAGCGAGGGAGAAGGGTCGAAGGCGGTTAGGTGAGCAGGAGAAACGAGGGAGAG
>QEPC01014138.1:87967-114170 GCA_003113815.1 Sphenodon punctatus | reverse complement strand
GGGTTTATACATTATTTATTTTAAGCTTGATGTGCATGTAGACTGTGTTTTCTTCCATCCAATGTTAACCCTGGGAACTCCTTGCTGCTGGGTTATGCCATGCCACTGGCCTACCATCCCCCTGGCTCCGCCTACCATCCCCCTAGGCCCACCAGCCTTACTGCCCCTCCAACATCAAAACCCACCAGCCGCCCCTGCCCCAGAGCTCCACAAAGCACCCTCCCCCCCAGCAGTGCCACTGCAGCTGCTGCAACCAAAGTAAAACTAATCAGGTCTGAATCCCCACTCTGCTCGACTCACAGCTGAGAGCAGGAACATGCGCAGAAGGCTGCTCTCTCTCTGTTTTTCTGTCATGCCAGGTCTCCTTTGCCTCCGCCGGGGGGGCTGCGGGTCCACAGACCCACCCAGGGGCCGCTCCCCCCACTCTCACCCAGGATGCCATGCCGCCACTAGTAGAGACAGCGGCAGTGTCTGAAGGATCCTTGCAGCAGCGGGTTGCTAGGACAACCCGCTGCTGCATAGACATCATGTAGCCCCAGCTGTCAACACTGCAGGATGCAGGGTTACCACCTGGGCCATTGCGATGCTCTGCACAGCTGAAGGAACGTCAAGAAGAGGCGGAGCCAAGCAGTCATAAGGCCAGTGCCGTGAAGCACATGGTGCTGGTAATCAGTGCAGAGAAACCGGCCCCGAGAACAAGATAAGTGTGCTTTTCTTGTCCTTGTTTATCTAGTGTGTATTGTATAACTTGGGTCTGTGTGTAATTGTGCTTGTGCTCCCTGTGTACTTTCCCTGGTGTAATTTGTGTGTGGGCGTGTCGTGGGTGACAGAAGTGCAAGACTCCCCTACCCTGGGCTTCCTTTTCCCTCCCCCGTGCCAAGCGATAGCCCCTCTCCTTTTTCCCTGTCCTGGCAGCCCCTGCCCTTCTCCCCTTGTCCACCACCGAGTTTCCCGACCCTTGTTCCCACGTGTGAGTGATGTGTGCAAGGGATCTGAGGCTATACTCTCACACCAATGCTCTGCGCCCAATGATGATAGAGGCCTGACCTTTATAAGGTCACAAGGCCACCATTCTATCCTGACAGGCATTGTTTCCCCTATAACTGCGAGCCAGAGCCAGCAGAGGGTGTCCTCGGTGTGCGTGAGGTTCGCGTGCGTGACCCTTTCCATAGCCCTGTGACAGCTTCTGGCTTCTGCACACGTGCCTGCCTTAATGCAGATGCTGAGGGCAACTGAAATGGGAGGGAGAAGTCCTCCCGGGGCTGCTACACTCACTGCACAGACACCGTTGTTGGGGAGAAGTCCCAGCATGGTGCTGCAGTTCAGTCCAGGGGAAGGGCAGTGTCATGGGATCTCACTACCCAACGCTAGGCTGTTTTTGACTCAGTTTCCCTCACTTGAAGCTCTCACTGTGTGATATAGGGGTGACAGCCATGACCACTAACTGCTGAGGTAACAGCAGCAGTTGGGGTGAGTCCAGGGCCAGCCCCAGGCATGCGCCACATGTGCAGCCGCACATGGCCCTGTGGCCAGCTCGGGCCCGGTACTTGCATGGCTGGGCAGCAGACTTCAGCCAGCTTCTCCCCCAATAAGTTCTTCTTCCTCCGTCCCTGGCTCCAGACCCCATCCTTCACCTGCCTCTCCCTTCTAGTAGCTGCAGCAGCAGCAGCAGCAGTGATCCAACTGGGAGATAACACTGTTTGTTTACAAACAGCTCCTCCCCATGTGCTGATCAGAATGTTGTAACCTTGTAAAGAAGATCCTTCGAGATGGCACCTAACATTCTCACAATTGGGTTGTGCATGCTCACCCTATTCAAATAATAGACCACATGATGGTCTCGAGCTCCTCTAGTATAAAAAGCACTCTCCCCCTCAGAATGACAGTTCCTTCCAACCCTTTCTAGAAATATAAGAAAAGAATTCCATGCGGGGCTGGAAGGGTGGGTGTTGTGAGAATGTTCGGAGCCATCTCAAAGAACCTTGTTTGCAAGGTAGCAACCTTCTGTTCTTCTTCGAGTGACTCCTCACATAATATTTTTACATTACTCTGCTGGGTGGTGGGTCCATGGGCGCACCAGTGCATGGATGGGGCATGCACACAGCTGCACATGCATCCCCACTCACCCACCACACTCATCCACACCCACACAGTAACCACCGTTTCCCCCGGTTGCTCCTTGCATGGGGCCAAGTGGGGAGGTGAGTGGGAATACGTGTTAGGTGGGCGTGCATGTACCTCCACTCACCATGGGCATGTGCACTGCGTCGTTCACACGGGGCTCCCTCACCCATGAACACACAGAAATCTGTGTGTTCATGGCTTGGAGAGGCCCGTGTAAAAAGGGCCATGTTCTCACAACTGTCTTACTTATAGTATCTTAGGTAGGAATTTAGGATGTAAAGCAATATCTATTCTGTCTTGGAAAATAAATCTGCAAATATGGTTCTGAGATTATTATGGCTGCTATTTCACTAACTCTTCTTAATGAAGTTATTGCTAACAGGAATACTGTCTTTAAACCCGCACCCCATAACCAGTTCATTTGCACCCCCATATAATCAATTCACGCTGCCCCGTGGGCACAAATTAAATGGTTATGGGTGGGGGCAGCGTGAATAGATTATATGGGGGCGGGGGCAGAAATGAACTGGTTATGGGGTGGGGGCAGCATGAACTGATTATGGGGGCACAACTGAACTGGTTATATGTCTCTTTTCATGGCATAATGCATTTAATAAGCTAGCTGCATTTTGGGTGTCTTGTGTATGTGATAGCAGCACCTCTGGACTGGTCGCACTGCATGCGTACACAAGGTACAGGTGGCACTGGCAGCAAGAAGCAACAGGCCCTGGAGGCCAGACTGGCTAAGCTCACCCCCTCCTCCAGTAAGGCAGTGAACGTAGTCAGTCTCTCTGTGCCTGCCTTACTGCCTGCTTGGCTGCCCCTTCAGTGGAACCACTCCTGGGAAGTGGTGGTAGAAGCTCGGCTGGGGAGGTGGGGGAGGGGGGAAGCCGTGCTTCTCCATGGTTGCTTGGAGTGGTGGAGAATGGGAATCCTTCCTATCCAGAGGGAGTAAGTTTTATGTAAATTTATACATTTGCATAATCAGGCAGGGCCTAATTATGAAAATTAGGCCCCGCACCAAGACTTCGCACATGGCCTCACAAACCCTGGGGCCGGCCCTGGGTGAGTCAGAAAAACAGATGCTAAAAACAGGTCCATGAAAATATTGCATAAGGGTTAAAACTTTCAGTTGAAGACAAAATTTAGCAAATTTTGCAAATCTGTGATGCAAAGGGTAGGGTGGTTCTTAGTTGGTACTGAATAACAAGGTAACAAGCTATCAAAACTTGACAGGTCAGCTTGCTCTGAAATAAACACATAGAGACAAAACAGGTATATCTCCCCAACCAGTGCCAGAACAGATAACAGAAATATTTCTGGGCATCTCACACAATGGTGTTGCTAATTCACAAGTGCCTCCTAAAGGTTTGTGGCAACAGTACAGTTGCATTCTAGACACCTTTAGATTACATTCATTCACATTCAAATATTGGGGTGCTCAAACAAGTGAGGTCAGATTACCATGAGCTATGCTCCAAACTCTTACTAGAACACTCAGCTAGGAAAAAGTTAGAAAGGGGAACGGACACACACACACACACATGCAGTATTTTACTTAGTAGAAGACCAGATCAAAATGCATATATCATTTTATTTTAGTTGATCCAGAATACTTGTATACGAACACACATAGAAACAGCAGTGAACACATTCACACAGTAAACAGACACATTCATAAAGATATTTTGCTTTTAAGCAGTTTATAAGAAACTTTGGTCAAGCAAAATAAAGAAACTAGCAGGCATCCATATTGACTTGGCAACCAAAGCAAAAATGCATTGGGTACCAGGGAGCAGCTATGGATTCAGGCCAGGGGCTTTACTGTGCCAAAGATAAGAAGGGCGAAGAAGATTAAGGAGGTGCCATAGGTGGGCTGACTTTAGAATCCCAACTCGGGTTGCCAAAAATAATGGACCAAGCCTGGATTGGTCAATTCTAGCCAGGTGATCCAGCCCCAAAATAATGCTTTGGGATGCCAAAAAGGGAGGGCCTGGACTAGATTGGTCAGTAATGGTCAGGTAGGCTGAAACAGCCAAAGTGTCATAAAAAAAACAAGACAAAAAAGGTAGGGTAGCTGACTATGTTGTGATATAGCTTGGGCCTAACTGAGATGCTAATCTCCTTGCTACAATGTAACCAAACCAGAAGTGCTTCTCTGGCACAAATATGCCAGAACATACATTGAATGTTATTGTAACTTACTCTTTGTTAAAATGTAACCAAAGGTATACACTGGATTTATAAGTATATAACATGTTGAATGTAACCTTTGTAGGCCATTGTGGCTGCTGTTTATTATTATGTAGAATGCTAGAAAGTAGGTAAAGAAATTATTTAGTACATTCACTTATTGATCCAAGAGAACAGAAAGTATTAGGAAAGATGGTCAAAAATGTTCAGAGGAAATGATACTTGAGAGTAAGCAGAAAACCTCATGTTCCCAAAACAACTTAATAGTTTGTAATTCACAGGAACATGGAGGGACAAAGTGGAAGGTCAGGAACTGATAACAGAGTTAAACTGAACAAGCAAGGAAAGATGGTCTTATGAGACAACTAGATGCCTCTAAGAAGGATGTGGGCTAATCCAGGGCCAAAGAGTCAGACGCCCACCTCTGGAGGGAGGGGTGGACCAGACTCTACCGGTCAGGGCAAGCCCCCACACCATGACTAAGAAGAAGGTACCCCATATCTGAGCAACCAATGGGAGTGCTCCACGGGCTTAGCACTGACAACCCCACACTCTGGATAATTATAAGGCAGTCACAGCATAAAAGGCCAGTCCCTAGATAGAGAATGTGCCCTTCACGGTTCTTTGTCGCTAGCCCTTATCAGGGCGCTGACGAGCTTTGGTGATTTGGCCCACTCTGGGAATTCTCCTTAGGAAGTCCTGCAACGTGCCACAGCTAGGCTCTCTCTCTGTCAGCATCATTGGGCCCCCTGCCTGCCTTCCTTCTGGAACCAGACTGTTGACCTCTGATCACGTAAGAATATATGCTTTCTATGTATTTGAAGGAGTCAGAGTAGGTGAGGGCATATGTTGAATGCAAGTGCCTCTTTTATAATTGGTATGTTAAATTGTGCTGCTATTATTGAATAAATGCTTATTTGATTGAACAAAAGAGTCATTACTAGAAATAGAAGAGGAGTAATTCCCCACCTTCTCAAACCCAGTAGTATTTCCACTTGATCCCGGGGAATTGAAAGGGACCTGCTTCACCAAGGTGCAGAAAGGCAGCTGAATCCCTCTTGGACAGGGACCTGCTTCACCAAGGTGCAGAAAGGCAGCTGAATCCCTCTTGGACAGGGACGGGCTTCACCCAGGGTGCAGAAAAGCAGCTGAACCCCTCTTGGACAGAGATCTGCTTCACCCAAGGTGCAGAAAAGCAGTAGAACCCCTTTCATTTCTTTTCAACTACTCTCAGCTCCACCACCCACTAGCCACGTATACCAGCATCAAAGGACTCTGACAGTGAACCGGATCAGTGAGACAACCATTGTTAGGGTGTTTTGCTTGCCTATTGTACAATAAATACTGCTTGCTATCCTATCAATAAATGTTGCATACATATTAAACACAGGTGTGGTCCTTGTTGGGTACTATGTAGTTAAAAGATCCCACGCAGCACTGAAGCCACTGAAATCCAGTTAGACAAAGGGGGTTTGCCCCTAACTGGACCTGCTCTCTCTAGAACTGATTCAGCCTACAACGGCTTAACCCTTTTGTCACCCTTAAGCCTCAGAGTTCCCAAGCACAGACTCTTCTCTCTAGGTTCATCTGCGTTTGAAAACACAGAATTAACCCAAACTGTGTCAGTCCAATGTTAGGATTTCACTTAACCACAATTGGCTCAGTTAAAAGAAGTTTAATGAATACATAATGAATAAAACATGCAGTGCTAGATTATACTCAGAGTGCAGTAAATCAAAATAACATAACCAATCATGCATTCCCACTTGTACTTGTATTCTCCTAATTAGGGTTACTCTCATCACAAGTCCAAAGATGAGTTTCATATTTCAGTTCATATCTCAGCTCGGATGGTAAATCTTAGCTGGGCACAAATTTTCAAGTTTCCAGTCAGTGTTCTCATTCCATTGCTTGTCTCCTCCCCAGACCTCTCTGTCTGGGTCCTTCTTCAGTTGATAAGATAGCTCTCTCTTTGTCTTGTCTTACCCCTTAAGTACCTTGTCAGGGTTCTTTGTCTCTTTTCCCACTCAGGCAAAACTTCTCTCTGGCACATAGGTAGGATCTAGTCCATTAGCAAGTCAATGGCTGATTTCTAGTGTCTTTAGAAGGTGTTAGGCAGTTTCCTGGTTGCACAATTTCATTCATGTAATGATTTCTCAGTTTGCACTGCATACATGCAATGAGTTTTCAGTTCTCAGCTTACATTATATACATGTTGCCATAACACTTTCCTTTACATATATGTTCTACATGTATCCCGTGATCTCCTCATGACAGCCACTGTAAAGTGTCCTATGTTAATGAGTCTTTTCTGATATGGAAGCATTTCCATACATTTGTTGCCCTTCCCTGCACTTTTCCAGTTCCACTATCTCCTTTTTGAGATGAGGTGACTAGAACTGCACATGATGAAAATATTTGCCCCCACCCATCACCTGCATCTGTAGTTCATGCTTCAGCTTGAGGCTCACATTGGGAGTGCAGGGGATGACCTTGTTCCCTATTGCATAGCTGACAAAGAGCCAGGCGCACTGTCTCACTGTAAATGCCAGTTCTGAGCTTGGGCTTGCATGGAAAGGAGAAGGAAGGGATTCTAGTTCCTTCCTTACTGTCAATGCAAGAGAAGTAGCAGCATTCTCTTTAGTTGTCAGCACGGTCACCCAGCTCACAGCTTGCATTGCCAGTGGGGAGGAAAACTGCTGCTTCCTTGTTGAACAATTCAGTGGAAAATAGCAATGTGTGGGAGGAGGTGCAACCTCCCTTACTTATGCAGTATACACAAATCTGTTTTGTTAGAGCTTGGACTAGGCTGCATACTGTTCCTTTTCTCATAGAGTATATGCCCATATGGTTTGGGACTTCTGTTTAATTCTGTTAAATAAATATTAGTTACAAATGAGTCTGATAAATTTTGCATTGAGTTTTGGCTTTTAGCAAATTGTGATGCTGTCTTCACAAAGGTATTGAGAGTTGGTGGCATGATGGGTATGAATCCACCTGGAGAAACTGGAATAATGAGGAGATGGGTGGAATGACATGTATGTTTTTCAAATGTGTTTTTAGTTGAGTTGAGGAAAATGACATCAAGGTACTGGGGGTTGTATATGGCATCACAATGGGGAAGGTTGATGGGTATGAGATGTGTAATGGCAGACAAAACTGGGCATAGCCAGAGGTGGGGAGCAGTGTGTGTATGGGCAGGCAGGTACAAGCTGTCAGGGTATATATGGGGGGGACAAGACTCAGTCAGCCAGAGGCTGGGAGCAGTGTTTATGGGGAGGAGACTGTGCACCATGGAAGCCGTAAAGATGTTGTATAGTCTCAGATGTGCTCGGTTACATCCTAGGCTCCAAGCACCCATACTTTGCATTGGTCACTCCTCCCAATCACTTATTTCACCCAGAACCTTGTCATTCTACTAGTTTGGCATGACATTCCTCCTATCATTCTACCCAGTTCCTTGCTGCTGTTCTGTTGTTGCATAACAAAAAAGATGTTGCGTGTTCTAATTTTTGTTGTTGTTTACTAAAAAGATTTTTTACAATATTTTATATTCAGAAATGTACAGAAAGACTCTTCTTTAGGGATTTCATATCTGATCACCATATTTGCAATTAGGAAGGAATTTCCCCCCTCTCTGTACTTTTTCCCTCTTATTTAATTGTGGTTTTAGTACTACATTGGGTTTTTTGCTTTGCTATGGAAGAGATTTTTAAGCCTTATGAGAGAGTTAATTCAAATAAAAAATTAAATGTATGCCTTGGTGTGTGGTCCTGTTCTCTCCTTTTTAATATTTTCAGTTGTTTTAATTCAACTTATAAATGGGACTAAAACAGGCAAGTTCAGTTTAAGATATTTAATGATTTGCCAGTGTCATTAATGAAGGGCAGAGATGATAAAGTGTGAGGGAAAGTGATGGTATGTTACATACTAGTATAGGAGATGAAATTTAGAGTATTCCCCTTTCAAAAAACAGGAAAATTCTAAAATAAAAAAACCCTTTGGTTTAAGAAAGGAATTAAAGTATTTGCAAATTCATTCCTGCTCCAAAAAGAATGGAAATTGCAAGTTAAAACCATATTCTTAATTTGCGCACCATGAAAGCAGCAAAGATCATGTACACGATCACATATTGTGCTCCCATACAACCGAGGCTCTGTACATCCACACTTAGCCTTGCTCTTTCAGTCCCAATCCTTTTCCCCTTGAAGGCTGATGGAAACACTGCAGCTGGAAAACAGGAGAGAGTGAAGGGGCAACTTTCATATGGGTTTGGGAGAACGGGACACCCAAATACTGGGGGGCTGTATATGGAGGGAATAAGGTTGATGGATGTCCAGTGTGTACAGGGAGGCAAGACTGGGGCAGGCAGGGGTGTGGAGCACTGTGTTCATGTGGAGGGGCCAGTGAAATGTTGACATGATGTGCACCACTGCACAAACATCCAAGCGACCCAGAACATCAGGAACAATAGATGACTGGTCATATTCTCATGATGAATCAGAAGAGTCATCCACCCATCCCTCAACATTCTAAAGAGAAACCACCACAGGAGCGGAGGACAGGCAAATATCTACCTGGAGCCAAAGTGGGGAAATGAATCTCTCAGGCTAAATGAAAGCCAGAAATGGATATTCTCACTGATATTCTCACTGTTGTGAGTGGCAGATTGCGTTGGCACCTGCTTGTAGTAACTCAGGTCACTATTAGTGGCTGATTGCATTAGCAGCTGTGTGAGTGCCCCACCTTAGATCAAAGGGGTTACTTGGTCCTTTTTAAACATAATAAGCCATAGTGTGGCTGAGGCCTAGCCAGTAGTATAAATTGAGACCTCCCCTGTAAGAGCCCCTTCTCAAACAGAGAGCTCCAGGCAGAGTGAGATGCAGGCAGAGTGAGTAGAGTTTGGCTACTGTGAAAGTACAGCTTTCGGCTACAGGGAGAGGAGGCATTAGCACTAGGCTGTATAGAACCCAAGCACACTACACCCCTGGAGTACTAAATAACATTTAAAAAGATAACAAAGTTATTTAGATCAGGGTCATTGTTTTACTATAACTCTAAATTTAATCCTAGTTAAGAGGAATGTTAAACAGGGAGATGCAGGTAGAAGTCCAGCAGCAGGGTGGGGGCTATCCAGTGTTTTGTGCCCAGTGCAACATGTATGATGATCTTCTCCTTGGGGAGAGGTTGTATGTGTGCAGTTGGTGCAACGAACTCCTGGCTCTAAGAGAAAGAGTGCAGTCCCTAGAGGCTAGAGTGGTTGGGATGGAGGAGCTGAGGCAGACCTTCAGGGCCATAGAAGAGCAGTCCCACCTCTGCTTTTGCAGTCTCTGCACTGTTTTGGAGGAGGGGGGGGAAGGAGGGATAAAGCTGGTATGGTGGGAAATGAGCCTATAGCTGTGACCTGCCCTGCAGATGATGTCCTAGTATCCTCTCACACCGAGGATACTTCTCCAGGAAAGGGGACCCCAACTGACAAGAATAGTAGTGGGGGATTTGATCATTAGGACTGTAGATAGCTGGGTTTGTGACAGTTGTGAGGATCACATGGTCAATTGCCTGCCAGGTGTGAGGATTGCAGACCTCACGCAATGTCTAGACAGGATTTTAGTGAATGCTGGGGAGGAGCCGATTGTCGTGGTCCATGCTGGCACCAATGACATAGAAAGATCTAGGATGGAGGTTCTGGAGGCTACATTTAGGCTTCTAGGAAGGAGGTTGAAATCCAGAAACCTCCAGAGGGAGCCTGAGCTTCGGAGTCTCAATGTATGGATGAGACAATGGGGCAGGGAGGAGGGATTTAGATTGGTTAGGAACTGGGGAACCTTTTGGGGAAGAGGGAGCCTATTCTGGAAGGATGGGCTCCACCTTAACCAAAATANAATGTTGACATGATGTGCACCACTGCACAAACATCCAAGCGACCCAGAACATCAGGAACAATAGATGACTGGTCATATTCTCATGATGAATCAGAAGAGTCATCCACCCATCCCTCAACATTCTAAAGAGAAACCACCACAGGAGCGGAGGACAGGCAAATATCTACCTGGAGCCAAAGTGGGGAAATGAATCTCTCAGGCTAAATGAAAGCCAGAAATGGATATTCTCACTGATATTCTCACTGTTGTGAGTGGCAGATTGCGTTGGCACCTGCTTGTAGTAACTCAGGTCACTATTAGTGGCTGATTGCATTAGCAGCTGTGTGAGTGCCCCACCTTAGATCAAAGGGGTTACTTGGTCCTTTTTAAACATAATAAGCCATAGTGTGGCTGAGGCCTAGCCAGTAGTATAAATTGAGACCTCCCCTGTAAGAGCCCCTTCTCAAACAGAGAGCTCCAGGCAGAGTGAGATGCAGGCAGAGTGAGTAGAGTTTGGCTACTGTGAAAGTACAGCTTTCGGCTACAGGGAGAGGAGGCATTAGCACTAGGCTGTATAGAACCCAAGCACACTACACCCCTGGAGTACTAAATAACATTTAAAAAGATAACAAAGTTATTTAGATCAGGGTCATTGTTTTACTATAACTCTAAATTTAATCCTAGTTAAGAGGAATGTTAAACAGGGAGATGCAGGTAGAAGTCCAGCAGCAGGGTGGGGGCTATCCAGTGTTTTGTGCCCAGTGCAACATGTATGATGATCTTCTCCTTGGGGAGAGGTTGTATGTGTGCAGTTGGTGCAACGAACTCCTGGCTCTAAGAGAAAGAGTGCAGTCCCTAGAGGCTAGAGTGGTTGGGATGGAGGAGCTGAGGCAGACCTTCAGGGCCATAGAAGAGCAGTCCCACCTCTGCTTTTGCAGTCTCTGCACTGTTTTGGAGGAGGGGGGGGAAGGAGGGATAAAGCTGGTATGGTGGGAAATGAGCCTATAGCTGTGACCTGCCCTGCAGATGATGTCCTAGTATCCTCTCACACCGAGGATACTTCTCCAGGAAGGGAAGCCCCACGTAGGCGCTAAAAATCAGGTGTTTGCTACCTGTTCCGCTCATTTCCCCCTCATTTCCCCCTATGCAGGTGATGAGGTGGTTCAGGATCGGAGGGCCCCTGGTGTGAATCTGATGCTGTTAAACACAAGGTCAGTGGTCAATAAATCCACAACAGTCCAGGAGTTGATCCTGGACCATGCAGCCAACCTTGTGTGTATCACCGAGACTGGCTGGACACTGAATCAGGGCCTATACTGGCTGACCTTGTTCCAGCCGGGTACTCCACGCAGCATCAGCCATGGTCAGAGAGATGGGGGGAAGGAGGGGGCAGTGTAGCCATTGTTTTTAGGAATTCATGATCCATTAGGAGGTATCCGGTGCAGCTTATGTCAGGTATTGAGGGTCTCCATCTTGTGATTGATTTGGCAGGAGACAGATATGGGGTGTTGCTAGTATACCAAGCACCTACCTGTACGGTAGCATCCCTGTACATTCTAGCAAAGCTGGTGTTGGAAGTGATGTTGCAGTCCCCAAAGACCTTGGTCTTGGGGGACTTCAATATCTACGCCAATGCCAGTCCTGAGGGGCGGAGCGTGAGTTAATGGCTGCCATGGCAACCATGGGCCTGCCTCAAGTGGTCATCGGCCAAACGCACAATGGACATACCCTGGACCTGATTTTTTGCACTGGCCTTGAGGCGGGGGATCTATTGATGGGGGAGGTGTCCGCAGTGCCCTCGTCATGGATGGATCGTTATCTCCTACGGACCTGTCTCCCGACGCATGTCTTCCCCCAGAGAGGCATGGAACCAGTTCAGTTGGTTCGCCCTCGGAGACTAATGGAACCGGAGAGGTTCCGGAATGCTCTGGGGGAGTTATCCTCTGATCTGGACGGTCGTACGCTCGATGATCTTATTATGGTTTGGAACACCTTGCTGACTGGAGACCATTGACTGGATGGCTCCTAGGCATCCGCTCCCTGCACATCAGCACCACAGACCTCCCTAGTTTATTGAAGAGCTATGGCAGCTGAAGCGGAAAGGGCAGCAGTTGGAGCGACAGTGGCACTGCTCTCGCACTGAATCTGACTGATTGCAACATAGAGTTAGTTTGTTTTTAAGTTTATTTGGCACTTAGCTCACGCCATGGCCATAAAATGAGTAAATAAATGAATAAGTGAACAATTTAAAATAAAAAAATAATAATAATCTTACATAAACTTACATAATCATCAATAAAATAGAATACAATCATATAACAATCATGTACCAGCATATAACAATCATAAGTAAAATTTTAAATTATTGAAATTAGCAAATGACCAAAATGACAAATAACAATGTGTGCTCCTAAATGGGGCATTGATATAAACAAAGCCAAACCCCTAAATATAAGGATTCAAGGTTCCTTGCTCCTAAGCAGAACAATTGTCAGGAAAACCAAGCCCCTGTACCTTTACTTTAATAAAGCATCCAGGTTTCACCAGAGCCAAAATACAAACAAAGCAACAAACATGTTGAATACAAAAGTTCAGAGAGTTTCGTAGAACCAAATACTTAACATAGCAAACAATAAACAAATCAAGAATTTAAAAAACAATATGGGACTATTTCAAAAACACAATTGGGTTCCAATTTCTGATAGCTGCTGCCCTGCCTGCAAAAGCTGCTAAACTAGTAATGACATCTCTGTCTGTATTTTGACACAACCAAATCAGCTTCTCTTTTTTCGAAAAGAAAGGCACTTTCAGCAAAATTGGGGTCAAAAAACCACTTCTAATTTCAGTGTAACAGCAGCACTCCAGCAGCACCTATACTTAAATGACCTGGTCAAGGATCTCTCAGCTGTGGAATGTCATCCCCCCTTATTAGTGATACCAACGTTTCCTGCCTTTTGTATGCTGATGACACGGTGCTCCTCTCCTGTACTCAAATTGGACTTAGGTGACTAATGGGGGCATTTGGGAAATATTGCCGGGAAAATTCCCTCGAGATTAACTACAAAAAGACCAAAGTGGTGGTTTTCTCTCGTAGAAAACTAGGGCATAGGTGGTTTATATATGAGGAGCAAATTGAACAAGTGAGGGCCTTTAAATATCTGGGTCTCCTTTTCCAGGCTTCAGGGGGTTGGTCCATGCAATTACAGGTAGCCCTGGTAAGGACAAAGAAATTAAATAAAGCTCTTTTGGCCTTTTTTCGCTCACGGGGCAGTTGCTTGGTGACTCCAGCAATCAAAATATTTTCCCTTAAATGTGTCCCCCAAATGCTCTATGGTGCTCACGTCTGGGCTCTGGGGAAAATAAAGAATCTTGAGAGACTGCAATCTGGCTTTATCCGTGCCTTGTTAACTGCCCCTCCGGGGGTTAGCAATACGGTTTTATGTATGGAATGTGGGCTCATCCCCCTGCAGGCAAGGGTCTGGATGGGAGCCCTAAATTATTGGCTACGGCTACATTTCAAAATAGCTGCCCCTTTATTTCAGTTGGTGGTTGATGACAGGTTCTCCAGTGCCTGGCAAACAACAGTTCTGAAGAAACTAAACCACTTGGGTTATACCCCAGAGGTGCTTGCCCCTTTGGGCTACAAAACTGCTAAGAGACTGGTGGTTGCGAGGCTGCTGGATATTAGTCGCCAAGATATGAGGGCGTCTTTGGGAGAAAATGGGGCCTTGGGCCTATATAGGTCATTGATTGGGGGGGCAGATTCTCCAATGCCTTATTTGGATTGTGGTTTCACGTCACTTAATAGGATACTCTTCTTCTTGGCGAGAATAAATTAATTCCCATCAGCTATGACTGAAGGCAGATATCAGGGGATACCTTTGGCTGAGCAATTTTGTAATTGTAATCTCCAATGAATAGAGTCCATCAAGCATATAATATTGGATTGCCCCAGGTATGGGGAAGTATGGAAAAGATTGATATCTCCCCTGATTGCTTCGTTCCCTGGTAGACCCTGGGAAATCTATATAAAATTGCTGTTGGGAGACTCCTCCAAGGAGGTTACTAGAAGTGTGGCATTGTTCTTACATTGGGTTTATGTCAGTAAATTGAACTAACTATAGCCCCTTTTGGGTTGTTGGATCTAAAGTTTTAATCTTTGTAAATATTATGTTTAGGTTATATGGATTTAATACCCTTTTGGGTATTTTATTGCTTTTATTTTGTAGAAGTGTTATGTTGATTGTATACTGTATTTCTGTTTCTGATTTGTTTTTGCAATGACTAATCAGCCACGCAATAAATAAATTATCTGTCTGATAATGGATCATATCTTCAATTATTTCCATCCCACAAGTACAAATTCTATTCTTCCTGGGGTTGCCCATTCTATGACCAACCATTACAGCAGACGTCATTTGTTCTAATTGCAGCCTAGTAAAGTGAACACGACAAGCATGCTTCAAGTTTAACTGTAAGTACTTTGCCATGCCTGTGTTTGGTTTCCAATGTATGTAAAGAGGAACTATCTGGGAAACCTGTAGCACGGCACAATCCTCCTGAAGGGCTATATCAGTAAGTCTTTGATACACTGAATCCCTCTCTAAACTAGAGAAGTACCTAACATCTCAAAAAGGCTGCTGGAACTGAACAAGGGAGGCCCAACAGTGTCCTCAAGAATTTATTTTACAGAATTTCTATTTCATTGCTGGCCTCATACCCTCAAATATCAACACCATAAGTTATCTGAGGAACTACTTTGACTTTAAAAGCCCTAAGAGCAGCCAAGTTAGATCTAGCCCCAGAGTTATCATAACATTTCTTAATAGCAAATGAAGATTGCCGTGCTTTCATTTTAACCGCTGCCTGTTGCTCTTTCCAACCATTGCTAGAGGAGAATATTACTCCGAAATATTTAAAGGATTGAACTAGCTCAGTCTTATGCTCTGCAATAAACCATGCATGGTCTCTTAAGCTTCTGCCCCATTTCATTATTATGGTTTTAGAATAATTAATGGTTAGCCTATTCTGGTCACAGAGCTGTGCAAATTTATTTATAGCCCATTGGAGTCCAATAGAAGTTCTTGACATTGTTACTGGATCATCTGCGTATAAATAAAATGCTAATGTGAGGATTGAATCTTAAGGAGTATGAAAGTTGAGACTGCATTTCTACAATAATGTAGAACAACATAGGGAACAACATGTACAAGTTGAACAACATAGGGGCCAAAATGCAGTCTTGACAGACTCCCCGATTAGTTGAAGAGTTCTTTGCTGCCCTCATAGCAGCCGTGGCCCATGAAGTCTCTTCCAGCAGAGCTTTTCCGGGTGGTGAGGGGGCTAATCAATCTGGCTTCCCTCTGCCTGGAACTAGAATTTTCCAGTGCCTGCTGTGACAGGTTTGTAGATTACTTCACAGATAAAAATCACTTGTATTCATCACGATTTCGAAGCCACACATTACAATGGGAGACCCAGATGTAATGGTCCAGTTTTATGGGATCAGTTTCAGTGGGTGTTGCCAACTGATGCAGAGGATGTTCTTGGGGCTGTTAATATTCACCTTTTGTGAATTCAACCTGTGCCCTTCCTGGCTGGTCAAAGCCAGCCAGGAGATGTTTGGGCCGTTCCTAGCAGGGGTGGTCAATGCCTCCCTGCAGGAGGGCAGAGTGCCGAGCTACCTCCAAGAGGTGGTGGTGCGGCCTCTGCTCAAAAAAACATCACTTGGCATTGACTCTCGCACCAGTTATTGGCCCTTCTCTAACCTTCCCTTTTTAGTGAAGATTATTGAATGGGTAGTGGCTCGGCAGCTACAGGGGCATCTTGACTGCATCGATTATCTGGATCCCTCGCAGTTCGGCTTTCACCTGGGTTATGGCACTGAGATTGCACTTGTGGCTTTGGTCGACAGCCTGAATTGAAGCAGGGTCATTTGACCCTGTTTATTTGTTAGATCTGTAGGCTGCTTTTGATACCATTGACCACAAGATGTTGGTGACTCGCCTGCAGGACTGTGCTGGGGTGGGTGGGATTGTTCTTGAATGGTTCTGCTCTTTCCTGGCTGGAAGAACCCAGCAGGTGGTGCTCAGGGATTATTTTTCATCACCCCAGGAGCTCTCGTGTGGAGTCCCGCAAGGTTCCATCTTGTCCTCTCTCGTCTTCAATTCAGGCACAGTGCCATGCCCAGGGCGCCCCTACTGGCCTCCCGCACCCCCAAAACCAAGCTTCCCTTGTCCCCCAGGGTCCTGGTGCTGTGCACCCATTCAGGGCCCAGTGCGGCTGTGTCAAGTGGCCATTCTGGTGCTCCGAACTTCCTGTTAGAAGCGCACTTCAAGACTGTGCATGCACAGCACTCTGCGCATGTACAAACTTCAAAGCACCGCTGCCGATGCCTCCCTAAGTTTGGCCAGGTTGCGAGGGGGAGGCAGGGGAGGGGGACTCAGCTCTGCAAGCATTGCAAGGAGGAGGAGATGGTGTAGAGGAACACCTGTAAGGGTCAAAAGTTGGCAGAACACGCTTTGGGTGGCTAGGGAGTGCCATTCACCATGTGTGCATAGGAAAGAGCAGCGCATTGCCAGGAGGTCACTGGGGGGAGGGAAGAAGGGGGGAAACCCACACACCCAGCGCAGGCACACTGCTCTGTACATTACGTGAGGGTCCCAGTTGCCCATCAGGATAGTATGTGGGCCGCTTATAGATACCTGCTTGAAGGGTAAAGGCAGAATTCTCCGCAGGCGAGAGTTCGTACGCTGATACCTGGCGGAGGAGTTCGAGGGAAGGGAGAGCGGCGGCGAAGACCCGTTGTTCCAGAATAGAACCCTTGGGCCGCAGATCTGCTTCTTTCCATTCATGGTACCGTGAAAGGGTGTCCGCCAGGAGATTCATTTTACCGGGGTGGTATTGGATGGTAAATGTAAAACGAGCAAGGAAGAGTGCCCAACGGGCATGACGAGGGTTTGCAATGTGAGCAGTCTAAAGAAAAGTGAGGTTCTTATGGTCGGTTGTTACTGTGATGGGGTGTTGTGCTCCTTCAAGGTAGTGCCACCATGTCTCAAATGCCGCCTTGATGGCTAGAAGTTCCCGGTCCAATACCGTATAATTTCTTTCTGCCGATGAGAGTTGACGAGAATAATAGGCACATGGGAGGCACATCTTATCTGCATTTTGTTGAAGTAATACGGCCCTGATAGCAATACTAGATGCGTCAGCTTCTACAAAGAAAGAATTGTGGAAAACTGGGTGCTGAAGCAGGGGGGCTTGCATAAAGGCTCTTTTGAGAAATTGAAAGCTGTATTCTTGCTCAGAAGTCCAAAGGTACGGGCGGTTCTTTTTTAGTAATTGTGTTAGTGGGTTGGTAACCTCGGCATAATGGGGCACGTATTGGCGATAGTAATTTATGCTACCAAGAAATCGCTGAAGGGCTTTAACTGATTTGGGCGAAGGCCATTGTTGGATCGCTACAATCTTCTTTTGATCCATCTGAATTCTGTCTGGGCTGATAACAAACCCCAGGAACTCGACGGTGGTAAGGTGAAAGGCACATTTCTCCTGTTTGCAATAGAGGTTGTGGACCCTCAAACGTTGGAGGACTTGGCGCACATGTTGGATATGTTGCGCTAGGGATCCGGAATAGATGAGAATGTCATCCAAATAGGCGATGACAAAGGTATCAAGTATATCTCGCAGGATGTCATTGATGAGGTGCTGAAATGCGGCAGGAGCGTTGGCTAATCCAAAAGGCATGACCAGATATTCAAAATGCCCATACCGGGTCCGGAAAGCCGTCTTCCATTCGTCCCCTTCGCGTACTCGCAATAAGTTGTATGCTCCGCGGAGATCTAGTTTTGTGAAGATTCTGGCACCTTGAAGCCGATTTAGGAGTTCAGGGATGAGAGGGAGCGGGTATCGATTTTTAATGGTCACGCAATTGAGGCCTCGATAATCAATGCAGGGTCTCAGACCCCCATCCTTTTTTGGGACAAAAAAGATGGGGGCCCCGGCTGGGGAGGTGGAATGGCGTATAAAGCCATTTTTGAGGGCTTCATCCAAATATTTACGCAATTCGGCTAACTCCGGGGAGGAAAGGGCGTAAATGCGCCCAAAGGGAGGTTCGGTGCCCAGAATTAGTTTGATGGGACAGTCGTATGGACGATGAGGTGGTAGCTGGGCGGCCCGAGTCTTACTAAAGACCTCTATCAGGTCCATGTATTCAGGAGGGAGAATTGTTTCTATGGATTGGGTTACCGCTTTTGTTGCTGCTGAGGCCAACGGGATGGGAACCGGTCGAGTACAATGTTGCTTGCAGTACGCGGAATCCAATTGTAGTTGCCTTTTGGTCCAGCAGATGCAAGGTTCGTGGCACGTGAGCCATGGGAGTCCGAGGACCACACGGAACAGAGGTGTACATACCACATCGAACGCAAGAGTTTCTTCGTGTGGTCCTATTGCACAAGGGAGAGGGATAGTCTGTTGAGTGACTGGTCCTGATACCAAAGGGGACCCATCAATAGTTTGGACCACCTCGGGAATTTCTTTGGTTTGCATTGGTATATTAGCATCGCGGGCCAAGGCTACATCGAGAAAATTGGCAGAAGCTCCCAAGTCCACCAAGGCCCACACCACCAATGACCGCCAAGGGGCGATGTTTAGCATTATAGGTACTCGTAAATGAAGGGGGACACTGGTGCGCCGAGAGGGGCCAAGCTCTAGGGTCGAGAGGCCCCCAGTCCCTCTCGACCCTTGGCGTTTCCCATCTGTCACCGGGCAGGAGGCAAGATGGGACACTCCCGTATGAAATGCCCTGGTTCCCCACAATAAAAACAGTCCCGTGCTCGTCGTCGCCGATCCCGCTCTTTGGTGGTAAGAGGTCCCCGGGAGGCCCTCAGCTGCATGGGCTTGGCTTCCGGTGGAGCTGGCCTAGATGCCTCAGGACCAGAAGGACTATGATAGTGGATGAGGTGGTACACCTCGAATGTCTTGCCGTCTCTCTTTACATCGTTCGGTAAGGCGAGCGTCTATTTGTAGGGCCAGCGTGGCCACCTTGGCCCAAGTGTCAGGAAGGGGAACATAAGCCAGTTGGTCCTTAAGATCGTCTGCTAATCCTTTCCGAAAATGTGCGTGCAAGGCATCTTCGGACCATTGCAGTTCCAATGCGAGTTGTTGAAATTGTGTGATATATTGCATGAGAGACCTCTGTCCTTGATGCAGAGATAAGATAGCAGCCTCAGCATCCTGTCTTCGATGAGGGTGGTCAAACAAGAAACAAAATTCCTGTAGAAAGCCTGGATAATCAGACAATAAAGGGCTCTTGCTGGTCAAGAGGTTTGTAGCCCAATCCAAGGCCACCCCACCCAGGTTTCCAATCACAAAAGCCACCTTCAAGGCGTCGGTGGAATAAGTATTTACCTGGGTTGAAAAGGTAAGCTCACACAGTGCTAGAAAGGCTTGGCAGGCCTTGCGGTCACCCTGAAATTTATCTATGCGGGGACCCCGGGGGATCACCCGGGGACAGAACGGGGGTAGAACGGGGACAGTAGACAGTATGGAGGTAGAACGGGGACAGCGGGGGCAGCTGCCTTGGCTCCCGCTACCATCATAGGAGGAGCCGGGGGAGCTAGCAATGCCCCCGCAGGGGCCACCGGAGGCTGTTGCTGAGCTACCGCCATTGCGAGCTCAGCGTGCTGTTCCTGTAACTCCTTCATTTGCATAGCTAAGCTCTGCACAGTGGTAACCAGCTCTCTTATTTCTCAGGCAACATCCATCTTGGGGCTAGGGGTATGGGATGTGCTGGTAATTCTGTCACTGTGGGGAGGGAAGAAGGGGGGAAACCCACACACCCAGCGCAGGCACACTGCTCTGTAATGTACGTGAGGGTCCCGGTTGCCCGTCAGGATAGTATGTGGGCCACTCAGTATGCTTACGCACCAAGAGCATAGACCCCTATCATCATAGGGCACAGAGCATTTAAGGAGGAAAGGGTCCAAGCAGTAACTCTTCCACACCACTGGGGAAGGGAAGGATGGCAGTGGGGAGAAGAGTGATGGAATACAGGGAGGGGGACCAGGTAAGGGTGACAGCAGGGTCCAAGGGCTCTCACACTGCTGGGGAAAGGAATGATAACCCAGGGCTAGGGGAGGGCTTGCACACTGANGGATCCGGAATAGATGAGAATGTCATCCAAATAGGCGATGACAAAGGTATCAAGTATATCTCGCAGGATGTCATTGATGAGGTGCTGAAATGCGGCAGGAGCGTTGGCTAATCCAAAAGGCATGACCAGATATTCAAAATGCCCGTACCGGGTCCGGAAAGCCGTCTTCCATTCGTCCCCTTCGCGTACTCGCAATAAGTTGTATGCTCCGCGGAGATCTAGTTTTGTGAAGATTCTGGCACCTTGAAGCCGATTTAGGAGTTCAGGGATGAGAGGGAGCGGGTATCGATTTTTAATGGTCACGCAATTGAGGCCTCGATAATCAATGCAGGGTCTCAGACCCCCATCCTTTTTTGGGACAAAAAAGATGGGGGCCCCGGCTGGGGAGGTGGAATGGCGTATAAAGCCATTTTTGAGGGCTTCATCCAAATATTTACGCAATTCGGCTAACTCCGGGGAGGAAAGGGCGTAAATGCGCCCAAAGGGAGGTTCGGTGCCCAGAATTAGTTTGATGGGACAGTCGTATGGACGATGAGGTGGTAGCTGGGCGGCCCGAGTCTTACTAAAGACCTCTATCAGGTCCATGTATTCAGGAGGGAGAATTGTTTCTATGGATTGGGTTACCGCTTTTGTTGCTGCTGAGGCCAACGGGATGGGAACCGGTCGAGTACAATGTTGCTTGCAGTACGCGGAATCCAATTGTAGTTGCCTTTTGGTCCAGCAGATGCAAGGTTCGTGGCACGTGAGCCATGGGAGTCCGAGGACCACACGGAACAGAGGTGTACATACCACATCGAACGCAAGAGTTTCTTCGTGTGGTCCTATTGCACAAGGGAGAGGGATAGTCTGTTGAGTGACTGGTCCTGATACCAAAGGGGACCCATCAATAGTTTGGACCACCTCGGGAATTTCTTTGGTTTGCATTGGTATATTAGCATCGCGGGCCAAGGCTACATCGAGAAAATTGGCAGAAGCTCCCAAGTCCACCAAGGCCCACACCACCAATGACCGCCAAGGGGCGATGTTTAGCATTATAGGTACTCGTAAATGAAGGGGGACACTGGTGCGCCGAGAGGGGCCAAGCTCTAGGGTCGAGAGGCCCCCAGTCCCTCTCGACCCTTGGCGTTTCCCATCTGTCACCGGGCAGGAGGCAAGATGGGACACTCCCGTATGAAATGCCCTGGTTCCCCACAATAAAAACAGTCCCGTGCTCGTCGTCGCCGATCCCGCTCTTTGGTGGTAAGAGGTCCCCGGGAGGCCCTCAGCTGCATGGGCTTGGCTTCCGGTGGAGCTGGCCTAGATGCCTCAGGACCAGAAGGACTATGATAGTGGATGAGGTGGTACACCTCGAATGTCTTGCCGTCTCTCTTTACATCGTTCGGTAAGGCGAGCGTCTATTTGTAGGGCCAGCGTGGCCACCTTGGCCCAAGTGTCAGGAAGGGGAACATAAGCCAGTTGGTCCTTAAGATCGTCTGCTAATCCTTTCCGAAAATGTGCGTGCAAGGCATCTTCGGACCATTGCAGTTCCAATGCGAGTTGTTGAAATTGTGTGATATATTGCATGAGAGACCTCTGTCCTTGATGCAGAGATAAGATAGCAGCCTCAGCATCCTGTCTTCGATGAGGGTGGTCAAACAAGAAACAAAATTCCTGTAGAAAGCCTGGATAATCAGACAATAAAGGGCTCTTGCTGGTCAAGAGGTTTGTAGCCCAATCCAAGGCCACCCCACCCAGGTTTCCAATCACAAAAGCCACCTTCAAGGCGTCGGTGGAATAAGTATTTACCTGGGTTGAAAAGGTAAGCTCACACAGTGCTAGAAAGGCTTGGCAGGCCTTGCGGTCACCCTGAAATTTATCTATGCGGGGACCCCGGGGGATCACCCGGGGACAGAACGGGGGTAGAACGGGGACAGTAGACAGTATGGAGGTAGAACGGGGACAGCGGGGGCAGCTGCCTTGGCTCCCGCTACCATCATAGGAGGAGCCGGGGGAGCTAGCAATGCCCCCGCAGGGGCCACCGGAGGCTGTTGCTGAGCTACCGCCATTGCGAGCTCAGCGTGCTGTTCCTGTAACTCCTTCATTTGCATAGCTAAGCTCTGCACAGTGGTAACCAGCTCTCTTATTTCTCAGGCAACATCCATCTTGGGGCTAGGGGTATGGGATGTGCTGGTAATTCTGTCACTGTGGGGAGGGAAGAAGGGGGGAAACCCACACACCCAGCGCAGGCACACTGCTCTGTAATGTACGTGAGGGTCCCGGTTGCCCGTCAGGATAGTATGTGGGCCACTCAGTATGCTTACGCACCAAGAGCATAGACCCCTATCATCATAGGGCACAGAGCATTTAAGGAGGAAAGGGTCCAAGCAGTAACTCTTCCACACCACTGGGGAAGGGAAGGATGGCAGTGGGGAGAAGAGTGATGGAATACGGGGGGGGGGGGGGGGACCAGGTAAGGGTGACAGCAGGGTCCAAGGGCTCTCACACTGCTGGGGAAAGGAATGATAACCCAGGGCTAGGGAAGGGCTTGCACACTGACCCTAAGGTCCTTTCACCAATACCTTGCTGAACCAGGGAGAGGGGAGGGTTCTCACACACACACGCTGTCAAAGGGGTCTCACACACAAATAGCACACAAGAATTAAGGAGGGAGGTGGGGGGAGCAAGGGAGTAAGTCTCAAGGGTAATCGCAATAGGCAATACAGGTAGTCAAACAACTTAGCTTTCAGATGGGGGGCCAGTCTCTCCGCAAGCATTCGCTCTGATTACCGGCACAGAGCTCTCTGACCCTCTGGCTGATAAGAGGCAGGCTCCACCCTCTGCATGCGTACGAAGACGTTCGGAGCGACGCAGGGGTGGGCGTGGCTCTGCCGCGTCTTGCTTGGAGTCAGCTAGTTGTATTGCGTCTGCCGCTGGCGTCCCTGTTTGCCTCTGGATGCATTCGGAGTGGTGCCGGGGGGGGGGGGCGTGGTTCTGCTGCGTCCTCTGACCTCACAGCTGTTCGTGTTGTGCTGGGACCGGGCTGCACCGCCCCGTCCGGGGCGTTCCGGGTTGTGGGGCCTCTTTCTCTCTGAAGTCGCTGCTGTAGGGGTGGATGGCAGCAGAGGTGGCTGACACAGGATCGCTTGGGGCAGTATTTAATGGAGCTCTATGGAGAGGCAACTGGCAGCAACAGTAACGTTATAGGGGCTGTAGCCCTTGGCGGCCTGTGGGCAGGAGAGGGGGCAGGAGGTGAGTGGAGAGTTCTTTGTGTGTGTTTTTGTGTATTTTATTCAGTGTTTCACTCAGTGCAGGCTTTTTCTCTCACATGGTGTGAGGGTGGGGGCTGCCTGCTGCTCCAGAGACCAGAGCATATATAAAGGTGACTCCACAGGAACAATTTTATATCACTTTCAGTTCTTGAGAGAGAGAGTTTGCAGTTGGCCAGCCAGCTGGTGGTCAGACTGAACCTTTTTCGTTCAAATTATGGATCACTCTTAGATTATATATATTTTTATATAATATTTTATTAATAATAATCATCTCAAGCAAGCAAGCTAGGTAGTGCCAAGTCAGACCAAGGGTCCAGCATCAAGCCCAGCATCCTGTCCTCCAGTGGGGAGGAGATGCTGCTGAACTCAGCCTGCCCTGTCTGGGCTCGGGCCTGCTGGGTGAGTACATTGGGGACCCGGCTGGTACTTAGCCTTGGTTTTTTGGGCCCCCACCCCCGGGGCTGCAGGACTTGTCTTGGGAGGTTATAATAAATAGTGATTATTATGAGATGATATCACATATGGTTATTAGATACAGATTGGTTCTGCCCTTTTAGTATATTTTTAGTATTTTTTAGGATATTTTAAATTAATTTTTAAATTGTGAGTAATAGTATGTTTTAATTATGAATTGTAATTGTTGATTGTGTGTGTTGTAAGCCACCACGAGCTGCTCTGTGAGCAGGGGGATGCGGGATAAAATCGAAATAAATAAATAAATAAATATGATTGTGCTGCCAGCTGCCTCAAGACATTAGTTCTTAATTTTTAATTGAGTAAAGTTGAACTTGCTGCTGTGTGGTGTACTCTAACTTGAAGGAATAGACTTTAAAACCACAACTACTTCTGCTACTACTAGTAGCTTTTCAGCCATTTCCATTAGGTAATGCAATAGTGGTTTCCAAGGGCTAAAAATATCCTGTGTTCACACTAGTAGTAGTATCTATCTCTGCACTGAAATAACCTTTAATAAAGTAAAGGCTATTGTTGCAGAGATATATACTACTACTATGTGAACAACTTGGGTTTTTCTTTCTCACCTGGAAACCGCTATTGCATTTTCCTAATTAAGATTGATGTGTCTTGTGTCTAAGGGTTGGTTGAAGCTAAATATTGAGCTGCTGACCTAGAATATCAAGTAGATGTTCTGAGGTGAGCAGCTGAATATTTGGCCTCTAGCTTGGTATGATCTGTGCTAGTTGCAATGCATGCTGCAAGGGATGTACTGCTGGTTTCCCTCCTCTGCTCCCCCAAGCCCAAAGCATGTGCAAAAAAGACAGTGGCCATTTTGTGGAGCTGGAGCCCCCACAAAATGGTTTGTTGAAGTCAGTGGTGTTCCCTTTCTTTGCTGTTTTCCAGCCTAAACTGTCTGCTTTCTCTGTGTTCGGTGGGGGGGATCTAGGGGCTTTGATGGAAAATATTTCCAATCTTTGCTGCAATATTTTCTGCATTTGAAAATGGCCCTGCCCTGCCCTTTTGAATTCTGGGCATGAGATGTTGCAGGCTTGTCTGTGAGAAGGCCATGCCACAGGTTGGTTCACTAATTAGTAGTCCTTGCAGGAAGGTTCGTTGTAGCAGCTCAGACACCTTTTACATTGCAACAGAACTGTGTGTAGCATGTTTTCTGTTTTGGGACAAGCGGAACTCCATGCTGCTGTTTTCATGATGTGCAGTGCTAAGGACTTCACATAATACTGTTGGGTCAATGGCCTAAGGATTTCTGGTTTGTTTTGCTTGCTCTGTGCTTGCATGATGCACTGCTGCTTTCCTTCCCCTCCCAAGCATGAGTAGAGAGGCCATTTTATGAATTTGTGGGTCCACTGGTAATGACTACTCTTGTTTAAAATTGTTCCTTTGCTGTTTCACTGCTTCCCCCTGCTGGAATGTAGTTTCTTGCCTCTCTGCCTGTGACTGTGCTTTTGAGAAACTTGCTTGTCGGTTTTGTGAAGAAACAGAAACGTATAGTTAGAATTTGGTTTATTCAGCCCCGCGTGTTTGGTTGCTATACAGGCTTGCAACTGGCCAGACATTGTTTTAAAAGGGCCTGTTTGCTTGGACAGGAATTTGGCTGTTGGGGATAGGGTGCAGCTACTAGGGATGCTGGTCTGGATGGGCCTGGTTTGCTTGCAGTGCAGCCCTGTAATTTGCTTCTTTTTTCTATCCAGTTTGTCTGAGTTCTGGCATGATTCCACACCTCGCCTTGCTTTCCTTGTGAACAGAGGGGAAAGCAGGTAGAGCACGGCAGAAGAGAAGGCTACAGACAACAAACCCCTTTTCCCTGTCCCCCACTGAACCCATCTCTTCCCCTTCCTCTTCTTGTGCTCCAAAACCAAACCCTTTCCCTCCTACTTCTCCTCTGGCCTGTTCTTCTCTTCCCTTTCATTCTCTTCTGATTCGGCTTGTCACAGGACAGGGAGCTAAGTCAGACCTCCCAGTTCTCCAAGCCAGAAGGAAGACTTGTGCCAAAGCCTACACCTTCAGAAGACTACAGGTGGCCAAGGAAGCCATGAAAATCAAGGATTCGAGGGTTCAGGATAAAGGTAGGCAATGGCAACGTGATCTATTTTTTTTTTAACCTACTATGGTTAATTTGGACCTGGTGGGAAGGAGAGTGGACGGGAGTC
>QEPC01014138.1:67805-82298 GCA_003113815.1 Sphenodon punctatus | reverse complement strand
ATGCATAGCAAGGGACAGAGTGATTTTTTTGGTTGGGGGCCACTGAGCACTGAAACGGAGTGATTTGGGGAGCCAGAGCACTGAAATGAGGGCCAGTACCCACCCAGCGGCAGTCTCCCCCCTGCCATCCCCCCATAACCTCCCGCTCACCCCTGCCAGGCTGCTGAGGATCTGAGTCTGGGGACTCAGCTCCGATAGGCCCCAAATCTGGTACACTCTGCCTGCCCCAAGTCACGCCCCCAAGCCATGCCCCCTTGGCCTGTTTCCGGCACGCCGGCGGCTTTGCCGCCGGCACAGGGCCACTAACACTATATTTTCCCAGGCCACTTTGATTTCCCAATCTGCCCCTGCTAGAAAGCAAAGTCCCCTCTCTCAGTTCATGGTTTGACTCAGCCCTCCTGGCTGCAAGATGTTGAATGAGTTCCCAATAGTCACTGTCCCCTATGAGGTACAACTCCTTATATCTCCAGGAAGAAACACCTCGTATCTTTCTCGAGGCTTCTAGAATTCCTTTTGTTCTTGCTATCAGCTTTCTGTGTCTCTTGCATGAAGGCAGTGGCTGCCTGCATTAGCATTTTAAATATCTCTGGAGGGGGGTCAACTGGGCATGCGCAGGCTGTAGGTCATGTGTGGCTGCGTTCCCGATGACCCGCCAAAGAAAATCAGAGACCCTGAACACAATTGCATCCAGAAATAAATTAAAATAACAGGAATAGACAAAGAGGAATGAGCCAAACTAAAAAGAAAGAACCTGACTCAACAATAGACAGAGTCTGTCTCCCCCACCACAGCGCCAAGAAAGCCGATACTGCCCAGCCCAAAATGGTGGACGGAGTGCTGCGAGAGGAAACCGGGGACCCGGACTCACTACTACAGGTACTGGACCTGTTTAAAGTTATTAAAGAGGACTTATCGTTTAATGAAGAGGGCATAACAACTATAAAAAGCAATTTAATAGAGATGAAGTCTCAGATAGAGGGTATAAATAAAAGGATTGACGGCATGGAACAATGTATCAGCGACCAGGAAGATCACAGCACTATAATAGATCAAAGAATGACTTACACAGAAGAGACAGTTAATATACTTAAAGAAAAATTAGAGTACCTGGAGAACAGGTCAAGAAGAAACAATTTAAGATTCTTAGATATTGCAGAAGGGGCTGAAACAAATGGAGCCAGAGACACTTTATTAAAAATCCTAAAAACAGTGTTCCCTGATAGACAGGAGCTTTGAAAGGACACGTAGATCCCTTAGGCCTAAGCCAAGAGACCAGGCCCCTCCACATGCAATTATAGCCTGTTTCTTGCGCTACCAAGACAAGGAAAAAATATTACAAGCAGCTAGATCTGTGAGAGACCTAACTTATGAAGGAAATAAGATATCAATATTTCCAGATCTTGCATATGATACGGTACAAAGAAGGAAGGCCTGGAGGCCACAACTTGAGAAGTTCAACCAAATGGGAATGAAAGCCCAGATTTTGTACCCTGCTAAATTTTCATTTGTGGATAAAGGAAAAAGAAGTTATTTCTCTGACAAAAATGAGCTGGAAAACTACATGGCAAAGAACTTAAGGGAGGACACAGTGAATAATCAAAGGAACTAAAGTGCGTGAGTGAGTCAGGAATAAGTGGAGGAAAGTTGATTCCTTTCATATTTACTATGTTGAGAATTCTTTAAATTTTTCTTTTTTGGATGCACATACTGTAATATGGTGGGTCGGGGGGTGGGGCAGAAAGCCCGCAATACACGACTCTCCAAAACAGGGGGCCCCACCAAGTTTAAGTTTTAAGAAAGATTGATAGGAGTTCAGAGGGGGGGAAAGAGAGTTTTACAAGTTTATAGTTAAGTTTTAGTTAAATAAATAAGAGTAGTTTGAAAAGTAACAAGGGGGAAAGAGTGACATGATGAAGGAAACAAACAGAAAAGAATGCAATGGTGAAACAATTAAAATGATTGTAAAGGAAAAAAATAGAATGGAGGAAAGACAGATCCAAAGAACAAGGGTGAAAGAAAAAGAAGGATGGGTTAGTCCTAACAAAGAAATGGGAAAAGAAAGGAAAAGGATTTTTAAAAGGTACTTAATAAAAAGGAAAGCAATAAAATGACCAATTTAAAAGTAATATCATTTAATGTATGTGGGCTGAACAGTCCAATTAAGCGTAAGAGGGTCTGGAAACATATATGAACATCTCGCCCACATATATTTATGGTACAGGAAACACACCTACTCAAACAGGACAATTTCAGATTCAATGATAAAATTTATAAGACGTACCACTCGAATTCAGGAAAAAAGAAAGCCGGAGTACTAATTGGTGTTCTTAAAACATTACATTTTCAAATTAATAGTATCAATAAAGATACAGAGGGACGTATATTAGCTCTGAAAGGGACGATTAATGATGAAAAATATTCAGTCACAATGCTTTATGCTCCCAACAACAACACTGCAGCGTTCTTTGCTGAAACAATCCCAAGAATAGTGAAGGAAATTGAAGGTATGGCAATAATAGCGGGACATTTTAACTCTCTACTTTCTCCTTTAGATTTATTTTCAAAAAGTAAACTAAACAAGCAGCAAGATCGTATAGTGCAGTTAGTGGAAAGAAATGGGCTGAAGGAGATATGGAGAGTATTACACCCTACCGTACAAGAATTCACTTTCTACTCTAACCCGCATAAAGTCTCAACAAAAATTGACCATGTGCTAGTTAATAATGAACTGCTGCAAAAGAGTGACAAAGCATACATACAAATTATCCCCTTTTCGGATCATAACTCACTGGTATTGGAGATAAAACAGGGGATTAAAGAGAAAAGACAAAATCCCAGATGGGGGTTAAAAAAAGTTTTATTTGAGTAATATTTGGGTACAAGAGCAAATCCAGAAGCAATTCACAGAATACATCTAATACAATGATACACCAGCTGTTACTCCATCTACATTGTCGGAAGCAGCAAAGGCTGTTCTTCGAGGACAATTTATTTCTTTGGGTGCACACCTGAAGAAAGAAAAAAAGAAACAAATTAGTGATCTTTATATACAAATTAAGCAGATGGCAAAACAACCCAAGTTAAATGCAACTAGTATAGCTAGATTAAAATCCCAAATAAATTTAATAGAAACGGAAGATACAATTAAGAAGTTAAGATATGCAAAGGCCTACTATTTTGAGAAAGCAAACAAAACTGATAAAGCATTGACCTGGCTAGTAAAAAAAAAAAAAAAAAGAAAAATGAGATTCCATTTATTAGGGAAAATCCCACAGCAGACATATTAAAAAGGTAAAGAAAAAGAAAGATGCTTTTCACAGGTTTATAAAAAATTGTACAGAACTGGCTGCCCCACAAAAGAGAGCATAAACAAGTTCTTACAGGCATATAAGCTCCCACAATTGAATAGAGACCAACAACATTTCTTAAATAGAGAAATAGAAATAAAAGAAGTGCAAGAGATTATTAAACAACTCCCCAAAAATAAAACAGCTGGCCCAGATGGCTATCCGGCTGAATTTTACAAAACCTTCTTAGCGCAAGTATCCCCATTATTAACTAAAATGTTCAACTCATTTCTAGTACAAAAGAAAATGTCTAAATCTTTCTATGAGACCCACATCACCCTTTGTCCTAAACCCGAGAAGAACTTGGAAGTGTGTGGTGGATATCGCCCTATAGCCTTACTAAATACAGACGCGAAAATATTTACTAAAATACTAGCAAACCGGTTAATGGAGGTGATGCCACATATAATAGTGCCAGACCAAACGGGATTTATGCCCGGGAGACTGGGTATAGATAATGTCTGTAAGGTGGTGGATATCATCCATCAAGTCAAAGGCAAAGGGGTACCTGCTGCGATTATATCTCTGGATGCAGAGAAGGACTTTGACATGGTGGAACACATATATCTATTTGAAACTATGCAAACCATGGGTATAAAGGGCCAATTTCTGCAGTGGGTTGAGTTAATATATAAAAATCCTAAGGCACGGATTATCATAGACGGGGAACTTACAGAAGAAGTAGAATTGACTAGAGGCACTAGGCAAGGATGCCCAATGTCACCGCTGCTATTTAATATAGCAATTGAGCCTCTAGCAATAGCAATAAAAATCTGCAAGAAATTCAGGGGGTGAAAGTGGGCAAAGTTGAGTATAAATTGGCAATGTATGTTGATGGTATGATGGTGTTTCTGTCCAACTTGTCCCAATCTGTTCCTAATCTATTGGAGGTCATAAAGCAATTTAGTGCTGTATCCGGATACAAAGTAAATGTGGATAAATCTCAAATGTTGTTAATCAATGAAGGGAGATTGTCTAATGAAGAGTACCAAAATTTACACCATTTAATGTGCAAAAGCAATCCATTAAATATCTGGGAATAAATATTACAAAGAATTGGAAGGATTTATACAAGGCAAATTTCTTGCCATTACTGAAAGAAATTTTAAAAAAAGAGGAAGCCTGGAAAAAACTACAAGTATCCTGGATTGGATGTATAAATTTGATCAAAATGATAATCCTTCCAAAGCTTTTGTATACATCATTTGCACTACCAATCAAATTGAACAAAGAGTATTTTGGGACAGTGAACAAAGTAATAGCTCGTATAATACGGAACCGGAAGAAGCCCAGGATTAGGAGATCATCTTATATACACTAAAAGAACAAGGTGGAATGAGTATGCCTGATATAAAATTATATCGTTGGTCATCAGTTTTGAGAGGAGTGAAGGTGTGGTATCATGATTTAAAAGTACCAGACTGGTTAGTGCTGGAAAAAGAACAGTGTAAAACCACAACCTTCAGATATTTTCTAACAGATGAACAAAAAATTAACTCCCAAATGGGGTCAGATCATCCATTTATACATACTGCATTCCAAATTTGGGAGACGAGTCTAAGAAAGGCAGAAATAATAAAAGAAACTAACCCATATACACCAATATTTGGTCAGTGGGCAACAGGAGCGGGGATAGCAAGTGAAATAAAAAAAAAATGGGACTCAAAAGAGTTAAAATATGCATACCAGCTGTTTGTTAATGAAGATACGTTGAGTGTGGAAACGATCACACAAAAAATTGGAAGTGATCCAGGATTTATGCTATATGCAAAAATAAAGAGTAGATTCAATAATAAGAGGAGTAAGCAGAATTATATTAGGAAAATAAAGGATATAGAATATGTGCTATATGGAGACTCCTCACAAAAACATATTATTTCACGTATATATAAAGTTTTGCAGAAATGGTATAACTTACCTGATGTGGGATATCTGTCAGCTTGGGAAGAGGATCTACAAATTGAAATAGATGAGATCAAAAGAAAGTCAATATGGGAAGCTATGTTGACTGTTTCAAATTCATTAACAGTTTAAGAGCCACAAATAAAAACTACTTATAGGATATACCTAACACCGCAAAGACTAAATCAAATTAATAATGAGTATCCAAAAGAATGTTGGCAAGGATGCAAGGAAATGGGTACATGGATGCATTGTTGGTGGCAATGCCCTCATATACAGGATTTTTGGAAACAAATCTGGCCATCACTAAATGAGATAGCTAGGGAAGAGATACCTTTCCAGCCAATCACAGCTCTACTAGGCGTTTTCCCGGATCTTAAAATAATTAAAGAAAGAAAAATGGCCTGTCAACAGCTCAGGCTCGCAGCAATCCATACAATACTCTGTAATTGGAAATCAAGAAATAAGCCTGCTTACTCTAAATGGATAAATAGATTATGGTATGTACTTACAATGGAGCGAGTCCAGGCAGAGATACACAAAGATCTGGAGGGCTTCTACGCAGTGTGGAATAACACATGGACAATAATTCAGGAAAAAGTTGAAACCTGCACTACAAAAATGTCAATATGCCTCACAGAAATATAAAACTTTATCATGTCACACTTTGTATAATGCTACAATGGACCTTAGCTGTAAGGGGATAGATATGTCATCCCCAATAGGTCCTTTTTTTAGATGCAGTTAATGTGTATATAAGTTCTTGTTTAAGGGAGAAAAAAAATAAAAAAAAATGTCTCTGACCATCCGTCTGGGGCAAATCCACAAACTGTCTTTCCATTTCCTGGAGCTTGGTCAAGTGTCAGTCTTGATTTGAGTTTTACAGTTCTTAATTGTAACATTACATACATGTTGCACCTTTTGCTTTACATATTTGCTAGACTTGTAGTCTACATGTTACAGTGTTACACGTGTGTGACCCTATGTTCCTCTGTGACAGTGTTCCCTTACCTCCCTGTTCCTCTCTACCCAGGACTTGGTAGTCCTGTCCCCATGGCCCTGTTCCAGAAGACCCTCCCCCGGACTAGGGTCCTTAGGTCCTGGTCGTTCCTGGTAGTTCCCAGAGTTACAGCTCCTTGTGGCCCTCCTTGTCATCTCAGAACTCTGTGTGTCAGATCCTCTTGTCCTCCCTTCTTTTTGTGGTGTGGGTTCTTCCTCCTTCTCTCTGACCTCAATGATGAGTTAGACCCTCTCTGAGGCTGTGTTTCCTGGCCACAAGAAGAGAGTAGACTCTTGGATTCCAAGACATACTGAGAGGTCCTCTTTCCCGCAAGTTTCCCTCACCAGGGTCCTTCCTCTTCCTTGCTTTTGGGGGTGAGGTTTCCCCCATCCTTACTTCCCTGATACCCTGTCCCCCTCTGACAATAATACTGTTGGGTCAATGGCCTACGGATTTCTGGTCTGTTTTGCTTGCTCTGTGCTTGCATGATGCACTACTGCTTTCCTTCTCCTCCCAAGCATGAGAGGCCATTTTGTGAATTTGTGGGTCCATTGGTAATGACTACTCTTGTTTAAAATGGTTCCTTTGCTGTTTCACTGCTGCCCCCTGCTGGAAAGTAGTTCCTTGCATCTCTGCTTGTGACTGCTTTTGAGAATCTTGCTTGCCAGTTTTGTGGAGAAACAGAAATGCATAGTTTGAATTTGGTTTATTCAGCCCCGTGTGTTTGCTTCCTATACAGGCCTGCAACTGGCCAGACTTTTTTTTTAAAGGCCTGTTTTCTTGGACAGGCGTTTGGCTGTCAGGGATGGGGTGTAGCTACTAGTTATGCTGGTCTGGATGGGCCTGGTTTGCTTTTCAGTGCAGCCCTGAAACTGGCCAGACTTTTTTAAAAGGACCTGTTTGCTTGGACAGGCGTTTGGCTGGCTGGGGATTGGGAGCCTACCCTAGAAAACTGCAGGCAGCCAAGGAGAGTATGAAAATGAAGAGGGTTCCGGATAATGGTAAGTGATGGCATGGGGATTGGGAGGGTCTTGGACCTCTTCTTTCGGTAAGAGGTCCACAAAGAAACAAAATTTAAAATGTCATTCAAAAAGCAAACATCTAAAGTTATTTGCTTCTTTTTTCTATCCAGTTTGTCTGAGATCTGGCATGATTCCACACCTCGCCTTGCTTTCCTTGTGAACAGAGGCGAAAGTAGGATCACGGCAGAAAAGAAGGCTGCAGACAACAAGGAAACCCTTTTCCCCTGTCCCCCACTGAACCCATCTCTTCCCCTTCCTCTTCTCGTGCTCCAAAACCAAACCCTTTCCCTCCTACTTCTCCTCTGTGCTGTCCTTCTCTTCCCTTTCATTCTCTTCTGATTCGACTTCTTGCAGGACAGGGAGCTAACTTGGTCCTCCCAGTTCTCCAAGCCAGAAGGAAGGCTTGTCCCAAAGTCTACACCTTCAGAAGACTACAGGTGGCCAAGGATGCCGTGAAAATCAAGGGTTCAGGATAAAGGCAGGTGATGGCAACATGATCTGTTTTTTTAACCTACTATGGTTAATTTGGACCCGGTGGGAAAGAGAGTGGACGGGACCCCAGTAAGAGGACTGTCTATCCCCCAGTGGCCGTGCTCCACACAGCAGCATTCCCAGAGTTAACTTATGTAATGTTCATTCAATGTTAACCCGGGAACTCCTTGCTGCTGGGTTATGCCATGCCACTGGCTTACTGTTTCTCGGGCTCCGCCCCTAGGGCAGGCTCCTCCCATAGGCCTGCCAACGGCAGGTTCAGCCTGCCCTCTGCCCCACCAGCTTCTAAACCCATCAGTTGCCACTGGTTCAACGTGTATATGAAGCCGCTGGGTGAGGTGGTCATGAGACAGTTTAATATTCGATGTCAATATGCTGATCACATCCAGCTCTATCTCTCTTTTACATCTGACCCAGACCCGGTAGTCTCGGTGCTTACCCAGTGTCTGGCAGCTCTGTGGGACTGGATGAGGGCATGCCAACTGAAACTGAATTCTGATAAGATGGAGGTGATGCTAGTGGGGAGGTGATGCTAGTAGAGTGTGGCATCCCCCATCATTGATGGGGTTTGCCCCTCGTTGGTTCCCCAGGTTTGTAGTATGAGAGTGCTTCTTGATTCCCAGCTCCGCCTGAATGTTCAGGTGGGAGCTGTGGTGAGGAGCGCATTTTGCCAATTACATCTGGTGTGGTGGCTTCAGCCATACGTGTCATACTCCAACCAGGCCACTGTCATCCATGCTTTTATAACTTCAAGACTGGACTACTGTAACATGCTCTATGTGGGGCTACCCATGACGATGGGGCCTCCTTATGGGGACGGGCCACCGGGAGCATTTTACACCGGTGCTCCTTCTCTGCACTGACTGCCTATAGTCTTCCAGGCCCAATTCAAGGTGTTGATCTCTAAAGCCCTATACAGCCAGAGCCCTACTTACCTGCGGGACCACTTCACTTTCCAGGCTCTGGATCGGCCCCTGCGGTCGACCAGGGGTGCATTTCTTAAGGTCTCTCTGGCTTCCTGGTGGACCTCTATGGAGAGGGTATTCTCGGTGGCCACACCAAGGCTGTGGAACTTCCTCCTGGCAGAGGCCTGGCTGGCCTTGGACCTCTCCACCTTTAGACAAGTTTACAAAACCTGGCTATTCCATCAGGCTTTTGGTGAGGGAGACAGGTAGGGTGGGAGGGTGAGGGATAGGGAGGGAGGGTTTCTTGTTTTGTTTTTATGACCTCTTCCTTGTAAGAGTCTTTTATATTTGTATTTTAATATTTGTTTGTTTGAGATTGTAAGCTACCCTGAGCTGCTGTGCAGGAGGGGCGGGGTATAAAGTTTTAAAAATTAAATAAATAAATAGGGTAATTGAAGTCACCCATTGTTACTGCATTTCCAACTGTAATAGCCTGTTTAATCTCTGTTAGCATTTCACTGTCAGTTTTACCATCCTGACCAAGGGGAGGGGGGGTGGGGGGGGCGTTAAAGACTAATAAAGAAAGGAGGGGAACAAGGAATTATACAATTTATTGAACTATCGTAAATGAAAATGATAAAGAATTGGCCCCAAAAGACCTGTATACATCAAATGGATAACACATAATAAACTGTATATACTCTCAATGGGATAATATAGAGATATGCCAATTAATGTCAACCGAAGGAAATGAAACCTAAAAAAATGACAAAAATGCATTATTTGTCAATCACTTAAAACATGAAAAGTGTGAAAACACACCCAATATCAATGCTGACACTATACAATGACCTCCTGATTCTGCATGACCCATATATAGTAAGCCCAAATTATATATAAAAACCTTAATGTTTTCCCACATGTTGTTATCTGTGATTTCAGTCTGTAATCCTGTTTGTTTGGCAGGTGTTATGGCATTCATGTGTTGTATTTCAGTATTTGCCATTGCAGGGTTACAAGATCGCTGTATAACCAGAGGGAAGTTTATATATGAGGTACTGCTGACAGAGTTAAGAGACCCATAATCTTTCAAGCCTCTAGTGAGGTAAGATTATAAACTGCTTGGGAGGGATCTCTAGAAAACAGTTGCTTTAGGAGGACCACCGTAGGCCCTCCATTGCTTATTCTGGCTTGGGATATAGGGAAAGGCTTCTTTGGGAATTGATCATTGTAATCTCTAACCCCACGGTGGGGTGTGTGTATAATTGGAACCATAAGGGGTATCAAGGCCTTGTTTGGGTAATTCCCAGATAACATATTGACAAAAAGAGAAGAAAAGTAGCATCAAAAACAAGAACTGGTAACAAACAAGGAGCTACTGAAAACAATGTGTACTAAAAAATAATCAGCATAACAAAATAACAAAACAATATTGTTGCATGTACATAATATCTCAGTAAAATGGTGAAACTAGAATCGCCCAATGCTCCGCGTACAATGCAACTCGCAATAATAACTGGATACTGAACAATGCTAAAACACCCTAGGAAAACCCGATGCATTTCGGGCTGAAAAGCCCTTCCTCAAGGGTAAAAGGGTATATAAATATAAAAATACTGGTGCCACTGACTGTGGTACTAAATTTCTCTCCAAAGGGAAAAATCCTCCTCTAACTGTGAACCTGGAAAGGTCAAGGCAGTAGGAAAACCTCTAATGGCTGTGGCTCTTAGTCCTGCTCTTATTTGGCCAGAGCCAATGACAGGTAGGGCAAAAAGGGGATGGTAAGAGAGATCTAGTGTCAGCAGCCACCGGCAGGGGCCGGGGCGCAGCGTCCCGGGAGCCCGCCGGCGGGGGCCGGGACGCAGCGTCCCGGGAGCCCGCCGGCGGGGGCCGGGATGCAGCGTCCCGGGAGCCATTCTGTCATCTTCGGTTTGGCAGGGAAGAGCAGGGGGACCTTCCACTCTGGGAGTGGCGAGGACCATGAAGGGACCCGATTATTGTGGTGGATGTTGCCAAGTCGCCTGGCATCCCAAGGTGGAGTGGGACTTCTCGGGCTGGGGTGTTGGGATAATGATAGATGCATTGGAGCCATAGCAGGGTCCCGTTGCGGGGGGTGACACATTGCCATATGGACCATGGAAACCATTCTGGATGAGGACCCTCTAGCAGTGGCCAAGCCACCGAGGCGTAAGACTGGAGATCTTGGGGTACTGACCTTCCACTCGGAGCCCTGCAGAGTGGTCCCTATGACCTTCACAGGAGGGGCTCTTGACTGTGGTTGGATGTTTTTAGGAGAAGGAGGCTTGAGCCTCTAAGCCAGAGAAAACCTTGGAGGACGTGAATACCCTCTCCTGCATGGCCTCTGTCTCCCCAGTTTTTCTCCCAGAACTCGAGGCTATGTTTTCCGACTCAGTCTTGTACTGTTCTTCCCCATCCGATGATCCAGCAGTCACGTCGCTCCACTCTTCCCACTCCTCATCATCCTCGGAGACTGACCACTGTCCTTTATTCCCTGCCCAGGGGTCTTGTGACTTCGGGGGCAGGGGTCATGATCTCCTCGCACTGTTTCGCCCCTTGCTCTTTATGGATGTAGCCAAAGTTGCTGCTACAGAAGCAACAGTCCCTTGTGCCAAGTAGGCCTGCACCTTGCGATGGGCCTCCCACATCATTGGAGAAGGGTCGCATTCTCCTGGTCCCTGGTTAACATATAACTCCACCACCTGGTAGGAAGCCCATTCCCAGGAGGCGGGGGGCTCCATTGGTAGAGTGGGGGAAGCACCTCTGGGATGGCCCAACCCACTAGTCAGAAGTTCCCCACACAAGGCCAGTTTGTGGTGGGATCAATCTGTCAGGGGAGGAGGGGAGAAAGAACCTACACTAGCAGGGAAATAGGAATGAGGTAACCTATGACTGGAGAACAACTGGAGGAATGGCCCAGGGAACCCAGATAGAGGAAATACCAGAAAGGAAAACCTCTCAGCTGGTGTCTTGGGTGTTGTGAGATTACTCTCGTCTTACCAGCTGGGGGACCCGGCCTCAGAGTGCATGGCTCAACATTGAGGCTACAAAATGAAAGAGTAAAGTGTCCAAGAGGGAAAAAGAGGCAGAAAGGTTCAAAGAACCACAAGAGGGGATACAGGCTAGGGAGAAGCGAGATAAGGACAACACAAGGGAGAAGCGGGGCCAGGGGGGAACAGCCCTATAGGAAGGTGAGGCAAGGCCAGGAAAGAGCAAGACCAAAAAAGGCTAAGAGGAGCACCATGTTATGGAAAACACAAGGCAGCAGAAAATGGAAGATGAGGCAGGGCGATGGGGGAGTACAAGGCAATGGGGGAACATAGCACAACAGGGAAAGAGCCTAGACAAAGTTATGGGGGAACATAGCACAACAGGAAATGAGCCTAGACAAGCTATGGGGGAGCATAAGGTGATGGGGGAACATAGCACAACAGGGAATGAGCCTAGACAAAGTTATGGGGGAGCATAAGGCAATGGAGGAACATAGCACAACAGGGAATGAGCCTAGACAAGGCTGGGATAGAGTACCTAAGAATAAGTGGGAGGGAAGCTGGGAAGGAAGACCCAGGACAGAGGGAGAACAAGGGATAAGGAAACTGGCTATAGAGGAAACTGAACACCCTAGCAGCATTCACGAGGTGAGGTGAGGTGAGGTGAGGTGAGGTGAGGTGAGCCCACAAGCCTAATCACAGTCTTGTAGACCAGGGAGGGTAAGAGCTGTTGCTCCCACAGCTTCCTGTGGCCACACCACAGGCTATATATCAACCTGTGGCCAATCAGGAAGCCGGGAACCAAAGTCAGGGAGACAAGGCACAGCTGGGAAAAGGCGTGGTCACACAGGAGGGGGCGGAGATGTGGAAAAGAACCCAAGTGTCCGAACCTGACCATTATCCCTGCCCAGAGTGGCACCAGCCCTTAAGGCAGCGCTCCAAACCTGCCAGGGGTTCAAGACCCAGTCCTGACAGTCCCTGAAGTTGGTGGCAGCTGACGACCTTCCTTCCCAAATCTAGCAAAAAGCATCCATTACATCTTCAGTGATGATGCAGTTGCACCACCTGTTTTAAACAAGAGACGTGTACTTTTCCAAAGCAGGTAAGATGGTATCAGTCATATTTTCTGACACTCCAAACAGACTGAACGCATGAAGTATTTCATCAGTTGATTCCATGAAGACTTTAAAACTGATTTGCCACCCTGTTTGTTGTAAAAGATTCAGTATTATCTGTGCCCTTAAATACATATCGTCAAATGAAAGCTTTGCATTTCTTTGATCCCAGATTCATACAGCATTAATGAAATGGAATCTTCTCTGATCCTTACTTTTGGAGCAAGGTGGTTGACTTTGGCAGAAGAGAACAGTGCCCAATTAACACAGCAAACACATCAGTATTGAAAGAGAAAACATGAAGTTTCATGTCAGGGTCCTTATGACTGATATCAACTGCACTGAAAAGGATAAGCTGGGGGGGCGCAATGCGCATGCACGAGAGCTAGCTGCGCGAAAAACCCGCTCCTCCCATCAAGTTCAACAAAGCGCATTAAACTGCCGGACAAACCAACAAAAACAAGAAAAAAATCCAGAACCAGGTAGCTAAGACTGGTCCCGGGGTTGGGACCTGCAAAAAAGCAAGCAGAAAAAGGGCCAATAAAATGTTATTGCCAAGAAAAGCAGGTGGCTGAGGTGTCCCAGGAAAGCGTGGTGAGTTTCAAAATGGCAACCGCGGCCCAGCCCCCCACCCAGGGGAACCAGAGGGGGATTCAGTAAGCATGGAGGCAATATTGGCTGAAGTTAAGGCTGCAAGGGCAGAAGCCCAGCAGGATAAGTAAAAGCTTATTGAAAAAATAAATAAGGTCACATCCACAGTGGAGGAGGGGAACAAGAAACAAGCGCAGACATTGAACTAGCGAAGCTAAAAGAGTCAGTGAATTTTTTTCGCTCTAAATACAATGACCTAGAGAATAGGTCAAGGCGCAGCAACCTATGCACAATGGGGGTGAAAGAGGACGCAGTCAGGAGGGATGCAGAAGCTGCTCAACCAGATTTTTACCACAAATGTCCCTGAACAACAGCACCTCCACAATTTGGAAATCAAGAGAGCCCACAGGTCCTTGAGACCTAAACCAAAAGAAACTGCCCACCGCCCCCCGAGCTATCATTGTCAAGTTTTTTAAATTTAAAGACAAAGAAACCTTGCTGGCCTTAGCGAGTAAAAAAAAATAAAAATGTAGAGTGCCAAGGCAATAAACTTAAGTTGCAACCAGACTACGCACCTGAAACCATGAAAAGACAAAGAGCCTGGTCAAAATACTTCTCTGAATTAATTGACAGAGATCTAAAGCCCCAATTATGGCATCCAGCTAAAATGACCATGTTGGTTAACGGACGAAGAAAGATCTTCGAAGACACCATGGATTTAGAAATATTTTTACAAACCTACAAACCCAGTCAACAGAAACCTGACTAATATTAAAACAAAACACAACAGGAGCCAGGAGGGGAAATTCAGGTCACAACTTCTTCAAGCAAAGTTAACCTAAACAACGTTCTTCCCCACCGGGCACCCACAAACTCACTTTCAGATAAGTTCCACACTGTGGTTACTTGGTCCTTTCTTGTCTTCTTGTCTTTTTGGCTGCTTGTCTACTTATACTACATTTTGGTTGTGATCACAATTTAAAAACTACATATCTTTATGTTGATTTACCAAAACAAAAAACTTTACAGTTTTAAAAAAACGTTAAATGCACAAACTAAAAAGTTTCCTCTTCAAAAACATCACAAAATCATTTTCACTCTAGCTTAAACT
>QEPC01014138.1:0-34287 GCA_003113815.1 Sphenodon punctatus | reverse complement strand
TTTCGGTGGGGGGGGGGGGGGGGGGGGGGGGCGTGGTTTCTAACTTGTTGGGGGTGAAGCAGGAGGTCAGCTGGGGGGAGGGATGGGCTCCCAGCCAGGGCTATGACTGCAGGGGTGGGCTAGCATAGGAGGCAGCCCTGAGACAGGTATAGAAGGGACATAGCTGGGACTTTGGGGATAGCATCCCAGCAATCAGGAGACATAGTTTACACATCCAGGCTGGCCAATTATCATCACAATCACGCTTCTGACTTCCCAGTAAGAAGTGGGGGAGAGATGTTGGGATGGTCATAGCACATAATGAGGATATTTGGTTGACATTTCTGCTGGAAAATTAGCATCACAAACCAATCTTATACCACAGTGACACGTAAGAGAATCCCTGGCATAGGCTCCTTCTCTGCATATGCTGTGCAGGCACATAAAATTGGGACCCTTTATCACATCTTTCTGATATTTGGCAGAGATGATGGGAACATGTGATATACAGCCCTGCCAAATTTCATGTACACTGGTTGGACTACAAAGATGTTACAGTCAGGCATACATTTATAAGTTAATTGCTTATACCACCGGGACCCTTTATCCAATTATTCTGAAAGTTGGCAGGGATAGTAAATATGGGAAGGCCAAGTTTCATCTACATTAAATGTGAGGCAAAGAAGTTACACCTAAGAATGCATATGAAGATTGTTGCAAAATAAAATAATTCAACTGCTTCTAAAATTGGATTACTTTATCCAATATTTTTGGAATTTCGTACACGTAATGCCTTCCATTGGAGGTATACACACTCCATGTTTCAGCTAAATAGAGCGAAACACAAAAATGTTACAGCCGTAAATGTGTTTTCAGTTGAAACCAATGGAAAACGAAAATGAAAGCAAAAACGAAAATGACAATTTGATATTTATGAAAATGACAGATTTAAATAATGAAAACGGAAAACGACATGGGCCCTTGGTGCACACCTCTAGACAAGAGTGGCATTCTCTCCCACTAGAAAGTCCACCTCTCAACACAACCTTTTTTGTTTTGTTTCAGTTAACCAACTTTGTACTCATTTAACTACCTAACTTCAGATGAGGGGCCCTCTGTTTCCCATCTGTGACCATAGTGGGAAATTTAAAACAAGGAGCTTATAAAGGATGAGTCCATTACGCACTTGATGGTCTGCCCCACCACTCCCAAAGCTCAGGAGGGGACTGATGGAGTCTCTGCTTTGGCACTGGGGCATATTCCTTATCCTGTGTGCTGGTGTCTTTGAGAGCTGGCAGGGTAGTTCTCAGGGCTAGTTCTGTTCCCCCTCTCCATCTACTACAGAGCATGAGGAGAGCATGCTTATTTCCTGGCCTCCTGGGCCAAGTCCTGTTTACCCTCCCAAGTACTCTCCCCATCGGTTCTTTGCCTCTGTGACCCTTTGGCATATAATTTAACTCATACTAGCCCTGAACACCTGGGCCTTGTCTCCCACTGTCTATGCTGGGGTGCCCACAAGCAGTCAGCCTGTTTTATTTCCAAGTGTGTTCATGTAACAGGGGGCAGAGTCCCTGGATTATAAGGCTTTCTGCTGGGTCTGCCCTCCTCCCAGAGCATGTATTTAGGCCAGCTAAATCTCACCAGTCCTCAGAACATGGAAAAGAGAAAAGAACCAGGAAGCTCCAAGTTGGGCACAGTGGGTTTATTGCAGACAGATACAGGCAGCCACATGATCATTTAACACCTGGCGAGGGGCTCCTGAAGAACAGCTGGGCAGGTGAGGAGGAGTTCACCAGGGAAGAGTTTTTCCCTCCCAGTCCAAAAAGGTGCCATTGTCTTTCTCAGAGAGCACAGCAAGTACATTTAGGATCCCTCTCACACTCGTGTCCACCGTCAGTGGGGCTTACTGTGAAAAGACACATGAGTTGTGATTTAAGATATGATTACAGTGAACAACATTGATTCATATGGGTGCTTGGTAAGAAGCAGCATTTCTACATTTCCACAATGTGTTTATGGAAAAGTTAGGTTTGTCAAGGTAAACGTACAAATCTCTGTCACAGACCAAAAGGAATGGTCAAAGCTGGTGCATAAATAAACTTGTGAAAGAGAGAGGCACTGACAGAGGCAGTAAAAATGCTTACTATGGCTGTGCTTGGGGTCAAGCCAGTGACTCCCCTGTGCCAGAAACCACTCCCTCCAAAGACAAAACCGTGCCTCATCCCCCCTCCCCAAGCCAGCAGTCAGCTCCCTGAGCCAGTCCCATTCCCCCATCCCCAAATATTGTGTTTGTGGTTTTGGTATTTGCATATTTGTATCTTTACGTGCGTTCACTACATTTTCCCCATTGCAGCCAATGTGGAAAACAAAGTGAACATTGGTTCCTACGTATGGATTATTTTAGGGCTGTACATTCAGGTTTCAGTAAAACCCAACAATAAACAGCCCTTTTCAGCTTCCATATTCAAAACAAGAATATTAGGTCTGTGTACTCAGGTTTCAAGTGAACCCAGCGTTTCCTGAAAAACGTAATATCTGAGGTCTCGAGCTGGACCCCCAGAATTGCAGCACATATCGAGCTTGGAGCTGAGCTGCTCTCTGACTCTCATATGCCTGCTTGGGGAGCCTGTAGCAAGCCCTCTCTAGCTGCAGGGGCTGTCTCAGAACTGCAGTCTCCAACACTGCAGCCAGGCCCAGCCCAGCCAGGGAGAAATGATGAGTTCTTGGCAGCCTAATTCCCTCCTCCCCAAACCAGTGATACCCCCCACAAGCCAGTAACACCCCCCCGCCCGACTCACTCCATATCCCTTTTTCAGCTAAGGATTCCACTTTCCACAAGCCAGTGACTCCCCTCTGTGCCAGAAACCACTCCCTCCCAAGCAAAAACCATGTCTCATCCCCCCCCTTCCCAAGACAGCAACCAGCTCCCTGAGCCATCACCAAGCCACCCCCATATTCCATTCTCCCAAGCCAGCTGCATGCTTCACTCTCCCTCAAGCCAATGATCCCCCTGATCTGGACCCATGCCCCATTCCACCCTCCCCAAGCTAACAACCTCCCCACCACGCTAGTCGTATTCTCCACCCTCCCTCAAACCAGTGCTCCCCTATTTACACTGGTAGCAAACTTAGCAACAGTTTTGACTGCATTCTCCTTTCCTTATAGGCCAGTCAACCTGGCAGAGCCTCACTGCACTTCTGGTCCAAATTAACCCATATACAGGGACCTGTGTTCACTAGGTTTTCCCCATTAGCAACAATGGGAAAAATGCAGAGAACACAGGTAAAGATACAAATACTAAAATACAAATACTTGAACCCATGCACAGCCCTAGATTATTTTGGTGCAAAAGTGCAGTGAGGTGCTGCCAGTTTAACAGACCTATAAGGAAATGAAAATGCAATTAAAACTGCTGATGTCTGCTACCAATTTTAAAAATGGGGCACTAGTTAGGGAAGATGGGGGAGAATATGGCTGGCTTGATGGGGATCGAGGCATGGGGAATGAGACTGAGGGAAGTCACTGGCTTAGAGAAGGGGTTGCTGGTTTGGGGGAAGGGAATGGGGCATGGGACTAGGCCAGGGATGAGCAAACTTTCTTATTCCCAAGAGCCACATCCATTTACCACAATGAGGCCAAAGAGCAGCAAGTGGCTCTTGCGCCTCGGTTTGCGCACTTCTGGACTAGGCTCAGGTGAAGTGTTACTGGCTCGGGGGATGTGGGAATTAGGCTACCAAGGAATTCCCATCTCTCCCTTGCTGGGCTGGGCTGGAGATAGAAGTTCTCCGACAGAAGCAGCCCCTACAGGCAGGCAAGGCTCACTACAGGCTTCCCAATCAGGTGATTAAGCTGAAAGTCAGAGAGCAGCCCAGCTCTGATGCTGATATTCCAGCAGCTTTTCAGGTCCTATTCAAGATCGTGAATGCCACATTTTGGAGTCACTCAAAACCCAAATACACAACCCCCATATTTGTGTTTAGAATCCAGAAGCCAAGAGAGGATTTGGGGGGTTGTGTTTTATCAAAACTGAATGCAGAGCCCTACTGCTAACACGGAAATACAGAGGTTACACTTTGAACAGGAAGGACACAAAAGAGACTGTTGACTTTTCAAGCCATATGAGAAGTGCTGGAAGGTGCCCTCCACAACCGGCTTTACCAGTATGTGAGAGAAAGGAACTTTGCTCTGAGACTACTTTGGGGCCTGGCCTTGAGTGGCCAAGAATATGAATTATGAACTCTTTTATGCTTTATAAGGTAAGATTATAAGTTAGTTGTTTTCCTAAGTCAGGCTAGCATTGTGTTCATTTACTGTTATTTTCTCATTTATGCAACTTCTGTATAAGCTCTGAGCCTGTATGACAATCTTTAGTTCTTTTACAAACTTTTCTTATGCTGTCTGTGTCATTGGAACAGTTTAGTGTAAGTCTTGGCTTCCATACTGAAATGAGCCCGACTCATTTATAAATTTATGCAATGAAGTACCTCCAAGATACAGGTAACAGTGAGCTGATTATTTGTTTTACACTTTATGGGATGTTTACACTTAAGAGCTGGCACACTCTAGATTGAGTGAGGGCCATCGTTCTACAAGTGGGTAAACAGACAGTGCTTGCTGACGTTCAGACGGTTCAGGGAGGGGACTAACATGGGTTTAACTCATTTTAGCGGGGTCACGTGAAATCCCTGCTCGTGTGTGCGGGGTTTTAGTGTTATTTTCCCGTTCTCTTGATAAATTCAGTTTTCCCCCCAATTTATTTATTTAGGGCATGAGCTTTCGCTATAGCCCAGAATACCAAAATTATGAAAACAATACAAAATAACAAAGTATTCAAAAAACAATCAAATACTGAGATAGCTAAATGAGAACTATCCATCCAACCATCAAAATTTACAGCACGTGTTAATATAAAATACTTAAAATTAAACACACAAATCCCCAGATAAACTATATCATGAGACTTAATATCAAACTAAAAACAACATAGGATGTTGAGTTCTAATGGTAGCAGCTCTAATTCCAAAGACAACCAGTTTATTAATAATTACTTACAAAGTCTGCTGATGTAACCAGATCAGTTTTTCTTTATTACTAAAGGCCGTTAAGTGTGACACAATGGGGGACAGTAAAGATTTACGAAGTTCTACATAAAATAAACATTCAAAAACATAATGTATTGAGTCCTCGATACCCCAAGCCCACAAGTACATATCCTGTCCTTGACCGGGTAAACCATTTTCCTACCCACAGTCACCGCGGTTTGCATCTGTTCCATCTGTAGTCTAGCAAGATGCAGTCAGAGTTTAGCTTTTAAATTCAGTTGCAAAAATTTTGCTGGACCAATGGGTTGCCATAATAAATATAGTGGTGCTACCCTACTCACTCTTATCACAGCTAAATCCTCCTGCTTGTCAACATCGGTTAATTGCTGATAAATCTCACTAATTTCTTCTGGAGTAAAAAATCTCACATCAATATTAGCTAAACATTTAAAACCACTTTTACATAAAACACTTTTCAAAAATCTCAACCAGGAAGATTGCCTATCTTCAGCTCTAGACAAATCTTCTAAATAGCACATTTTCGCTATCCGCGCTGGGAGAAAATTTAACAATCTTAACCAAAACCCAACTAGGCGCTTAATTAAAACAAGCTTTACAGAGCATAAATTCATCTAGGTCCATAAAAACGCTGCTGGTATAGATGGAGGAAGACCCAAGAGGGACCTTGTTAAATTCAATAATGTGATACAGGGCTGAATTTTGAGTCCTGTATCACGTTATTGAATTTAATGGGAGGAGGAGGAAATAATGCTAAAACCCCTGCACACACAAGCAGAGATTTCATGTGTCCGCACTAATGAGAGTTAAATTCCCTGAACGTCAGCAGGCAGCCTAAGTCTCGGCTGGTCCGGAGGCATTTGTGGTATCAGCCAGTTAACAGGAACCCCAACAATAGGGTTGCCATATATGCAAATTTGTAGAGGACATGAGAGTTGCAGGGCTGCACTGGAGGCAGTGCAGCCCTGCAACCTGCATTTCTCATACGTTTTTATTATTTTATTATAGCTCCAGCAGTGTACCTGGCGCTGTACAATCAGTAGTTACAGACAGGTTCCTACCGCAAGGGGCTTACAATCTAAGAGAGACAAGGAAGGGGGAGGCAAGGGAGAGGTGAATATCAGGAGAAACAAGGATACATTCATGAGGCTGAGAAAATGCAGGTGCGTATGCTTAGCTTAGTTACAGGGAATTCTGAGGGAGGGAAGAGGACGCAATTTCATCCATGACGAGACAGGGAAAGTCTAATGGAAGAGGTAAGTTTTCAGAAGGAATTTGAAAGTTTTGAGGAAGGGAGGAGAATTAACATATCCAGGCAGGGAGTTCCAGGCATTGTGGGGGGGGGGCAACAAGGGAGAAGGGGCAAAGATGTTTAGAGGAGTAGGGGAGTCACAAGCAAGTGAGGGTGGGGGCAGAGGAGGATCAGCCTGGATCCGAGGCATCCAGGCCATGCACCTGAGGGACAGGCTGGAAGGCGACACCCTCAATGGAAACTGAGAGGGAAGTAAATGTTTTCTAAAATTTGCATATATGGCAACCCTACCCAATAAGCTTCCTCACACCTGCAAAGGGGAGAGGGTGAGGCACAGGCCTACATAGCAAGTGAGTGTGCTTGGGGCCTGCACTGCTCAAAAGGATAGTGAGCCTTAGGCCCGAGGCCCACCAGGATCAGTGTGTCCCCATAGCAAGGCCAAGCTGTGACCTCCCCTTGTGTTAAGCAGAATTACTGTCCCCAGATTAAGAACGGTGGGAGAGAGGAATCTGAGGCCACTGGAGTAACCACCCCTATTATTGAGGCTTAATTTTATTTATTTATTTATTTATATCCTGCCTTATCCCCCAAGGCTCAATAAATACATAAGTAAAAATGCATGTACAAATATAAAATACATAATTAAAAACCCTTAAAAACATCTCCTTACCCCCCCGCAATCTATCCCTGCTCATTAAATGCCTGGCTGAATAAAAAGGTCTTACACTGCCTCCAGAAGACATTCAAACTGGGACTTAGATGAACTTCCAAGGGAAGGGAGTTCCAAAGCTGTGGAGCAGCCATTGAAAATGCCTTTCTGAGGGCCTGAGTCATATGAAACTGGGTCAATGGTGGAACCTGCAAGAGGGTACTCTCGCAGATCTTAAAGGCACAATGGAACATAAGGAGAAAGGCAGTTCTTCAGATATGTAGGGCACAAGCCCTTTAGGGCTTTATAAGTCAATACCAGCACCTTCCCCAGAACACTGTGTGCAGACTCATAAGCACACCCCCCATCAAGAGACGGGCTGCCACATTCGACACAAGCTGCATCCCCCAAACAGTCTTCAAGGGCAGCCCCACGTAGAGCACATTGCAGTAGTCCAGTCTCAAGGTAATGAAGGCATGGATAATGGTGGCCAAATCCATATTGGAAAGAAAGGGACATCTTCTCACCAGCAGGAGTTAGCGAAAGGCACTCCTGGCCACAGCCACAACCTGACCTACCAGGCTCAGCTGAGGATCCAGGAGCACCCCAGGGATATGCACCTGAGTAACGAGGAGAGGCCAGGCCCCATCAATGGTGGGAGTCCCAATCACCCCCAGAACACAAGGCCAGCCAACCATCATCATCTCAGTCTTGTCTGGATTCAGCCTCAGATGGTTCACCTGCATCCAGTCCCCAATAGCAGCCAGGCACTGAGTAAGCACCAATACTGCAGGGCCTGGGTCAGATAAAAAAGATAAGTAGATTTGGGTGTCATCCACATATTGAATACAACATACCACAAATCTATGCACAATCTCACCCAGGGGCCTTCGATACCCGTTGAACAAGAGAGGAGACAGAATAGAACCCTGCAGGACCCCACACAAGAGGGGGCATGGGGATGAAGAACAGTCACCCATCACTACCTGTCGAAACCTCCCTGACAAGAATGAACGAAACCACTCTAGAGCCATCCCATGAACTCCTGCCAGGTCCCATAGCCATGTCAACAATACCTCATGGTCAACTGTATCAAAGGCCACTAAAAGATCTACAAGGATCAACAGGGTATAATATCCCCTGTCGGTCTCTTGGTGAAGATCATCGACCAACACCAGAAGCGCAGTCTCAGTACTATACCCAGGACAAGAGTCAGACTGACAGGGGTCCAGGAATCCAGCTGCATCTAGATGTCCCTGTAGTTGCCTGGCAACCACCCATTCAATAACCTTCCCTAAAAGGGAAAGCTTAGAGACAGGGTGATAGCTGCCCAAGGAATCAGGGTCAAGTGATGGTTTTTTGAGCAGCGGCCAAACCACCATCATCTTGAAGGCATCTGGTACCCTGCCTTCTCAGAGGGAGGCACTGACAATCCCATCCAGCAAAGGCCTCAGTCTCTCATGACTGACTTCCACCAACCAGGATGGGCAAGGTTTTAATTTACAACTTGTTGCCCGCATTGCCCCAAGGCCATCCTCTGCCTCGGTGGCTGACACCAACTAAAACAGATCCAAATAAACAGGACAAGACTGAGCCTCCACAACCCCGAACTCTGACTCTGCCAAAAAACTAGCAGCCCCCAAGTCAAGATGAATACAAGCAATTTTGTCTGCAAAGTAGGTTTTAAATTCCTAACAGCTGACAGATTATTACTCAACCACGGGACGGAGACAGCCCGGATTCACCAAGCTGTTTACTGTCCAGAATACCTCTGCTGGACGGGACTTTGCAGACACTATGGTAGCAGAGAGGAGAGCAGTCCTTGCCACCACCCTAGCCATGCCATAGTCCAGGGATGGGGAACCTTTTCTGTCCTGGGGGTCACATTGAATATTAGTACGAACTCCGAGGGCAAGGAGGGCCCAGATCATGGATCTGTGCCGTGTATCTATTCCCTAACCTTGTGTGCATGCCCTCCTCTCTGCTCCATTATCATGAGCTCAGTTTTTCAGTGCTTGGGGTTAGAGAATGAATTCAGGGGCCAGATCTGGACACTGAAAATGGGCCACATAAAAACTTGCCGAGGGCCACATTTGGCCCCTGGGCCTGAGGCTCCCCACCTCTGCCATAGTCGTTCAAAATCCATATATGGAGCAATCGGTTGGCTTCAGCACAAGTCGAACACCACCTGCGCTGCGCTTCAACCGCCTCACCTCCCACTTCATCCACTGCAAGTCACCTGTAAACCAGGAAGACCTGTGCTGACATCGCAGAGAAAGTGAACGCCTGGGTGCTACCATGTCAGTGGCCTTAGTCAACATGGTATTCCACAACTTGACCAGGCCATCCACAGAACAGACATCAAAATCAGTGGGTATATCCCCCAGAGAGTTCTGAAACCAACTGGCTCCATAAGTCTCCGGGTCCACCACCACCACCATCCTGATGAGGGCAAAGGAGCACAGGGACCCAGGCCCACAGAAGGTAATGATCTGCCTATGACAATCATGTCTTTACAACATCCCCAATAATCGGAGCCCCATTATCCCAGCCAGAGCAAAACATTAAGTTCAACATGTGTCCTGCCTTGTGCATTGGGGCAGATATTATCTGGGATACACCCATGGTTGTCATAGAGACCATGAAATCCCACTCAGGCCCTAAAAGATCGGCCTTGGTGTGGATGTTGAAATCACCCAGAACAATAAGTCTTGCCATCCTCAACACCACCTCTGAGACCAACTCAGCCAGCTCGGTCAGGGAGTCTGCTGTGCAGTGAGGTGGTCGGTACACTAGCAGAATCCCCAATCTATCCTGGCCCTCAGACGCGAGGTGGACACACTCCATATTGGACAAATTAGGCAATGGATACCTTCGACAAGCCAGATGTTCTCTCAAAATCACCCCCACTCCACCCTCATAACCTCCTACTGAGACTGATGCTGCACAGAGTACCTGGCTGGCACTAGCTGGGCCGATATAGGCCCAGCTTCATCATCCAGCCAGGTCTCCGTAATACAAGCAAGGTCAGTGGCTTCAATCTGAATAAGATCAAAGATTGTTAGAATTAGCTTTGATAGGAAATATTTAGTTTTAAACTCAGTATGACAACCTTACTGATCAGGGCCCCAGGAATGAGTTCTTGCCCCAGGAATGATATGCCTGAGAATCAGGCCTCAAAGAACAGTGAGAAGCTAATCCTTCCTCTCCCTCTTCCCTGTCAATTACCATTGACGGGGTCTCCATGGCTCTCCTCCCTGGCCCCCAAGCCCACAGCTTGGGCTTCATCTTTGACTCACACCTTGCCATCAAACCTTATATTGACTCCGTTGCCAAATCCTGCCGCTTCTCCCTCCACAACATTGCCAAGATCCGCCCTTTTCTGTCCGTCTCCTCTGCCAAAACTCTCATCCACGCCCTAGTCATCTCACGCCTCGACTATTGTAACCTCCTCCTCGCTGGCCTTCCCCGCTCTCCCCTTCCTCCCCTTATCTCTGTTCAAAACTCTGCTGCCAGGGTCATTCACCTAGCCCGTCATTTTGACCATGTGCAGCCTGTCCTCTCCTCTCTCCACTGGCTCCCTCTTCCTGAGCGTATTCTGCACAAGCTCCTCGTCTTCACCTACAAAGCCCTTCACAACCTCACTCCCTCCTACCTCTCTGCCCTGATCTCCCTCCGAACCCCTGCTCGACCACTCGGCTCCTCTTCCATCCCCTTCCTCACCCTCTCATGCCTCCCCTGCTCCCCCAACCGCCTTCGTCCCTTCTCCCTCACTGCCCCGCATGCCTGGAACTTCCTCCCTGCCCTCATCCGCCTTGCCCCCACCCTCCACACCTTGAAGTCCCTCCTCAAAACCCACCTCTTCCGCTCTGCCCTTCCTAACTCCTGCTAATCATCCCCACCCAGGATTATCCCCCACCTGTTATCTGTAAACTCCCAATTTACTGTAACCAAGCCAAGAACGTGTACCTGAACTCTCGCAACCTCATGAATGTCGCTTCCCTTGTCTCTCACTCTATTCCCCCTTCCCTGTCTCCCCTCCCCCTGTCTTTAGATTGTAAACTCTCGGGCAGGGACTGTGTCTACCTTATTCTTTGTAAAGCGCCAGGTACATTGCTGGTGCTATATAAATGCTCATAATAATAATAAAACAAAAGACTCTCAGGAAATCAGAAGGGCCTTTCTAAGCAGATGTTAACTAAGATGTTGCATCCATAAACAGAAGAACTGCTGGAACAGGTAAGCAAAACCATTATACTAAACAGGAGTAGCACATACCAGAAGGATCTCACAAAAGACTAACTGCCTAACACCAGCCTGATGTGCTTAACACGAGCCTCATGACCAGACATCCTGACTTTAGGCCAAGCACCACCATTAAGGCACCCCTGAGGGCAGGAGCACGATGCAATGGATCCTCTTCCCCATCCATGGGACGCACACACCCCCTCTGGTGTCTCCATGAAGCTCCTAACCAACCAGGAACTAACTGACCCATCAGCCTACTAAGAATGAGACTTGACTCAGCAAATTGGACTGAAGGCTAGGTTCCACACTTCTTGTAAGTTCCATCCTTTCAGTTCCCTTCCTGACCTTACACACATGGACACACTTCATTGCTCGCTAGCAGTTCTTCTCAGCCAGCCCAGCATGGGCCCCCTTCCTGTCTCCTTCTTGGATGTTCCAGAATAAAACTCCAAGGGCCCTGGACACGTAAGGCAAATATTATAGATGTGTATAGTTTAGCCAGGGTGTGGATATAGTTTGTAAAACTACCAAGCTTGGTTCTCTGGACCTTTGATCCCCCAATAAAATAGTGTTGTACTTTATACACAGTGTGGTTGTGAGCTCTAGACTAAAAACGTGATCATTGATCCCTATTCATTTGTAACAAGATTACAGCCATTTTATTCACCACTGACCTTGCATTAAGCAGCAGCAGTGACAGATTGGGATCACCACTTGATTTGACCCCTATATATCCCAAGACAGAAGCAGAGTGGGAAAGGGGAACAGGCATCAGTTGCCTTCCCCTGTAACCACAAGATTTTAACCTCCGCTCTCTGCCATACTCCCTCTGCCCAACATGACCCAAATGGGCTACCCCATAACTCCCCTCCCTGGAGCAGTTCCACCCCCTAGAGAAAAATGATCATAATCCCACCCCTGGGGTTGATGGTTTTTACAGCGTTCATGATCCCCAGGGGCTACAAAAAACTGGGGGGAGGGGGTGTGCCCCAAGCCCAACATCCCTGCAGGCAAAAAGGCCAGGCTATCAGGCAGGGAACAACCTCTACTACTCCCGCTCCTTTGCCTCACACACAAGGGAACCCCCACCCTCAGAAAATTCTCTCATCTGCCACCTGGGAAAACCCCCACTCCCACCCATAACCCTCCCTCTCACCGAGGGACCTGGGCAGTTCCCAAATCCCATCACTCTCTACATCCAAACAAACAACCGCCCTGTTATTACCACTTTTATTGCCCTCTCTATTATTGCTGCCTGCAGTGCCAGGAGCTGGCATCTGTGCAGGCAGCTGTGGCCTTGCTGAGATAGGAACCTCAGAGTCCGACTTCCTAAATGTAGGGTGGGACAGGGATCAAGGACCAAAAGCCTCCAGTATTCCTACCTCCCCCCACCAAAGAAGCTGTCTCCATGGCAGGGCCCCCCACGAGGCACTTACCTTGCCATTGAAATTCCCCATGTCTGTCTGCACCCAACCTGGGTGCAGCGCAAGGCACAGGATCCCATCTGCACCATAGCTCAGGGACTGGCACCGGGAGAGCATGTTCAGAGCTGCCTGCAGGGGAGGTATGAGTGTATTAGCAGGACATGCCCCCCCTTTGGGGTACAGGGGACTGTCCCTCTCCTGCACCTTGGACCCCAGTGGGGACTGTCCCCTTCACCACTCTGCTCCCCACCAGCATCTGAATTTGCTGGACACTGGAGGAATGGGCAGACACACCATTTTGAGGGGATCAGGGATAAAGAACTACCCCCCCCCCCCCGCTCACTTTGAATGGAAGAGCAGGGAGGTGAGTGACCCCTGCAGGGAATTGCTGTTGCTGTTGTTGCTGTTAAGTATTTATATAGAACCAATAGTGTACCTGGCACTTTACAATTGTTAAATATAGACAGGGTCCCTGCCCGGAGGGGCTTATAATCTAGGAGAGATGAGGGCGGGGGGAACAGAGGGAGAGACAGTGATACATTCATGAAGTTGAGCGGTCACAGGTGCATGTGCTTAGATACACAGGAAAAGGGGATGTTGGGTAAGTTATTATTATTAGCAAGCAACATTTATATAGCTCCAGCAATGTACCTGGCACTTTACAAATTAATTGAATAGACACGGTCCCTGCCCTAGGACTTACAGTCTGAGAGATGGGGAGGGGGGAAGGGGGGGGGGAGACGAAGAAAGGGGAACAGAGGGCGAGACAAGGAGTGTATCTTCATCAACTAATACCAGCCTCTATCACTGAAGTCATCCACTAGCACACTGTTGGCTATCAATTCAGGAGGGGAGCAACCGAACACTGTACCATCTGTAGGAGGGATGGCCATCCTTCATTGTGGAATGGGATTATAAAGGTCCCATGGGGCGACACAAGGGAAGGGGACCAATGGACGGGTGTGACTGGTGAATGCAACAGTATCTCTTACTCTCACTGGGGATGTGATGGAGGTGGGCGTCACCAAGTAACCACTAATCACTCCATAGCTTTGACTGAAATAGGGTTTCCTTCAGGGCAGAATTTTGAATCACCTCTAAAATGTCCATGCAGGGTTGGGTTGGACTGAAAGTCAATCTGCTGGGTCATAATATAATGTGCCCCTTATTTCAGAGCCTGACAGCATCACATGGACCCTGTTTTTTTAACTGTCAGCCCTGGCCACAGAAGAGTTGGTGGTACAGAGGTCATTTATAAAATCTTAGAATCACAGATTGGAAGGGACCTCAAGGGTCATCTTGTCCAAATCCCTGATTGGATGCAGAACGACTATAGCTACAACATCCATGACAGATGGTTGGTCAACCTCTGTCACTGCAGGTTTTCAAAAAGAGAGCCTACAACCTCCCTAGGCAATTTTTTCCATTACCACACATCTCTTACTGTTAGACGTTTTTCCTGATGTCTAATTGAAATCTACCTTCCTATAATTTGAGCCCATTATTTCTACTCCTGCCCTCTATAGAAATGAAGAACAGTTCCTTGCCATCTTCTTTGTTGTAGCCCTTTAGATATTTGAAGACAGCTATCAGGTCTCCCCTTAGTCTTCTCTTCACTAGGCTAAACATGCCCAGTTCCTTCACCCTTTTCCCATAAGCCTTGCTTTCCATACCCTTAATCATCTTTGTTGCCCTCCTCTGAACCAGTTCCAGTTTATCAATGTCATTAAAACGCAGCACCCAAAATGAAACAGAATACGTTAGGTGAAGTTTGACCAGTGTTGAGCGGAATGAAATTATTACTTCCACTTTTTTGGTAACAAAGCTTCTGTTTGGGCTGCAAAAAAAGCTAAGGAAATTTTTGGCTGCATAATCTGGTTAGGGGAACGCACACCAATCACACTGCTGACTTCTGTTCAGTTTGTGATCAACTATAATCCATGTGCTGGTGCCAAGTCAGGCATCCCTCATCTTACCCGCGTGTATTTGTGTTTTCTTCAAAGTTGTTGAAGGACATTTGTCGAAAGGATACTTGGTTTCCCTACCTAGTGTAACTAACATCCTGTGACAGTTATGACTGCCCCAACTCCCAGTGCACCCTGTACCTTGCTGCAGCGGTAGGAGACAACATGCCCCAAGTCCCAGGCAAAGACATCCGTGATGGAGCCACCACTACTGGACATGTTGACAATGGCTGCCCTGTTGCAGCTGAGCCCTTTCTGGGTGCTCCCCTGTGCAGCCTTCTTCAGCAGGGGCAGGAACGCCTGGAGTGGGGGGGAAAGAACAGGCCCCAGCTCTGGTTAAGAGAAGTAGCCATGTGCTTCTGCATCCTCTCTGCCCCAGCACAGAAACTGCAAAGCAAATACTACTCTGTCCCACTTTTGTAGCTCAGCATCCTTTGCATTCCTGGAGTGGCTCTCCCTCTGATTCCCCAAGAGGGAACAAATGCCAGGCCCAAGAAACTGCACCCCTCTAACCATGAGGCAGTTCTGGCATGTTTCCCTCTGAAAAGTCTTGGATTTGGCACTTACCTCCCCTGCCTGCACTAATTCTGAACAGGATTTTCAACCTGGTCTCAGGAGTCTGTCCACTGGACACTGTATGAGCACTGGTTGAGACTGTACTCCCCTCTGGCCTCACTACTTGGGACAGAACTGCCAGCCCAGCCCAGCCGGTTTTGGGGAGCCAGGTGCTGTCGCACTCCAGCATCTCTCTTCACAGGTTCGCTGCCTTCAGTCTCCCCAGCAGCTGAGAGGGTGGTATCCCCATCTGCCAGGATGTGATCCAAGCCATCAAAGTAGGTGGCAAGCAGCCAAGTGAGAGATACTGTGCTGGGACAAGTTACAGTGGCTTTCAGGACACTGTTAGGGCTACCGCCTGTCTAGACAGTCCAAGAATCCATGGTCTTTGTCGGGAGTCTGTGTGGGATCACACATATCCAGAAATCAAAGCCCAGAACCAGCACCTGTGCTCTCAATCTTAGCCACCTATGTGGGAGAAGCAGCTGCAGGGCAGGCCATGGGGTGTGTCTGAAACATTTCCTGACAACCTGGGTGCGCCCTCCCAGGTGAACAGAGAGAATGATGGAAGCAGCAGGGTCCTGTAAAGCATCTCCTGTACCGTAGCCAAGCAGGGCCCTCGGCAACTGAATGCTGTGCAGTCTAGGCCAAGGGAGAGGAAGAGAGAAACACCCTGTTTGCCAGGCTAAATACAACCTCTTCCCCACCCACCTTACCTGGCTCACCAGCATAGGCCCTATCACATTAGTTGTGTACACGAAGGACATGTCCTCTGGCGTCTCAGAGTCCAGTGTAGTCACCCTCACAATGCCCGCATTGTTTATCAGCAGATTGAGACCAGCCCCTTTGAGGTGCTCCGTGACTCTGGCCATGGCTGCCTTCACACTGGCAGGGTTGGTGACTTCTGTAGGGACCAAGTGTGAATTGAATGAAAGATTTGTGGTCTGCTGGGATCAGGGCTGGCAGGCCTCCAGCTTCTTCCCTCCCCGACCATGCACTCCCAGTGTTCAGCAGAGCATGGTTTGCCCCCCTTCCCCACAGGTGACAACATAAACATAGCCCACCAGGGCAAGGGCAGGGCTTGCAGAGGCAAAGGCACATCAGTGAGCAGGGCCAGCCCCAGGGTTTGTGAGGCCATGATTGAAGTCTTGGTGCAGGGCCTAATTTGCATAATTAGGACCCACCTAATTATGCAAATGTGTACATTTACATCAAATTTACTCCCTCTGGACAGGAAGGATTCACATTCACCACCCCTCTGAGCAGCCATAGACAAGCATGGCCTCCCAATATATAACAAGGTTCTTTCAGATGGCTCCTAACATTCTCACAACACCCACCTTTCCAGCCCCGCATGGATTTTTTTTCTTATATTCCTAGAAAGGGTTGGAAGGAACTGTCATTCTGGGGGGGGGAGTGCTTTTTATACTAGTGGTGCTCAAGACCATCATGTGGTCTATTATTTGAATAGGGTGAACGTGCACAACCCCATTGTGAGAACGTTCAGAGCCATCTCAAAGAACCTTCTTTATATGGTAATAACCTTCTGATCACTCACATGGGGAGGAGTTGTTTGTAAACAAACAGCTTTATCTCCCAGTCCAATCAGTGTCCCAATGCTGCAGCTGCTGCTGGAGCACTACTAGGAGGCAGAGGCAGGTGAGGGATGGGGACCAGAGCCAGGGAGGGGAGGCAGAAGAGCTTATTGAGGGAGAAGCTGGCTGCAGTCTGCAGCCCAGCCAGGCCAGTGTGGGGCACGTGTCTGGGGCCGCCCCGGCCAGTGAGACCAACAGCTGGCAGGAGCTGGGCACGTGAAAGGGTGACTCCACCAGTAGCTCACAGTACATCCTTCCTGCAGTGGCAGTGCAGCTGGGTGTTAGAGGAACAATGTAGACATTTGTGCAGCCACCTCTCAGCCACAGAGAAAAGAGTGTGTGCTTTCCCTGCTGTCAGTCAGCAGGGGCCTGTTACTATATATGTTAACTGACTCCTTTCAGATTGGCAGTCCCTGGCTGGCCTTCTCTTAGTTGTCAGTTCCCCTTTACCCTCTGCTGTCAACTATGGTGCCCACAAAGGGCAGGTTAGGGCGGCAGCAGGAGGGGTCCATGCCAGCCTAGTCATCCTGTTTGATCTGCAAGTAATCTCACAGCAAGGCTACTGTCACAGGGATGGCTAAGGATTTCATCACCATGGTTATAAAAGGGGAGGGGGGAGGGATATACTCACTGAAATTTGGGAGCACAGTTGGCAGTCCCCACCCTAATTACAGCCTCACAAAAGGGTTGTCCCCGGCACCACTCTGCTCCTTGCTGACATTTGAATTTCCCAGCAGCTGGGAGAGAGGGTGATGTTGCTGCCATTTTCTCGGCTGATGAGCAAATTCAGATGCAGGGAACAGAATAGTGCTTTCCTTTGCAGGGGTGACTCTGGCTCCACTAGCAGCTCTGGTTGCCTGTAATAGCCACAGTAGAACTCACACTGCTGCATTTCTAGGTGTTACATGTGTGTGAGAAAGAGGGCAGTTAGAATCAGAGAATCTTAGAGATGGAAGGGACCTAACGGACCATCTAGTCCAACCCCCCGTTTTAATGCAGGATGACTACAGCTGCAACATCCTTGACAGATGGCTGTCCAGCCTCTTTTTGAAAACCTCCAGTGACAGAGAGCCTACAGCCTCTCTAAGCAGTTTGTTTCATTGCTACACAACTCTTACAGTTAGGAAATTTTTTCTGATATTTAACTGAAATCTCCCTTCCTATAACTTGAGCCCATTATTTTTTACTCCTGCCCTCTTTAGCAATGTAGAACAGTTCCTTGATATCTTCTTGGTGGCAGTCCTTTAGATATCTGAAGACTGCTATCATGTCTCCCCTTAGTCTTCTCTTTGCTAGGCTAAACATACCTGGTTCCCAGGGCTGGCCTTACCACAAGTTGACCTGGGAAAATTGCCCCAAGCCCTGCTCTTTTCTCTACTTCCCAGGGCCCTACAGCTACCCCTGATTTCACCAGGGCAGGGTGTGGGGCAACATCTCCCGCCTTCCAGCAGAACTCCAAACATGACCATCTCTAGGGCCCTGCAGAGGGTGTCCCCAAGGGAGTCAGGGCCATAGGGAATGGGGTGAGATCACCAGGGACCCTGCATTTAATCTTCGCCCTGCCCTGAACCTTGCAAATTTTAAGGCCAGCCCTTCCAACCTTTCCTCATAAGACTTGTTTTCCAAACCTTTTATCATCATTGTCGCCCTCTTCTGAAACTGCTCCAATTTGTCAATGTCGTTCAAATGAGACACCCCAAACTGGACACAATACTCAGGTGAGATCTGACCAGTGCTGAATAGAGTGGAATTATTACTTCTGCTGACTTGGAGACAATGCTTCTGTTAATGCAGTCAAAAATTGCATTAGTCTTCTTTGCAGCCACATCAAATTGCTGACATGTTCAGCTTGTGATCAACCACAATCCCTAGATCCTTTTCATATGTACTGCTGCCAAGCCAAGTGATTCCCTTCTGTCCCTGGCATATTCAGGTGTGAGAGAGAGAGAGTCTGGAGATGGGATTTGGGGGAACCCTCTCCCTACCCCCAGGATCGTTAAGGGTGCAGCATGCTAAGGAAGGACAAGAAAGATACTTCCTGAAATTATCAGGGTTTGTACAGAACTACACATCAAAAATCAGGAAGAAGCGGTTTCTGATCCCAGGAGAAAGGAAGAGACATGATACTGCTCAATGAAGAAACCTTCCACTAGGGCCACTTTTAGACGTGCGTGACACATATGCAGCGTGAAATCACACTGCATGTAAAAAACCTGCAGGCAGGATTTAGACGTGACATTTTGCATGTTAAAGCCGATTGTGCATTCTTTTAAAACCGCAAACTAAATACCTCGATATCAAGGACAGATGCCTTGGGTATTAGCCGAGGTATTGGTTGATACTGAGGTATTTAGTTTGCGGTTTTAAAATAATGAGTGACTGGATTTAATGTGCGAAGTGTTACGTCTAAATCCCACCCACGAGAGTTTTACACACGGCATGATTTCACGCCATGTGTGCGTTGCGCACATCTAAAAGCGGCCCTGGAATGGGCAAGAATGAACAATAAACACAGCAGATTAAACTTCAATTTGTGAGTTGACGACTTTCACCCCAGGCCAATACCCAAGGCATCTGTCCCCGTCCTATGAGGACAAATAGAACTGATTCAGCTCCTGTTGCTCACACTAAGATCTGGAGCATGTAAGAGCCACTGATTCACCAAAACGTGTGATATTTGCTAGGGCAGTGTGAAACTCTGGCAGTGTGAGATTTCCACCAATGGGGAAAACACAGTGAAAACCTATCCCTGCATGAGAGCCATTCACCCGGGTGAAGCAGAAATTAGTTGTCCTGTCCCATTCAATTGCATGGCTCTGGACTGCCCTATATACTGTGCAGAGGCCTGGGAGCTGCCACCATTGCAACTGCCTGGGAGATACCCCTACTGTGAAACTCCTGAGCACGAGGGGATGCTCTCATTTCCCCTCAGCTGCTGGTGGAAAATTCAGCAGGGAGCAGAGCTATAGAAATTATTCAGTTGATCAGATTTTGCAAATCTGAATGCGGGATGCCTCTAAGACCCATCCCCTGCCACCAGTAATTTAAATTAAAAATTAATTTATGCACATATAAAATAATACATTGCTTAACTTTGAGACTAGATCAGTAGTTCCCAAACATTTTGCAGTTGTGAGCTACTTTCAACGTTCAATGGAGAGCCACTTTATTTGCATAGAACTTGCATATATCAATTTTTGTAAATTTAAAAACAAGCTTAAAAATTAAAAAGTAGTGAATACTAGTGGACTTCATGCATACTAGCAAACCTCTGCCCATTCCCCTCACATACCTGCAGTGGAGGGAAATGGGCACAGGGGTGTACACACATGTACACCTGGAAGTGGACAGGAACTCACTACCATTACATAACCTCCCTAGGGCTAAAACAAGAATCAATTTGATTCTCTCAAGAATCTCACAAGAATCAAGAACTCTTAGCAAGATCTCACCAGGATCTTGCTAACGGTTTGAGATTCTGTGAGAAACTCACTTTAAAAAGGGGGAAAAAAAAGAACTGTATGAACAAATGGCCCCCTTTTCCAAAATGGCGCTGGCAGCATCACCACTATCTTGGTAAAGGGCTGTGCATGCGCAGAATGGGCCAGTAGCCATTTTGCACAATTCCTGTTTTTTCCCCCCTCATCAAGTTGGTGGGCCACTGTGCCCATGGAGAAATGGAGAAACAGACGCAGGCAGTGGAGACAGGAGAAGAAACAGATGCGGGATCCACCACACCCAGCTCCATTAAGTAGATCGAGAAGACAAAAAATCTTATTGAGAAAGTCTCAAGAACCAGGGAGCAACAGGAGCTGAAAAGAACCAGAGCTTTTTTCTATTCTCGTTTTTTCTCGATTCTCCATGGGAAATGAGAAAAAAACAAGATCGCGTTTCAACCCTACCTCCAACACTTGATGGAGAGAATAGGTACACTTCATGCCACCCTAATTTGCATGCTACTAATTATTAAATATTTATATGAAAATTTGTAATAGCCTACTGACTCGCTTTGGGGGTGAGCTGGAAAAAAGGATGTCTGTGTGAGAGGTTCTGGGTACACGTTTGTTTGTATATATAGGACTGAAGGTTCAAGTTAAACTCAGCCCATTAAAAAGCCTAAATTCTAGGGCCACAACTGTGGCCCTATACTTAAGGCAGTAGCAAACTCTCATTGAACAGCACCTATACTGTTCAATGGGAGTCAGTAGAGCAAAAACGTCCAGCTGGCGACCATTCTAGCTATAGGAATATAGAAAATTCTCTGTGGGGCTGGAAGGGTGGGTATTGTGAGACTGTTTGGAGCCATCTCGAAGAATCTTGTTTACACCTCCCACTCATCTGCACTCATGGAGCAACCGCCGTTTTCCCTGGTTGCTCTGTGCATGCGGATGAGATGGGGGGGTGAGTGGGGATGCATGTTAGATGGGCACGCAGATGCACCCCCACTCACCATGGGCGCATGCACCGCATCGTTCACACAGGGCTCCCCCACCCATGAACATGCAGAAATCTGTGTGTTCATGGGTGGGAGAGGCCTGTGTAAAAAGAGCCACATTCTCACAACTGTCTTACTTATACTATCTTAGGTAGGAATTTAGGATGTAAAGCAATATCTATTCTATCTTGGAAAATCTGCAAATATGGTTCTGAGATTATTATGACTGCTATTTCACTAACTCTTCTTAATTAAGTTATTGCTAACAGGAATACTGTCTTTAAACCCCCACCCCATAACCAGTTCATTTGCGCCCCCCATATAATTAATTCATGTTGTCCTAGGGGCACAAATGAACTGGTTATGGGGGGCGGGCAGCATGAATTGATTATATGGGGATGGGGGTGCAAATGAACTGGTTATGAGGTGGGGGCAGCATGAATTGATTATGGGGGCACAACTGAACTGGTTATATATCTTTTCATGGCATAATGCGCTTAATAGGCTGGCTGCATTTTGGGTGTCTTGTGTGTTTGATAGCAGCGTCCCATTTGATTATACTCAAATGTTAACATGACAGTAAATTGTATGTTAAGGCAACTTTATTAAATATCAGACCAATCTATACATTTTTCTTTCTTATTCATTAATAATTTAAAAAATGACAACTGAAATTAACTGTATACATTCCTTATCACATATAAGTATTGTTCAGTCACCATACCACACATATGCAGCTTAATTTCAGTTGTCATGATTTAAAAAAAAAATAATATGCTTATTTGCGGCTGTAGGCCATATCACACACAACAACCGTCCTTCACCAGGACAATGATACCTAAGTAATAGAGCCTTGACAATCCAACAAAAACAGGGCAGAGAAACAATTACAAATACAACCACAACCCATAATAACATCACTGTACCACAACCCCAGGAGGCTGATCGACACATGATTTGAAGTGCAAAAAGGCTGATCGAAGATTTAAGGCTGCTGCCAAAAAGCATGAAATAGAACGAGTAGTCTCTGGGTCTATATCCGCCAGGGCCTGTAGTAACAAATAATGGTAGGTCCCACCCTTAAACCTGTCACAAAATGACGACAGGTACTGGTGGCGCAGGGGATCATAAAGAGATTTTTTAAAATTTATTTTTTATTAATGAATAAGAAAAGAAAAATGTATATATTGGTCTGATATTTAATAAAGTTGTCTTTACATACAATTTACTGTCATGTTAACGTTTGAGTATAATTTGTAATGCCACCTTATCAAGCTTCTTAATCCGCAGGTTTTTTTGTCTAGGTAATTCTCAAATGGGTGCACTGACTTTGGCTCTAATGTTTTAAAGACACTTGGAGGATCCCAGGTGGAATCAGCCACAATTTCTTTCAGCAGCTAAAGAATCATATCTCCCAAACACACCCACACTTGTCCTACCTCTTTTAGTTTTCAGCTGCCTCCTTCCTGGGTGTTTTCTTTCTTTGTTCTTTGATAACCTTGCTTATCCCAAGTTTGTTAAAGTTCGAAAAGGTGCCCCACTCCTGCCTCCTAGCAATGAATGAATCAGGGTCTCCAATCTCAATTTGTTTCCTTTCCTGTTAGCTAACTATTTATCCAGCTTGATTAATGAGATGTTAATGACCCCCACTGTTTGCTGAACTTGGTACAAACCAAACAATGTTGGGAGCCCAGGACAAGATAAAACTTGTTAATGTGCAGGGCAGAAAGGTACTATTGGAGGGTATGCCGTTGCTGCTGCTGCAGTTGGGGTAGAGGAACCATGCTACCCCATTGTTGCTGCTGCTAGGATTGCCACCTTAGGTATATTTTCCCAGGTCACTTATGAAAAATTCATGTTGCAGGGCCTGCATTGGTACCATTGCTGCCAATGTAGGCCCTGCAACATGTGTTTCATAAGTGGCCTGGAAAAATATACCTAAGGTGGCAATCCTAGGCTGCTGCTGCTCTGGTGGCGAGAACCAGGCTGCCCCACCACTGCTGTGGCTTCTGGCTCTCTTCCTCGTACTCTGAAAGCATCAGGAGCTGGACAGCCCAGGGTCCTGCTTAGGGTAGCCACTTGTGATTTGACCCTGAGACTCCCATAGGCCAAAATGGGAGTCTCAGGGTCATACCACGAGAAGTGGCAACTCTAGTCCTGCTTGATGGCAGAACTGCCACGTGCTTCATGCCAAGTCGCTACTCTTCCCCAGCAATGCACCCTATTCCACCCTTGGCCCCTGCTGACCCATTCCCCTCTTCCTACTCTGGACCTTGCCCCCTTTGCCACAAGACCTCCATTTACAGAGCTATCTCTGTTCTCTGATAGCAGCCATATGACATGGAAAAGTAGAAGCCTCGCCCTAAGGCTTGGCAAGCTACAGGAAAAGGCTTTGTGGGCAATTTGTTGCCCCCAAGCTACAGGTTGGGGACCAGGGGGCTAGATTGTAGAAAAAGGACTTATCTTTTTTTGGTTTTCGGTTAAAGGCAAATAAAGCAAACAAGAGGTGAAGTCAATCACCCATCAGCCACTTTCATAAGCCAGACTTGGACCCTTGGGCTTCATATTTCACTTTTAAAGCACTATCACTAACCACAGGAGGGCACCATGGTCAAACTCTGCTAGTAGCTCCAACAGGGCAAAAGCCTTCACTGATGTCCACAGTTCTGGGCAAGGAGGGATCTATGGGGAGCTGGATGGTACCCTTCAGTCCAGACACGCACGCCCAACTAATTCTGCAGTAGGTCCCTCCCCTTATGGGGACAGCCTAGAGGATCCAGGAGACCTCCCCATCCCACCTTCTGGATGTTATCAGTTAACAGGAGATATAGAGAGTAGGTCCCTCCCCTCAGGGAGAGCCTAGGGAGGGCCTCCCCATCCCACCTTCTGGATGTTACCAAGTGAGGAAGAAACAGGGTGGGGTGGAAGAGAGAGGAGAAGTGGGAAGACCACAGCCCAATGAGAACAAATCCCTGCTCCTGGTGGAGGTGCAGGCCACATACCCAGGGAGACTCTCACAAGGCTCTGGTGCTTGGAGGCCAAATTCTTCAGTTCCTGAAAGAGATCAAAGTGAGGGATTCTCAATGGGGCTGCAGCCCAGAGATAGGACAGGCCTCTGGGTGCTAATGCAGCAGTGAAATTCTGCCCTGACCATGCAAAGGTTCATGGGGCACACAACAGAATTCAAGGGCCCCGACTCAGCCTTGGGAGCGGAGAGTTCAACGGGCCCAACTCTGCCCTGGTAGAGGCTTTGAGCCCCCTCCTGACTGGCATAGTGCTAGCAAGGGGAAGCCCTTTGCTCAGATCCCTGGCCTCGCCTCCCCACCCTCTGCTAACTCCAGTATGCTTTTGATAAAGCTCCTTGTAACCCTGATTAGCATGCTTGTATCCCCCTCACCTGGGCACTAGCTCCCTCGGGGTCCCGGCAGGTGGCAAAGATCCATTGGGGTGGGTTTGGATGGCCCAGGAGCTGCCTGACAAGCTCCAGGCCAATGCCTCGATTGGATCCGGTCACCAAGACGCTGCGTGCACTCAGCCCTGCCATGTCCCTTTCTTGCCTTTGCCTCAGCTAGTAAAGCCTTTCTCAAGTCAGAGCCCAGCTAATTATAGCCTCTCCACCCAGGATTGCATAAGTACCTCGGCTCCAGGAGGTCAGCTCAGATTCTGCACTAAGGACCCCTGGCCACATGCCAGCACTGCAGGACTGCTCCCAACTTTATGGCAAAGGGGAGAGAAACAGCAGCTAATCTGAGCCTCCCTGCCAGAACTGGAAAGCATGGGAAACTTCCCATGCAGGGCGGGGCTCTGGCAGAGACAATATGAATTGAGAGGGAGGGAAAGAGGCTGTCAAGGAGCCTGGGGTTTGAGCAGGCTTTCATGCCCTTTGGACTGGGTAGGGAATCCAGCACCTTGTGGAGCCTGGCCCATGGAGATTAGCATTAATACAGATTAATATTTAACCCGGCTAATTTCATTCTTCTCCCCTGAATTCAGGGCCCACTGGCACTTGGGTTAAGGAAACCTCCCCTGTAATGGAGGAAACCTGGTAGGCACCCTCACCCACCTTTCAGCCAATGCAAACACCCTACAGCAGTAGTTCCCAACCTCTTTGCTTGTGTGACCTATTCAGAGATTTAAATATCATGATCCCAGAGTGCAACACTGCCACGGAAAATACATCCAGTCTCCAGTGGATGTGCTAAGTTTAGGCACATGCACTTGGAACCTCATAAATGCATCTTCATCTGTCCTGATGTTCACCTGTCCCTTGCCCCCCCCCCCCATCTCTCTTAGATTGTAAACCCCTTGGGATAGGGACCAGTCTACAAGTACTGACTGTACAGTGCCAGGTACACTGCTGGCAATAAGTAAATAATAAATCAATAATGGTGTTCCACAATTTGGGAATCACTGCTCTACAGCTTGTTGCAAAGAACAAAATGGGCCACAGGCACTGGAGGTTTGGGAAGGTCACACCTCCCCAAATGCCAGGCAATAAGAAACTTTCTTGCTGTATGTCTGTTGTAGCTCCAGAGAATGGCATTTAAACTGGGGCACAGTGTTGTGAGCTGGAATCTCACTTTCACTAGCGGAGCTTCTTCAAGACATAATTAATTTTTCTTTCAATTTATTCCATACTCTGTAGAGTAAGGAAGTACACATTTATTCATTGTTACCAATAGGGGTAAATACAAAACAGACAATTAAGTGATCAACCTACGGGAATTGCTCCCTTATTTTCTGAATTAACTTATAGAAAAGAGAGAGAAGCACATGGTCAGAAATAGAGCCAAGTACCTTTAGAACCCAGGACACTTCCATGGATACAGATGAAGCCACAGGCTCCTCTCCTAATTGACCTTGTTCATGATCATCAACAGACTTCTTCAGAGAATTTTAAACATTTCCAACAGATTCTTCACTGTATGGCTTCATCTATCTTCCCAGCATTTAGCATACAGGATGCACCAATGTGCCCCATCCTCAACATCTCAAGCTGGCAAAGAACACTGTACCCATACTGGATGAGTTGCCAAAGAAAGCTGAAGTTAATTAGAAAAAACAGCATCAGTGTCTTTACACTCCACATTCAGTGGGTCCCCAAAACTCTTATCATGCTCCCCAAAACTCCAGGGTAGTAGAGGCAGCATCTCAAGAGTCTTGCAACATGTCTTCGGATTGAGAAGGTCATTGGTTGAACATAATCAGGAGAAAGGTTTGAGCCACAGTGGGTATGAGAATTGCTAACTATGCCTGTTTCATGGTAACATATCAATTTTATCCAAACAGGATAAGATGTATCAGTGTGTATAGCATTACTCCCTCCCTATTGGCACCTGAGAACAAGCACAAGCCACTCAATAAAAAGGTCAACAAGTAGCTCAATTCCAGTTTGGAATGGCTCTGGATTCCTCCAACATTTGCTCTCAAGCAGTCACATTACCACACTCTTAGTAGGTCTCTTTAACCACTTCTTCAGGGTTTCAGTTTCTGGTACCTCCTCTGACACGCTTCCCCAGTCTCAGCTGGAGTTCTCCAACACTCTGTCCTTGGCCCTCTTCTCTTCTTGCTTTACACTCTATCCCTGGGCAAACTCAATTAATCTGATGACACCAGCAAGGGTGTGGCTGTCCTGGGCTCACGTCCCAATTACAAGCCCCCATAAGGGTGAAGGGACTTCCTAAGCAGCAGTCCTCCCAAGGGGGCTCCTGACCAGGGCTTCTACTTTTTGTAGTTTGACCCTGAGACTCAGAGAATCATGGCAAGTAGCAGGGCAGGGTCAAGGCAAGTAGGACCAGTACCAGAACAAGTAGGAGCAGTCCTTGAAGACCAGAGCAAGCAGGGATCAGGTCAGCAAATCAGACTAGTAGGATAGCATCATGTAACAGTGAAGCAAGTCAAGGTCCAAGATGAAATAGGAATCAAGCCAAGAGATCAATCTGAGAAGTGGAGGGGAGAGAAGAGCCACAGGTAGGGACTGGATTAGGAAACCTGGGCTAAGGGTTGTGGTGAGTACAAGCTGCAGCAAAGCCAACTACAGCTATTGAGCTGCTCTGAAAAGCCCAGCCCATGAGCTGGCTTTTAAAGACAGCTAGTTGTCCCTAGGACCAATGGGAGAACAGCTTGGTTTGGGGGACCCCAGCTAGACCCAGGTGCTAGTGATAATTGGTCTCAGCTGGCATAGTGAGGTGTGAACTTTGGATGGGGGATGTGAGGGTGGGGAGGAGCCCTAACAGATACAAGGAGAAGGCTGCCAGCAGGCAGGCGTGGAGGTAACCCCAACACTCACCCTGTCAGCAAAGGGATTGAGGCCTGGCCCTGACAGTAATTCATTGAATTAATGAAGTGTTTTAAAATTTTTTCCATGATTGTATTGTCAGGTCTGGGCCTTGAACCTCTGGCGCTGGGGACATTGTTTCAGCAGTTTGCACCTGCTTGTGCCTTGGTGGCCTGGGTTTCCCTTCTCCTCACTATGGCCGTTTTTAGACGAGCCATTAGAATGCGCATTGCAAGCGCGTTTTACTAACAGGCGCTTCATTCCAGTCTCCCGATCTGAATGCGTGAGTTGTTTCCAAACAACCATGATCTGGCGCATCGCAAAGCAGGCGCATGCATGCATTGGCCATTGAATATGCGCTTGCTTTGTTCACACTGCGGAACGGAATCAGCACCCGCGTGTCAATGTCGTCAGCTGACACCACCACCAGACACCACCTGACTACCGAAAGAAGAAGAAGACACCGGAAAAGACACTAGCGTGTGAGTGGGACTGCTGGTCTGCCGGTAGCACAAAAAGTTGCACACGATCTGGGGGCCGGTGTCCAGGTAGGCGTTAAAGCGATTTGCTGCAAAGGGGGTTTAGGTATTTATGCTTCCAGATGGGTTCCATTTTGGCTTCCCTGCCATTATGCTTCTCTTCTCTAAACTGGTTCTTGTCAATTTCATACCTGCACGCAGGTGAATATGAGCGTTGGCACGCATGTGCGCGCAGGCACGCGCGCACACACACACACACACACACACGCACGCAGTGCTTGTAATTGCTTTATTTCGCTCGCTGTATAACAGGATTGTGAGCGGTCAAAAAAACACATGTTCAATAAAGATCAAAGGTGATCCCAGGGAGGCCACAAAAGCGTCATCCTGCCTGAAGACACTTTAAGTAGATTACGTTGCTGGTTTACTGGATTGCATGACTGGCACCAATTCCTTCTTTTTACGTGTATTTGCTTCTATCAATAAAGAGGCCCTCAAGAGATGGGTGTGAAAGTAACATGATATTGTCTGTCGTCATGTTACATGCAAGCTTTACAACCTGCAATCAACTGCCTAGGCAAATTCTGCTTCCTGAAACAATGTATTTACTTTGTATCTTGCATTAAAGGTACTGCTCTAGTCCTTACCATTTTATCACACATCAAATCGCTTCAAAAGGATGTAGGCTGCTGGGAAGGAGAGGGCTGTGTACACACCCACACATACACAAAGACAGCACAAACACCCAGGACATGCATTATGTTCTGTCTTTAACAGTTCTGGTTCTGTCTCGAGAGCGGACAAGAACAGAAGATAATTATGATTGACATATTTTATTATTATTATTCTTATTAAGTTATTTAAAAACGCAATTTGCAACCTTACGCTGTACAAAACATACAATCAGCTGCGGTCACTGCCTGTGGATTATAATATAAAAGACAAGGAGGGGGAGACAGTGAGAGGGGACAGCGGGATAGACATGCCAGAAACAAACTAACATTCTTGCGGATGAGAAGTCCAGGTGCGTGTTCTTGGCTTGGTTACAAGGTGGTCGGTAGCAGCAGTCAGCAGAGGAGGGATGACAGTAAGAGCAAGGGGAAGGACTAGAGGGCATTTGGAATGGAAGCATTGAAATTTGATTTGTTATTTATTTAATTCTCTTCACAGAAATCGTCATTATTTACTTTAAGTATCAATAGGGGATGTATAACGCGATGGATAGCCAGGTCCTCACTGAACTGCTTAATGTATGTGTTGCATTTATTGCAATATTGGAAAGTCTGCTTCCAAGACTAAATCTATTTCAAGATGGAAACGAGGAAGTCTATGGACTAATTGACAAAATACATATGGATATAACACGGGTAGGTAATTAAAAAAAAAAATTATACACACTTATCTAAAAATTACAACTTGGTATTGTATCCGTTTAATTTGTTTCGATTATGCTTGTGTCAGATCCCTGCATTAAAAATCGAGTAACACTAACAAAACCATCAATTAAAAATGACGTGTATGTACAGGCCACAAAAAAAATTATGTAATGATGCTTGTCGACTTATGGAGGGGGATACAGTTTTTTGCACGCAACACGCAATCCACACCCTTACAGACATGTACCCATGCACTCAGACATACACTTATGCATGAAATCATGCATGTATACGTGCACTCATGCATGCATGCACTCATACTCTCCAAGCACACACAGACACACAATGTGAAATGAATGTTGCAAAAGAAATAATCAGCCTTGCCTACCATTGCCATTACATAGGAACAATTTTTTTTTGGTCACTACACATTTAAGTACTGCTAATTACCAATTTGCGAAATGTACATAATCAAAGTACACAATTTTTTTAAAAAAATAAATTTGTAAATAACATCTGATGTTTCAATCATAGGTAACTATTAGGAATTTGATTTGGAAAAAGAAAATACCTGACTTCACTGCAGTGACATCCCATCCGCAACATTACACTAGAGTGATCTATTTGTTGATTGTATGTGTGTAGTGCTGTTGCTTTCAGAACAATACCTCTCATGCCTATTTCATTACTTTTTCCCTAGCAAAAAGGTCTTTATTTGCATGCACTAATACCTACACACAGCATTGTAGGAAATAACTGTGAAATGCAAGCTGGTTTAAAATAATGGTTCATGTGCTGAAATGTGTCTTCAAATGGTGACAGATAAAAATAAAAATTTAATTTTTTTCACCTCAAATTATAATTTTACATACCTGATTAATTGCAGTGCTTCTCAACGTTTGTGTCAAAGTGTGCTGAGGGATCGGAGTCACTGCTCGGAATGGTGGGAACCTCCTTATCTGAAATTGACTTGCTACTGCCAACAAGACGTGCTGCATGGACCATTCCAAGGAGTGTCGATTGGTGGGAGAATGTAGTCAATGGACCATCGTATGGTAATGACCGATGGATACATGACTTCAGGATGCCGAAGGATGTGTTCGAAAACCTTGTGCAAGCTCTACAACCAGCGCTCAATAGACAGACCACCAACATGCGCGAACCGATTGCACCGGAAAAGCGGGTGGCGATAACATTATGGAAACTTGCAACACCTGACAGCTATCGTTCGGTTGCATCACAGTTTGGTGTGGGTGTCTCTACTGTGGGGGTGATTATTTCGGAGGTGTGCAGGGCAATCAATGAAATACTACTTCACAGGGTAATCGGTTTCGCTAGCATGGGTGAGATAATGGACGGATTCTCCCGCCATGGATTTCCGCATTGTATGGGTGCTATTGATGGCAGCCACATTGAAATCAGGGCACCCAAGATTCAGCCTGAGCGTTACGTGTGCAGGAAAAAGTATTATTCTTTTGTGCTTCAGGCTGTTGCAGACACCAATCTAGTTTTCAGGGATATATATGCGGGATACAATGGCCTTGCACATGACTCTAAAATTCTACACTCATCACCAATATTTCATAGAAAATACAAGGGCATATTTCGACCAGATCCAGTAATTATGATTGAAGGAGTCCCTGTACATCCCGTTCTATTGGGGGACAAGGCATATCCACTCATGCCATGGCTTATTCGCCCTTATGATGACGGCGAATCCCCTGCTGCTGACCGATTCATGGTGAGATTCAATCACTGTAGAAATGTGGTGGAAAGAGCTTTCGGTTTGCTAAAGGGACGTTTCCAAATGCTTTCAAAATGTGTTGATATGCAGCTTGAAAACGCTGTTGATGCAGTTGTTGCCTGTTGCGTATTGCACAACATTATTCAAACGAACGGACAAGCACTTGGATGGAATGAGGATGCTTTTCCAGATGCTCCGGACAATGACACTTTTGTACCGTCTGTGGGAATGCTTCCAAGGACCTATAAAAGATTAGGAGTTTCGGTTAGGGAGTCCTTCTGTGCTCACTTTGAGCGTGAGAGGAATATGGGGATTCAATGGAGACCACCGCTTCCACAAAATTGAGAGAAATTTAGTCTAATTCTCAGCATAAATAACACGGTTAATTTTTTTAAAATTAGATTTGTTTATTATATTAAAATTTATTACCGAGCCACAGTTGGCAAATTACAATAATTTCTACCTGGATGTAAGATGGTTTATGTAAATTCCTGTAAAAATGTTTATAGTTCATGTTAGGAGGTTGGCTCATGTTTACCAATATGATGTTTTTTGCTATTAAATTTATTTAAATCTTGTTGATAGTTGTGTTATTTGCACCAGGAACATCAGAGACTTACTGCAGCTTTCATTGGAAAACTGAATTAAGAGACCTGTTCTGTTTAGTTCTTCAATACCACTGAGGGGTCTGAAATTGGAAAAGTCGGTGGGTTTTTATGAAAAAACAATCATAAAATTATTTTGTGATTTTGCATGCTGTTCTAATGCTGCTATGAATATAACTGTTGAAAGCTTGTGGCATGGGTGCTTGGTTTTTAGGAGTTTATTTTCGGGAAGTCTGTGTAGATGGGTATTGAACTGACAACGAGGCGTGGGGAAAATACTTAATGATAATAGTTTAGCATGGGGTCGTGTAGGCTGTTTACCCTCTTGTCAAACAGATTAAAACTTTTCCTATCATAGTTGTACATCTGTGAAATAGGTGTGGTAATGAAGTGATGGGAAATGAAAAAAAAAACAACCATACAACAATCTTTAAAAGACTTATGTTAATCTGCCTTTGACGCTGTGTGTTTGGCTTTGGGGAGTTTGCAAAATACAGTTGTGTTACTATTTGAAAATACATTTTAATAATACTATGGGGGAGTAATAATAACTGATTCATTGCCGGGGGGAATCTTTTCATAAAAATACTACAACAGTTCTATATCTCCGTGGTGATCCCTGTCACACGCTCTCAAAGAAGATGCCCTGTTTGCACATCACTGATATTAAGTTAATATTCACCGACAGCTAGCCACCAAATGATGGTGGCTTGATAAATAATTGTTCTCTTATTGTATCACAAGCACTTATGAACTCTTGAAGCAAGAGCGGTCTCAGGTGAGTCAACGCATATGTGCTGTCCCTATATTGACCGTGGAGAGAGCACAACAAATACTGCTCTCTGCTTGAATGCAATGTTAAAAATATATTNACCGACAGCTAGCCACCAAATGATGGTGGCTTGATAAATAATTGTTCTCTTATTGTATCACAAGCACTTATGAACTCTTGAAGCAAGAGCGGTCTCAGGTGAGTCAACGCATATGTGCTGTCCCTATATTGACTGTGGAGAGAGCACAACAAATACTGCTCTCTGCTTGAATGCAATTTTAAAAATATATTGGGCTTTCAATAAATAAATGTTTTACATTTCTTTAAATATTGTAGCATTTTTTATTTATCCACGTCACCTTTCAAAAAAGCACCTCTCATTTACCAGTTCCATGACAAGCTATTTAATTCTATAGCTGTTCCTTTAATTATGTGGTAAGCTCTGTTTCCAGTCCGATTTCTGATTTTGCCCTCCCGTTCAATGGCGTTTGTAGCGTCGATGCTGCATATAGCACAGACTTCCGGGTAGAGAACTAAGGGCAGGGCGTGGCTTTGAGAGACTTATTTTGACATGCCCTATTCCACATTTGGCCGCGGATATGGAGCGTCTTTTCATAATCGGTAAGTATACTCTACAGTACTCTGTCACTCCAAAAAAACTAATGTACAAGTTGACACGCGTTAGCAATCTATATTAAATGTTTATTTTAATACTAGGAGAAACGATCTGGCGATGTGCGGCATACATGCTGGAGCGTGTAGGCAACATTGCGTTCATCCTGAGGGGGCTCGCGCTGCTGCAAGACCGGCTGGGTAAGTTTCTCAGCCGTGAATTTGGCATATTTGCATGAACTCATACAAGGTAGGCGGCAGTAATGTAATCTTGTTTTCACCACTGTTTCTTATTTAGTTGAACGTGTGGAGCGAGAACACGAGGAGCGATGGGCAGAGGCGGGCCAGCTCCGTGAAATGCTGCAGGAGTTAATCCTGAGGCTTAGGGAGGTTGAGCACCAAGGCGAACAGAGACAGCTGGGGGTGTGTGCAAACAGTTATTTTCATCCCTGACTGATTATCACGCAATATTTTTTTTAATCATGTTTTAAAAAAAAACAAACTTATCACTGTGAAGGAAAACAGAAGAAACATTATTTAATTTTTAAATATTTACAGAAGATTCATGTTTGTCTTATTTAAGATTTTTAGAATTTTGTACTTTTGTGTGTTATCATTCAATAAAAAGAAAGTTATTGTGAATATATAGAGAGTTTGGTTTTTGTTATTTGAACATCACGTACTTAATTGTACATATAGCTGTATTGGAATTTAAGATTAATCTGCTGCTTCTGCTTTACATACAGGGACACTCTACCACTCTGAACCAAGGTCTGTACTTAGCTGTACGTATCAAGAGAGAAATTCAAATGGACAATGTACATTTACACCTGTACACACAGTACACTGGGGATTGCAATTGATATTGACGATACTTTGCTTCAACTGAAAAGTCTCTCTTTTCCCCATGTACGTTTCAGTCATTATTCACTTATTTTCAATACTTATCCATGTGAAATTAGTATGTGAGTACACTCACTTTCTTTTTGAATTAAATTTACAGACATATGCCTTTGTTATGTTTGTGAAATTAGATTACAAAAAAGAAATCATCAAAACCATATTGTGCAGATGCCTAATATTCCGGATTAAAATCTGAGATAAAACTATGTACACATAAGGAGTAATTGCAGTTTCTGTCATCCAACTTCACAAATACAAGAGCATAGTATACCTACAATGTACGATGTGCACAAGCATAAGGCATCATTGGGAAGTTGACGGTACTGGGGACAGACCTATACGGCACTGATGCTTAACA
>QEPC01014130.1:1752455-1767037 GCA_003113815.1 Sphenodon punctatus | reverse complement strand
TACCAAGGCCACCAAGGCCATCTCAGTGCCATAGCCGGGGCGGAACCCAGATTGAAAAGGGTCTAGAAAACCGATGCTATCCAGATGCACCTGGAGCTGGAGTGCCACCCCCCGCTCAATAACCTTCCCTAAAAAGGGAAGGTTAGAGACAGGTTGGTAGCTGGCGAGCGCATCCACGTCCAAAGATGTTTTTTTCAGCAGGGGGCGCACCTCAGTAAAAAAGCTTTTCTTGTCACCACCACCCAACAAGCAAAATTAAGAGACTCCAAAACTGACTGCAACTCTCTGCGTCACCTTTTTGGCTAGAGCAACACATGAAACATCCCTTCTCAGGAGATCCAGTTTTTCCTTTTGGAAACAAGAGATACCCATACGGGGATAAATTTCAACCCCCAATTAAGTAATATTTGGCACTGGTTCTTCCATTTTTCCCACTGCCAAAGGTACTCCCAGCTCCTCTGACATGCTCTGGAACTCCCCAAGAAGAAAAGCACACCCACCAGTCTGCGCAGCTCCTGAAAACAAGAAATCATCCAAATAATGTGAAAAATGAAAACTTCATGTTCTTTTTTTAAAAAGCCCATGCCAACATTGTGCTAAAAGTCTCAAAGACTGACCAAGATATGGAGCAGCCCATAGGCATGACCCAAAAGGAACCCTGAATGGAGAAAAAGGTGGGAAAGAGAAAGAGCCTACCACTCTAGCCCCTTGAATCTCATTAGCAATTTTTTTTCACTGACCACTAACTCCATTCCACTTAATGAACACAAATTATTTGCCCATGTGAATACCCGCACCTCTGAATATGGTATATGAAAACCTTCCAAAAAGCCTTTAAACAAATAAACTCCCTCATTTGCCTTTGGTTAATCCACCAACACCTTAAACAAAATTTCCCAGGGATGCTTATTCGCCCCCATGCTCTTCAACCTCTATCTGAGTGATCTGGTCGATTTCCTCAGAAAGTGTGTACATGATGCACCTAAGATCAATAATTATCCCTTGATGACAATGATGTATGCTGATGATTTAGTTCTGATCTCGCAAACAAGGAGAGGATTATGCAATCTTATGGATTTCTTGGAGGACTGTTGTAACATCAATGGATTAGATATCATTTATTCTAAATCCCGGGTGCTTGTTTTAGGTAGAGAGGTAAAGCAACATGGTTGGAAGACCCGGAAGGGCCAATTCAACCAAGTTGATTCATTAACATACTTGGGGATGGTTTTAACGAGGAAGCTAATTTGGGGTCCACACTCTATTTATCAGAGGAAGAAGGCAGACATGATAGGGAAACGTGTTCTGAAAATGGCAAGAAGTTCAAAGATTATATGGACCTTGGCAATACTTAAAATCTATAAGGCAAAGGTTCAATCAATTTTACTGTATGGTATGGAATTATTGTCAGTGAATTGTAGAGAGAAATTGGAAGTCCCACAGAACCAATTTCTAAGGGGTCTTTTGGGTACCTCTCAGGCAGTACCGGGAGCAGTTGTCAGAGCAGAGTTGGGGATATTCTCCTTCAAATCCCTAGGTAAATTGGCCCACCTGAGATATTGGTTAAAACTTATTAACCAAAGGGAAGGTACCCTACCATATTATGCTCTGAAAGAGGAACTGGAATATAGTGGCATGCCTGGATATTCTTGGATAGTGCAGGTGTTTATTAGTCTGGCAGAATTGGGACTGTCCAGCCAGGCATTTAGTGGCCTAACATCTACCCAAAAGAAAGGTCTGCTACGATAGAGAGTTTTAGATATTTCCCAACAGAGGGATGTGGTAGAACTCCATAAGTGGAAGGTGGCACCATGGATAGCATCAATTAAAACCACATTCTACCTCGAGCGCTACCTAGAAGTTATTCCCTCTCGGGATCTACGCAGAGCCTTTACAAGGATGAGATTCCACTTAATAGAGTCAGCTATGACCTATGGAAGATATAATCTCATACCAAAAGAATTGTGTTTTTATTTAAGTGGTTGTGGTGCTCAAGAATCCTTGGACCATGTCCTACTTAACTGGTCTATGTATGATAACCTCCGGGATGCATGGATTGCTCCTGTTTCTGGATGGTAGAGTTTTTAACATCTGCCCAGAAAAAGGCCATACTCCTGCATCTGCAGGAAGATGAATCCTAGATTCCCATCGCAACTTTTGTCCAGCTATTATCTAGGGAAACAAAGTTGAGGTTGGCTACCTTGGGAACTGTCTAGTGATACCTCCTCCCAGAATGCAGCATCCGGGGGATAGATTTAGACCTGAATCCAATTTCTCTCTTTGATTAGGGAAATAGAACTGGCCAAGGTGAATACTTAAACATGTTTAGGAAGGAAGATGTACCTTTAAAGTGTATGACATTGATTCACTGTTAAGATCTATTGCTGCAGGTATTGGCAATTGTGTTTATGGGTAAGAGGGAGGTCGCTACGGATAATTTAGGAACTGAAGATAATATAACTAGGAGGTTGGGCTGAATACTCATTGCTAATGTATTGATAAATGTATTTGTTTTGTTTATGAATTATTATGCTTATTTTGATGATGGGCTAAGGTGAAAGCTAATGCCAACTAATAGACCAATACTGTATGTGGGGATATATTGATTGAAATTTTACAGTATATTTATACTGGGTTGTATAATTTTGAGTATCTCCTACGTTGGAGGTTTTTATTGTATTTGTCGTTACTGTGTTTTTTTATTATTATTTGTTTATTGGGACATGGCAAAAGCTAGTTCCTGTAATAAAAACTGACTTACTTACCACAACAAAATTGCAACCTTAATTGTAGTGGACACCCTTGTTCTGAGCAGATCTTGTTGAACCCAATGGAACCCTGGGTGAACCCGATGGAACCCTGGGTGAACCCTTTTGACCAGCTCCTTTTCCTTTATTCTGCCGGGTTCTTGGGCAATACAACACAGAGTGCTTCCACAGGCCCATGAAGCACTCATGCCAAAACAAAAACACTTACCCTGCTCACTAAAATCAAAAGATATCAAATTAGATTACCCTTGCTTTCTAGGCCCCTGTCGCTCAGACTCCCCTTTATCATATGACCCTTTAGTGAGGACATGCCTGCTATCAGCCCTCACTAAACTGGAGGTCTGGAAGAGACATTCCAACCTTAACTCTCCCACATGCAGGTCCCATCTCATAGCCGAATTAATGACTGCCCACATGCGGAATGTCTCATCATATTGCAGCCATCTTGGACCCTGAAAGGTATTCTATGCCATATGTAAAATATCAAAATATTTCAAATAGCCACACCCATATATATTGTGTATGCGGAGATTCAATTATTACAATTGAGATCTGCTTTAGGTTTTTTTTTTTACTTTTTCAGACTCCCTTTTCTTGCCCTTCTCATTGAGATCCAGAACCGGCTCCTGAAAAAGAAAGGGGGAAATGTCAATATATTCCCCCTTACAAATCTTTTCAAGGGTAGCATGCAACAAATGCTCACCCAGTGGAGCAGAAACCTCCACATATGGTATCACAGAGCCCACATATTTCTGGGGGTGTCCCACCTCCCCCCCCTACAACAATCTGCCCTGCAACACTGCTAAATGCCCCTGGTTGTAAGCCTGCTTGGAAAGTAGTTCCCTGCCACACACCACTACAACCTTATCAAACCCATGTATGGAGGGGATGCTCAACTCCCTCTGCCCCCCACAGCTATGAGAGCGTTCACTCTCCTAGATTGTCACCACTGCCTCAGCCATCCCCTAGTGGAAAGATGAAGCTCCCTTCAAAATGCCTTCTTTGCCCTATCAGTGTGAGTGGCCCACAAAGTCCCGCTTGCCATTATTTGGCAAATGGGCATTATATTCTCCTACAGTTGTCTATTTTCTAAGCTGAAGATACTTGGGGGACAATCCAGCTGCCTGCTTACGCTGACCCCAATGCGCAACACACAGCCAGAACATGCACGCTCAGATGGGCATGCGGTGTGCTGCACACAGCACGGTCGTGCAGGTCTGGTCGCATAAGCTGGGGTTGCACTTTTGCTCCATGCAGCTGTGGTTAGAGCAGGGCACAGCTTGCACATATGAGCATGCACATTCTGGCTGTGCGCTGCACGTCTGTGTCGGCATAAGCAGGCCGCTGGATTGTCCCCTTAATCTTTTGAGCCTTTTGTGGAAGCTGCTCTGTACCTTTGGTCATCCTTGATGCCCTTGTCTGTAACTTTTCCTGTTCGGTTATATCCTATTTGAGATCGGCCAGCCAGAACTGCACAAGATATTCAAGGTGTGCATGTGTCATGGATTTACACAGTGGCACTCTGATATTTTCTATTATATTTTTTTTTCATAAAGAAGGGGATTGCTACAGCTTCCTCCAAGGTCTACAGTCTTATTTTACCATGAAGAAATTTTATGAAGATTATTCAGGGTGGGAGTGGGGACAACAGTTAGGAAACGCTGGTGGTAATAGTATGGGATTTTCCAGGTAAGTGAATGATACACTGGTGACTGCAAAAGAGTATATATCAGATTTGTTTGATTATATGACTGCACTTCACCCTTGGATTAAATTTACAGTAAAATGATAGGGTAACCACAAATGACATTTCTCATGTTGTCTGCTTCAATAATATCACTGGAGTGTATCGCAAGGAAATTGAAATGGCACCAATTGGAAATACAGAAAAAACGGAGAGTTCCTCAGATCAGTAAGAGCTCAGACCTATTAAGAAGGGGCTTATCAGCATTGCAAGCAACTCAACCTTTTTATCCCCAGGAGAATTGTATTGATTGAAGGCATGTGTAAAAGAGATGGCAGGGAAGGGAAGGAGGCTAGCAATATCAAGGAATAGAGGGGATTTGTAAAATCTCAAATTTGAATAGTTTTCTCTCGAGTATGCATATGGAGGCTTTGTTTTGTTTTTTGTTTGTTTTGTTTTTGAGTGAAAAGGCAGCCTCACGTCACAACAGTGTCATGGCCAGAATTTTCCTATTGGGTGGGCCTTGCCCATACCTCCTGAAAGCTTTGCCTGGTGGTGCTCTTTTTGCAGGTTCAAAACAAATAAAAGGAAGTACTTTTCCATATGACAGACAATTTTACCTGTGGAACTGCTTGCCATAGGATTTTGTGAATTTTATTTGTTTATTAATTTTCTATCCTGCCCCTCTCACCTCTGGCAACCCGGGTGGCATACAACACTAAGATATCACAATAAAATAGACACATATACAGAATATACAAATACAAAAGTAAAATAAGATAATAAATAATAACTACCAAGACAACTCCCCCTATCTCATCCCATCCATCCCCTCTTCCTCCCCCCTGCCAAAATCCTTATGGAAGAGCCAGGTCTTGCAATTACAGCAGAAGGCCAGAAGATCTGGACTGAGATGGACCTCCATTGGAAGGGCATTTCACAGCAATGGTGCAGCCACTGAGAAGACCCGCCTGTCTGTCCAGAACCATAGATAACACAGGACCTTGAGGAGAGCATCCCCATACGACCACAAAGGCCACCCCAGGATACAGGGTGTGAGGCGTGTTTTCAGATAAATAGGGCCTAGACCATGTAGGGCTTTATAGGTCAAAACCAGCACTTTGAATTGGACCCGGAAGACAATATGCAGCCAGTGCAGTGCATGGAGCACTGGTGTTATGTGCTCCCTGCAGCCTGGCCCTGTAAGGAGACAAACCTCTGCATTCTGCACCAGCTGAAGCTTCCAAACCATCACTAAAGACAACGCCAAGTAGAGCTCATTGCAGTAGTCTAGCCTTGAGGTGACAAATGCATGCATGATAGTGATGAGATTGGAGTCTGAGACATATGGGCAGAGCTGCCTTACCAGATGTAACTGGTGAAAGGCACTCCTGGCCACAGCCAACACTTGGAGATCCAGGCAAAGATGCTGATTCATGAGCACCCCCAGACTCCACACAGATGGAACCAATGGAGGATGGATACCCCCAATAATGGGGGCAGCCACATCCCTCAGACCATCACCACCACCCCCAGCATTACCTCAATCTTATCAGGATTGAGCTTCAACCAACTTCAACTCATTCAGTCCCCCACAGCTGCCAGGGAGACAGCAGACCTGGGTCCAATGAAAAGGACAAATACAACTGGGTGTTGTCCACATATTGATGACAATGGACCCCCCACAGCTGCCCATGATCTCCCCCAGCGGCTTCAACAAGAGAGGGAATAAGATGGAACCCTGCGGCACCCCACGCTGGAGGCCCGCTGGGGCAGATGTATAATCCCCAAGTACCACCCACTGGGATCTACCTTTAAGGTAAGAATGGAATCACTGAAAAATGTCTCCGTCTATCCTGGCCAAGTCTTGTAGGTGAGGCAACAACATCTCATGGTTCACAGTATCAAAAGTCACTGACAGATCTAGTAGAACTATAAGGGTCATATGACCACTATCCAGTTCTACAAGGAGATCATCCACCAAGGCCATTAGTGCTGTCTCCGTGCCATACCCCGGATGAAAGCCAGACTGCATGGGATCCAGAAAACTGATGCAATCCATATGCACCTGTAGCTGACGGGCCACCACCTGTTCAATAATCTTCCCTGAAAAGGAAAGGAAGGTTAGAGACAGGTTGGTAACTCATAGGGGCATCAATGTCAAGAGATGGTTTCTTGAGGAGAGAATGAACCACAGCCCCTTTCAGGCACTCGGACATTCTCCCCTCCCAAAGGGAGGCATTGATAATCCCCACCAGCACCATCTCCAAAGTCTCCCTGGCAGCTCTTACCAGCCAAGGACGGGCATGGATCTAACTCACAAGTTGTGGCCTGAACAGACCCCAGGGCATCCGGCGCATCGGCAGCCATCACCAATTTAAAATCCTCCCATAAACACTGACCAAATAGGGCATTCCCCATCTCTGGCTCTGCCACTGCATCCAAAGAGCTGGAGTCAAAGTCATGCTCAATGCGAGCAGTTTTATCCACAAAGTGTGCCAAGAACATGTCACAGCAGACTGTGGAAAATTCCAGATCCAGATGACGAGAGGCTGGACTGACCAATCCTCTCACCCCCTGGATAAACTCTCCTGGACGCGACTGAGTGGATACTATAAGGGAAACAAAAAACTCCTTTTCTGCCCATACAGTCATGGTATAGGGTTTCAACCACGCTTTATGCTGCAACTGATCAACCTGGACATGAGTACGATGCCACTGGCGCTCCAGTCGCTGACCCTCCCTCAGCTGCTGCAGGTCCTCCATAAACTATGGAGCCCTGTGGTGCCGAAGTGTCGGAAGCGAATGCCTAGGGACCATCTGATCGATGACCTCTGCCAGCCAACTGTTCCAAAATGCCAAAAGGTCATTGATGGAGTGGCCATCAAGATCTCCAGATACCTCCCCCAGAGCATTCCGCAAACATATCAGATCCATAAGTCTCCGGGGCGGTCCATCCAAATTGGCCCCGCACCCCTATGGTCAGGTAGATACACCAGGATGGAGGTACACAGGAGGTAATGGTCTGACCATGACAAGGGTGTGCACTCCACATCCCCAATCAACGGACCCCCTGCCTCATGATCAGTATAAAATATCAAGTCCAGGTTACGCACCCCTTTGTACGTCAGGCCCACCACCACCTGGGGCAGTCCCATGGTTGCCATAACAGCCATGAATTCCTGCTCTGCTCGATGCAGTCTGACCTCAGCGTGCATATTGAGACCTCACCCCCACCTCCCAGGACAATAAGCCTGGGTGACATGAAGACCACATTCAAGACCACAGCTGCTAAAGCAGACAAGGATGATGCTGAGCAGCAAGGTGCATGGTACACCAGCAAAACTTCCAAACTGTCCCTGGCCAGGCCATCTGGTCCGTTTTCAGCCAAATCAATCACAAGATAGAGGCACTCTAATCCGGGCTCCATTTGCACTGAATACCTCTGTGCCACCGACCTCTCCTTAAAAATAATGCCTACACCCCCCACCCCTGATCCTCAGTTCTTGGCTGGTGTTGGAATGAGTACCCGGCTGGAACGAGGTCAGCCAACACAGACCCTGACAATTTGCATAGCCAGGTCTCAGTCACACAAATGAGATCGGCCGCCCAGTCCAAAATGGAATCATGAATAATGGAAGACGTGTTAGCAACCGATCTTGCATTAAGCAACAACAGCAACAGACTGGGGTCATTGGAAATCTTGACCACCCTGTTATCTGAGCCAGTGTGTGTGCATGCGTGCAATCGGGGGACTGGTACCAAACACCAATCAAGCTGAATGAGATAACATCCTCCTCCAGGGCCATATCTCCCCTTTCCCATTACAACCTCAATAGCCGCCTCCTACCCCCCTGGCAGGCCTACTCCAGCCCCTGCCTGGCCCCCCTCCAGGCCCACAGGGGGAACATATCCCCCTTTCCCCCACAACAAAGGACCTAACCACCCACTCCCCTCCTCCCCTTTTACAGGGGGACACCCATCCCAAGGGACACCCATGCCACTCTCACTGGCCAGCAGACTCACCCCCACCTCCCCTCACCCCCTTAATGCCACCAAAAATAACATACCCAAGGCATACCCATGCCACTCTCACCAGTCAAGGGAGCCCTACCACCCCCTACCCTCCACTCCCCACCCCGTGTTCTCACCAGAGGAGTCAACCCTCCCAAGACATACCCCTCCATAAAACCCTCAACACCCTTCTCCCAATTATAACCCCACCCTAACACCACAAAAACCAAACCCCAGACACCCCTAATACCCCTCTACTAACCCAGTCAGAACACACAGCACAGGGATAAAGCCTATACCAATCTCAATATTCTTAAAAAATCCCACCACACCTTAGATAGCCAACCCCCAGCCACAAGGCACAGTAAGGACCCACACCTCTGAGCCCTACACTGAAAGGCCCCACCAATGGGCTCTTTAGCATGCCCCTTCAGAGCATAGTCCATGATGCTGCCAAACAGCACGCTTCTTAAGGCCGCTTCAGTCCCAGAAGTCTCTGGAGGGGATGCACCGGCCCCGACCCTTCCCCTTCACAGCAGGGGATAGATGTTGCCAATCCAGAAGGAGGGGCACAGGAGCCAACAGCATAATGATTTAATTAACAGATTGGAACATTTAATGAAATCTCCTTGCTTTATCAATGGCCATAGGCCGAATTGATCAATGGATGATATCTCTGAGAGCTGGATGCTAGGAGTGAATTGACAGGGAATGGATAGTTCCATATAGGCCCAGTTTTTGTTCACTTCCTCAGAAGCATTTGGTACTAATCAATATGAGATACAGGACACCAGGCTAGATGGACCATTGGTCTGATCAGTTTTGACTGTTCTTATGCCATCCTGTTACTCTCCCCCAAAACAAGGTGTCAGGAGCTGCAGAGCGGAGCGGCGGCAGGGAGCCCGATGGCAGACAGCCTCTGTGGCCAGGGGGCTTTCTGGGAGCATCGGGGAGGCCGCTGTGGGGGCGGAGCTACACCACGCTCCCTGTACGCTCCTGGCCCCGCCCCACAATAGGCAGAGAGTAACGGCGAGCTTAACGGCGGATGGGGGCCCCGCCCTAGGCTCACCTGCTGGCAATGAGGAGAGGCCTATAAAGGAAACCGGCGGTGGTAGTAGCCCCGCCGGTAATCATTTGTGAGAGGCTGGCCCTAAAGCGATTGTGTTTCACTGTGTCCTTAAACTTGAGAGTGTCTATTGGAGAGTGCCTGATCCCTGTGTTTCCCCTTCCTGGAGCGACTAGTGTGGAGTGAGTGAGTACGTGTGGTTGTCCTGTCGTGTTAGTTCCTGTGTAATTAGTGTCTAGTGAGTTTGGGTGGTGGTTACCAAGTCCTTGTATATTCTTTCCTTATTTAATACCTGCACCATCTACCCTTGCGTGTAAGCCCTTACCCTACGCACTTCCCTGTCCCCCAACTCCCATCCCCTTCCCCATCTCCCTTTCCCCTGTGGGACTCCCTTCCCTGTTCCCTTGACCTGCACCTCCCACCCCGCACTAGGTGCCCTGGGCCCGAGAAATTCCCCGAGCGTGTGGTTCCCTCCTTTGTCTGTCCTTGTCTATAGCGGCAATTGGCTCTCTCTCTGTCCCTATGATGAAAACTAGGGTTGCCCTCCGTTAAAGATGGAAAGCTCACCCAACACCCTGAGGGACGTTACTTCCCAGATAGAGATCTCTCTGAGAGAGAGAGCCGCCTCTGGTGTGTGTGCCTTCCCTGACACTTTAGGGGAAGCCTTTCTGGGGATCCCTCCTCGTTCATTCCCTCCGCTCCAGGGGGGACCTTCCTCAACCCCTGTATTCCCTACCCTTTCCTCAGTTTCACCCTTCCCCTGTGACACAAGGGCAAGGGCAGAAGCCCTGTCTCCTGGCTTCTGTTCCCCCAACCCACGCCACATACATTTCCAGGCCCCATTTCCACTGGGAGGAGCAGTAGTGGCAAGTGGAGGACGGGAGTGTGCAATTTGGGTTCTAATGAACTTGACATATACTTACCAGCTTTAGAGGGCTTGTCTGAAGCTCCACCAGCCCACAGTTGCTGTGGGAGTTTCTCCCAAAAAGCTCCCTTGCTGTGGCATGCTGTTGAGCCCCAGCTCTTCAGCACACATCTGCAAAATGGCCACCACCCTTAACCAAAATGGTGGTGGCCAAAATGACATTGCCACCATTCTGGTTAAGGGTGGAGGTCATTTTGCACATTTGTGCTGTGGAGCAGGGAGCTCGACAGCACGCCACAGCAAGGGAGCCTTCTGGGAGCCCTCCCCGAACAGTGGCAAACCATCAGAGCTTCAATCATGTCTTTCTAGGTGAGTAAGTACATGCTGGGGCCACGGTGTGTGTAGATGAGGAGAAATAGGGCCTTGGGGGTAAGGGATGGGGAGGTTGGTCTCTGAGTCGGACCAGTTTCCCATTGACATCAATGGGAAAATTTCCCTTTGACTTCAATGGGATTCAAATCCAAATCCAAACTGTAATGTATCAAAAAATTACAGATCCGAATCCGTAATGGATTTGAATCCATAATTTGATCTGAATGCTCATCTCTAGTTGTGTTTCCTTCCCATTATCTCTTTTTTTATAAAAAAAATTGAAGTCTCAATTTCCCTTGATCCTAATCAATACAGGATGCAACCTGAGCTGTGAAACTAGAAGCTGTTCCTTCATTACTATATTTATATATAATAGATTAACATGCCACTTTTTTCCTCTGTGTATGGTGTATTTACTGATGCTTATATAGACTCTGTTAACTTCAGCCTTGAAACCAAACCTCACCTCTTCTTTCCATTCACTTTTTTCAGCAGTCTACTAGCATAGCTGTCCGAGCAACTACTGACCCCCTCTATCTACTTCAGTCAGGTAGATGGACACTGCATATTGGTCAAACAAAGATCTTATGTTTAATAATTTATAAGGGCTCCCTAATGCTCTGCTTTGAGGCTGCTGTACCCAGGTTCTTAGGTTCTCTGCCACCCTTTGTATGTCCAAGTCCCCTTCCATCAGCTGGCTTATAAAATTAGTGGGTATTTTTACACATACTCCCCATTTTAATTCCACAATGGGTACTCACTGAATACTAAGTAAGTGGTGTCTGCTGCTCATCCCACACCTGGTGGATATTCTATGGATGTGCATGTTTTGGCAAGTACTCATTTCAGCTGTATCCTGAAATTCTCTGTATTTCATTTCACCAATTTAGTCCCAGGTATAGCAAGCTACAATATGGAGATGACAAACACAGTTCATTGTGGCTAGATAATAATTTGGAGAGAGGGAAAGTTTCCAACCAAAGGAAGGTTTTTAACCCAATTTTAACCAGTTTTGCATTTTGATTATTTAAGTCTAAGGATGACGTGAACACATTCCATTTTGGTGATGGGCAAATGTCTTTTATGAGAAGAGAGAATCTCTAATTGGCATGAGTCACATCAATCTATCCTGGAAATAGTTACCAAATGCCCTAACTTTCAACAAATATTAAATTTAATGAAGATGGGTCTTATATTTTACTACAGAACCATTCACACAATCTGCTACACTGATGTTATTCAGTTGTAGGAAGAAAAGTATGTGTGCCTGAAGAATCTGTTACTGTTAGTACGAACATCTATCAGTGAGTCTTTTTAAATGAGATCCTACCCCACATGGGCACCCAGTAACCACTCATCCGACCACCCATCTGAAGGTGGTGAAACGGGATGTGCACTCCCATGAGCCACTCAGCACCCACTCATGGCCACTGTTGAAAAATCTGCACTGCCCTGTATGGGACAAGCCATAAATGTGTGTTGCAATGGGCCATATAAAGTGTGTCAGTCACCCATGCCAGCAGATAGGTTCACGGCCCAGCCCACCTCCCTACTCCTCCCAACAGCCCTTAAATGACAAGTGTGCATAATAGAACACCATGCCGGCTCAAAGCACAACAAACCCTCCCTCACAATACATGAGAGAAGAACCAACACCATGGAGGACAGCAGCTCAGACAGCATCTTCCTGCATGTTGAGGGAGATCATGAGAAGGTTTGGGGTGCGATGTCACCAATATGCTGATGATACTCAGCTGTACCTCTCGTTTTCAACTGACCCAGGTCCCTCTGTTTTGTTACTTTCCCAAAGTTTGGAGGTTGTGGTGGATTGGCTGCGGAAGAGCAGACTGAAGCTCAATCCCGATAAGATGGAGGTGATGGTGGTGGGAAGAGCAAGGGAGGTGCTGGCCCCTCTGATGGGGGGGTTCGCCCTCCTGTTGCTCATCAGGTTCGGAGTCTGGGAGTGGTTCTGGACTCAGGCCTCTGTCTGGATCGGCAGGTGGAGGCGGTGGCTAAAGCCACCTTCCGCCAGCTGTATCTAGTACGGAGGCTTTGGCCATACATCTCCAGGCCCGACCTGGCCACTCTAATACAAGCCTTCATCACCTCGAGGCTAGACTACTGCAACACGCTCTAAGTGGAGCTTCCCCTGTTTCTGGTTCGGAGGCTTCAGCTAGTGCAGAATACGGCAGCCCGTCTCCTTACAGGGATGGGGCAGCGTGAGCACATAGCACCGGTGCTCTGCGCTCTGCACTGGATGCCTATAACGTACCAAGCCAGATTCAAGGTGTTAGTATTGATCTATAAAGCCCTGAATGGTCTGGGCCCCTCATATCTCGGGGCCTGCCTCACCCTCCGCACCTCAGAGCGATCCCTTCAGTCCACCGGGGGCACCTTTCTGGAGCCCCCCATGTAAAACAGGGGGCCACATTGGAGAGGGCGTTGTCGGTGGCCGGGCCGCATTTATGGAACTCCCTCCCAGAGGAGGCTCACCTGGCCCCAAGCCTGTTGGCCTTTTGATGAGTTTTTAAGACCTGGCTGTTTGCCCAGGCCTTCGTAGGGGAGGGGGGAAGGGTTTGGCATTTTAGTGATGTTTTATAAATTATTGTGGGGTTGGTGTTATTTTGTTATTGTTCTTGATTTTAGTAGTATTGTGTTTTTATGATATTGTAAGCTGCCCCGAGATGCCGTAGGCATGAGGGGGCAGCCAACAAATTTAACGAAATAAATCAAAATAAAATGTTCCACCCAGTATTTCCCTGGGCTGTCAGCAGCTACAGTAAGGGATCATGGGCAGGAAAGGGTTACTGTCTGCTGCGGCTTCATGTTAATGTGGTGTCCAGGTCTGTGTGTTATGGCAGAGGGCAGGCAGTTGGGTGGGGCTTGGGGTCGGGGTTATTGCCAGGTCGGTGTGAGAAATGACTGCCCGTATGAGGAGTTTGCAGGGTTGGTCCATGGTGACGGGAATGCATGGAGGCTGCCTGCAGGGCCGCGGAAGCCACCCTGGGAGGTACCTGTTGGAATCCCTTCTTCCACACTCCACCTGAGTGGACACCCCCACCCCCCAAGCCTTGCTCATTTAAAAACACCCTGTGTGAGGGGTGGTGACCAGAGTTCAGCAATTATTACCTGTCAGTTAGAGGGGAACGTGACAATGTACTACTTCAGTTTATACTGTTCATCTGAAAACTACCAAAGTGGAGTACTTAGTTTGATTTAACTAAATCAGAGTAGTTACTTCAGTTTACCTGTCCATCTGAATGCTACCAAGGTGGAGTACTACTTTAGTTTACCTCTGCCAATTATATGTAGTGATGGATAAACTGGCTCAGAATAAAGTAAGCCTGACTCAAAACTTGACCAGCTTTTTTAAAAAAAAACCTATTTTACTGATTTTTTAAAATTATTACAAAATACCACCACAAACGTATGAAAGGAACAATATAACAGCAAGCAATTATGACATGGTTAGGGTAGGTAGGGATGGGCGAATGCAGTTCGGAAGTTCGGTGTTCAGACTACCGAATGCGAACATGAACCTGAACACGAACATACCGAACAGAACCGAACACCGAATGGCAAAATGGGCGAACATACCAAACAGAACAGAACAGTGAAGGGCAAAATGGCTGAAGAGTTCGGTCAGTTCGTATCGCGTTCGGGTGGCTATAATGTGGTCTACTGTCACTCTATCACTGTCAGGTCACTGGAAGGCCAAATGTAGCAGGGAGGGGGAAGTCATCTGACTCAGCTAGGAGCAGACTTCCAGGCACCAGGGGTGGAGGGTGGAGAGTGGCTTGGAGTAGCAGCCAG
>QEPC01014130.1:1711350-1742528 GCA_003113815.1 Sphenodon punctatus | reverse complement strand
CTCTCTCTCTCTCTCTCTCATACTAGACGGCCTCGGCCGCCTTATCTGACTGACCTCAAGATGCAGGCTGGGCTTAGGAAACAAACAAACTGTAAGCCTGCCAGCCGGCCTATGGCTAGCTAATGCAATACGATCTCGGCCTGCCTATGTGACGCTGACTGGCTCTCACTCTCTCGCGCTGCACAGTCTTTGCTAGCCTATCTGATTGTCCTGGTGCCAATGTCCCAGCCTGCCTGCCCTACTGACTCCCAAGCAACGCTGCCTGACTTCCCGCCCTGCTTGCTGCCAAACTCAAGGCATGCATCACTCCTGCCTCCCATGTCAAGGTGCCTGTCTTCCCACCCAGGTTGCCTAGCTAAAAGCCTGCCCAAGTCCGCCTGCCCAGTCCTACTGCCTCTCATGACATGCTTCCTGCCTGTCTTCCCAGGTTGTGAAGCTTGAACCCTCCCTCAGTTTTATTTTTCCTTCTGCATAGCATCACTTCCATAGAATCCATAGAGGGTTTGCTGGTCTGACACAATTCTTCCCACTCATCAATCCCTATTCCCCAGTGGCACAGAAAGGGGGTTCTTTAAAAAAAAGCATTATAAATAAACCTACTGAGCTGCACTGGGCATGAGGAAATATCCATTTGGGTCAATCGTAGACAGATATCTCATTAATGGGCAATGCTGGCATTTTGACTCCAAGAGAACAACGTTACCACTGGAGCATAGAGGGAACAGCCAAGATGCATCAACAGGGCTTTTAACAATGGGAACATTTTAAAGGCTGCATTAAAGGAAGAGGGCAATTTGCCCCTTATCTTTTTTGTCCTGTTTCCTACTCTGATTCACAACGGATTATTCCCTTGGAAGGAAAGTGTTTTCCTCTCTGGGATTCGCGAGGAGATGGTGGCAACGTATTGGCTATGAACAAGGGCAGGTTCAGTGCCCATTAATTTAGGGGCAGTGTACTGGATTCAACTTGCACAGGCTACCAAATCTTCACTTGAAATGTCTAAAATGGCGCATTGCACCATGGAGCGGGACAGGTTGGGCGCCTGCACGATGCACCTAGTGCTCTGTGCCGAGTGGTACCGTGCCCACACCAATCAGCTGCGCATCCTGACCACTGAGGTGCACCGGTGGGGTCCCGGGGGTTCCTTGATCAAGCCCCAATACTGGTGCGGTCCAACCCCCCACCTCTGGGTGCATGAACAGACCACAGGAGGCAGAAGTGTGCTCTGTGCATTTATTGTATCACCCGCAGACATGTGCTCCCACCACCCCCACCTTGCCACTCCTCCCCCAGGCCCATGGTGCTCCCCCTATCAGACCGCACTCCTCTTCCCCCTCATCGCCCCCATCCACCGCATTTCTGGGGGTGCCCCCTCGAGTGCTCTGAGGGCACCACAGAGCTCTGGAAGCTCCCCCCCCCCGCTGTCCATGTCCCCAATGGTGTCCTGAGAGGCCTCGGTGTCCAGAGGGACTAGTGGTGGTGGGAGCGGGAGGGAGGACTCGGGACCCGAGGTGCCCCCCTGGGTGGCTGCACCCTCCAGAGGCCTATAGGAAATGGGAGACAGATGCACAGCCCCTGCTGGCATGGAGGTGGGGAGGTGGTGGGGGCATCGAGGGGTCTGGCATGGGGCCCTGGGCAGGCAGGGTGCCCGGTGGGGCAGCTGCCATCACATAGGCACACATAGTGCCTGCGTGCAGGGAGATGTCGTAGGACCTATCCATCTTAGCTGAATGCTCCCGTACCATCCCCACGATGGCCTGTTTCAGCCGCCCGAACACCTCGACCTGCCTGCTGTCCTCCTGGCGCCACTCCAGGTGCACCTCTGCTTGGAGTCTCTGATCCCTGGCCTCTGCCTGTTGCAGGGAGTGCTCTGTGGCCTCCTGCATGCGGTCCATGACCACAATCATCCGCTCCCCTTTTTCTGTTGAGGTCCAGATGATGTCTTCCTCCTGGTCCTCCCTCCGGCGCCGTATCCATGCCCGGTGCTCCCTCATCCGCTGGACAGGGGGCACAGGCTCAGGTTGCTGTGACCCCTCTGGCTGCCCTGTAGGGTACACAGTGGTTAGTTGTTTGCAGGCCCAGGCGCTCGCACCCAGGCCAGGGGGCCCCGGGGGTATCCACCCTCCCCTTGGCATCCAGTCCCACCCCCCATTGTTTTGGCCCTCCCAGATCCCCCATCCCACCACGCATGTCCTGGGTCCTCCTCCTGGCCTCCTTGGGGGCCACCCCACCCTGCCTGTGTGCCTCACCTTGGTCCACAGACTGCTGTCTGAGCTGTTGTGCTCTGGCCTCCTTGCCCACCTGTCTCTGGTGCCTGGGCATCCCATGCCCTGTAGGGGTATCTGGGGTGGTTGGTGGGGGGCTGTCGGCATGCCCGGGCAACACCCTGGCCCCAGTGCTGTGTTCTGGGGTGTCGAGGCTGGGTGGGGCTGCCCCCTGGCCGGGCCATACCCAATCCCCCCTTGCCCCAGGTCCGCCCCCCCATCCCATCTGTGTGCTTACCCTTGATGTCTGTCTCTGATCCCTCTGAGACCAGCCCCTCCATGTTTCTGTGCTCCCCCTGTGACAACTGGCTGAGGGTGATGAGGGTGCTAGCCTTGGAGTCCGGCTGCCCAGCCAGGGGGTGGGGGGGCTCTCCAGGCTGCTGTCTGGGGGCGGCTGCAGCTCTCCGAGGTCCTGGGGCATTCCTCCTGGGGGCCTGGGGTCTGTAGTGGTTTCCTTCTTGTGCGGCGGCAAGGGGAGGGGGTACCTCGGCCCTTTCCCTGCCCTGGACCACGGTGCTCCCCAAGAGGCCTGGGGCGACTATTGATCCCTTCATATGGAGAATGCGGTCCAGGACATCATAGAAGAGGGCAGTCCGGGCTCCGTGTCTGGACCACTGGTTGTTGTCCCATATTGCCTTTTACCCCCTCTTCAGCTCTTTGGCATTGGAGTGGCACTGTGAGACAGTCCGGTGATACCCCGCTGCCTCCATTTCCTGCACTATCTCCTTGAACACGTGCCCATTTCTCTGATTGAGCGAAAGCTCCAGCTGATGCTCCAGGGTCCCCCAGGTGAAGTCCTGGGTCTCCCGGAGCCCCCACTGCCCCCCTCGGTGGTACGGCCTCCTCCTCCTCCTCCTGGTCATGGCCCATTTCCTCCAGGGGTTTGGGCTTCCGGGCCCGATTCCAAGTCTGTGGTACACAAATGAGGATGGGGGTTGTTTGGATGCTGTTCTGCCCCGGTCCTGCATCCCTCCCCCTTCCCCCCCACCAGCCAGTCAGCCAGTCTCCTGCCCCCCCCCCCCGGTGCCCCTGTGCTGCTGGGTCCCCTCCTCCTTCATTCCCCTTACCCATTTCCGGGGTGTCTCCTCCCCCGGTCCCGTCGATGTCCCCGGGGAAGCCTGTCTTGGCTGCTGCTTCTGCTGCTGCTGGCCCTCCACCTCCTGCATGTGCAACATGACCACCTCCTCCTCCGCCTGTGCCTCCATCTCCTCCTCCTCCTCTCTTGCTCTCTCGCCATCTGCTCTCCTCTCCCTCCCGCCTCGCTCCATCCCGCCACGTTTCCCTGCTGCTGTGTGCCCTTTAAATCTCCCTCCATGGCCTGTATTGTTGCTGGTTGCCTGGCAGCAACGTTACGTGCTTTGACCATGGCTGGGAATCATTTTGTTTGATTCCAGCCGGTGATTACTGTCCAGTGTTACTTCTTTTGTTTTCCGTTGGGAATGTCTTTGACCACACTTTCGGAGATGGTCCGGGCCGGAGCTCCGGAAGTGTGGTTGATTTTGACCCCATGTGAGTATTGACTGTGGTGAACATTTGGCGGCTGCTGAACAGACGTTCAGGGCGCTTTGACCCACCGCGGGATTGACCGTGGTTCACTGTGGTTGACTGAATTCATAACGTCTGAAAATACCCTGTGATATATGTTTTAGTTCAGGGGCCACGTAAGCCTGGATTTGTTCCCTGTATAGGAGAAAAGGTGCTGTTATTTTACCTTGAGTTTTTGTATTGTGTCATTTGCTTAATTAAAGTACCAAGAGGTTTTTGATTCTACTAAGACAGTATCAGGAACTGGGATTTTGACGAGATTTCAAGTTTGGGCAAAATCTTTTTTCAGCCCTAATTGAGAACACTAAGTCACAAAAGTGAGAACTTGAAAATATTTTTTTGCTGGTTGGATTAGAAGGTGAATGTATCCTTAGATTAAAATCAAACAGAGTTTTCTAAAACCTAATGATGTGAAAGTCCAAGTGGTGATGGGGAAACCTGAGAAGTAAATTATCTTTATTTTGTACCCTGCAGTGGAAACCTACTGTGTCCTAAATATTAGCATTCCGTATTGCTTCTTGTGCTACAGGGGTTACAATGGAGACAAACTTCAACTAATCTGTCTTCACATATTGGAAGTTAACAGTATAAAACTAGACTACAGCTATACTGATTATTCTGTGCAGCCACTCTTTTTTAAGCCCTGATTTATATCCCTAATAAAAAGCAGCCGCTAGTCTCTCTTCACAGTATGTAGGATATAAATATCATACACTATACAAAAGGGGTGTGGGGGTGTGAGGGGGGGGTTTAATATTAAAAAAACCAAAACAGAAAATGACTTTGACCTTAAAGGTCTCAGGGTCCATAGAATGTGCATTTCATTCAGGAGTCGAGTGAGTGGGTTCAGTCTCTCGAGGGGAAACGTGGAAACGTTTTATCATTGCTAGGAAGCAGGAACTGCTTGCTCGGCTTCATTTTAGCTAAATCGTTCATTCTGATTACTAAGCAGCATGCTATGCAGCCCATTGTTCTCCCCCACTGTTACTCCTATTGATTTCCCCAGCTTTGATAGTTTGTTATATACCCTTAGATTTATGCTAGTGTGGTAGTATATTTTCTCTGCTTCATCCAGTTTCCATCTTAATATATAAATATCTGTTAGCAATTGTTCTTAATGGGGCAGTGGGGATGTAGTTGGTTTTTTTCACCCTAATCCTGGAAATATACAGTCATTTCCAGTTGTCATATTTCTTTGATATCAATGCAGAACTTTCTACAATGTTCCCATTCTTCTATTTTCCTATGTTTTATTCCTGCTACTCCCTACCCCCAGGCATTGTTCATATACAAGATATATCTACTTTTTAGAAGCTCCTAAATATCCCAGGACATTGATTCCTTGAAGCTGCACTTTTACCTGGTGTGCAGTATAACCACACAGATGGGATGCTGGTAAGTTACTTCCTTCCCTAATGTGCCAACACTTTTTTTTAAGTCTGTGGGTGCAATCCCCACATCATAAAATCAATGGATAAACTCCATCTGGGTTCAATGGAGTTGGGATTGAGCCCTCTGACTGTAATGCTTACTAGAATTCTCCTTGCAAATTTCAGAGCCAACAAAGTGTTAGGTTTGGGGGTGTGAGGGTAGAGGTTAGATACTTCCATTTCTTTCTGCAAAGAGTTTAACCTTATACAGCAGTGGAGTGGGTGTGACTATTTAGGTGGAAGTTAAAATTTTACCAATTTCACAAATTTGTACTTGAAAATCTGATTTTTAACTTCTGTGCACATTTGTGAAGTTCACATGAAAAATTCTCCTGTGATTTCGTTAATGAATATTTGAAAATTTGATATTCATTCTTTGGTAATTAAAAATTCAACTTTTTTGCTAATGGTGAAATCAATAATTGGTGATAGACACAGCAAAACAAAATATAAATTTTATTCTTTTATCTAAGCCAATCCAATCAAAAACATTTGATAGAAGTTAAAACAATTAAACTAAGCAAATTCTACCTTAGAAGGTAGGGGTTTGTTAAGTCCAACAAACTGAAGACAAAATAATGAAAGTCATAGTCCTTAAATGGGTACAAATCCAAATTTTAATTAGGACTTCAGGTGTTGGTCAGATGATGGACCACAAAGACCCAATGTCAGGCTCAGGCATTAGACCTCGTTTGCCTATGTGGGTTGTTTCACAACTGCACAACTGAAATCCCCCTCTACTAGGAGAAACTGGGAGAGGAGAGTGGGGCCTATAACTATTCCCTCCAATATTTATTTAGTTATTTATTTTTTCAATGTATTAGGGATGTGTGAACAGAACGCAATTTGGATGTTCAGATATTCGGTCGTTCAGTTCGAAACCCGAGTTTGGGTTCGGCTGTTCAGTTTGCTATCGATATTGATACCAAAATTGAAAAAATTGTTTCGGTATCGGTATCATTTGGCCCTGAAACCACCCCTGGTGTCCACCCCTGGTGCCAGGAAGTCTGCTCCTCAGTTGCCTCCCCCGTTCAGACACGTTTTTTCCTGCCCTCGAACTCATCCAAACTCATTCAAACTTTTCAGAACTGTTTGACCGTTCAAACGTTCAGTTCGGCCGTTCGGTTCGGTCATCCGAACAGTAGGGATGGGTGAATGCGGTTTGGAAGTTCTGAGTTCAGCCGGAACTCGGCCTGTTCGGACAACCGAACCGAACTTCCGAACCAAACAGTCAGACTTCCGAACAGTTCAGAAGTTTGGATGAGTTCAGATAAGTTTGGGGACAGGAAAAACATGTCTTTGGGCAAGAAAAACATGACTGGAAGGGGGAGGCATCTGAGGACCAGACTTCCTGGTACCAGGAGTGGACACCAGGGGTGGTTTCAGGGTCAAAAATACCGATACCGAAAATGTTTTTGTTTCAGTTTCAGTACCAATAGCACTTTTTTGAATGTTCAGCCCAGTTCGGCTGAACCGAACTCCGCCGAACCAAACAGCTGAACCTGAACTCGGGTTTCAAACCGAACAACCAAATATTAGAACATCCAAATGGCGTTCTGTTCACCCATCCCTATCAAGCAGGCCGAGTTCGGCCCAAACTCCCGACATCCAAACCACGTTCGCACATCCCTAAAATTTATATACCGCCTCGTCCTACCTCAGGTATCTTGGGGCAGCTCACAACATATGAAAACATTTCAAAAATTAAAACATTAAAATAAACCATAATAATTTCAGTTAAAACAATGTAAAAGAGTTCCACAGCTGCAGCACAGCCACGGAGAATGCCCTCCTCATAGTAGACACCTGGGGAATCCCGAGGAGGGTGCCCCCAGCTGACCACAGGGGCTGCTCCTGGATCCAGAGGGTGAGGCAGTCCTGAAGATAGGCGGGGCCCAATCCATTTAGGGCTTTAAAGGTCAGCATCGACACTTTCAATTGAACCCGGAAACCTACCGGCAGCCAGTGCAGAGAGCGAAGCACCAGTGTTATATGCTCGCGTCGGCCCATCCCTGTTAAGAGACGGGCTGCCGCATTCTGCACCAGCTGCAGTTTCTGAACCAATACCAAGGGTAGCCCCACACAGAGCACGTTGCAGTAATCCAGTCTCAAGGTAATAAAAGCATGGATGACCGTGGCCAGATTCAAGTCTGAGACATACAGCCTCAGCTGACGCACCAGATGTAACTGGTGAAATGCTCCTTTCGCCACAGCCGTCACCTGAGCATCCAGGCAGAGCTGTGGGTCCAAGAGCACCCCCAGACTCTGAACCTGAAAAACCAGGAGGATGTGGACCGCATCAATGATGGGGGCCACCCACCCACCCCCAGCCTTCCCCACAACCATCACCTCTGTTTTGTCAGGATTTAATTTCAGGCAGCTCACCCTCATCCAATCCCCTACAGCAGACAAACACCGGGTAAGCACTGAGACTACAGGACCTGAGTTGGAGGAAAATGAAAGATATAGCTGGGTGTCATCAGCATATTGATGACAACTCATGCCATACTCCCTAACAACCTCTCCCAAAGGCTGCATGCACATGTTGAACAGGAGAGGGGATAGGATGGAACCCTGTGGTACTCCACACATGAGGCCCCAGGGAGAAGATGAAAACTCCCCCAGAACCACACGCTGGATTCTCCCAGCCAGGAATGAGCGGAACCATTCAAGAACAGTCCCACCAATACCTGCACGGTTCCACAACCAAGTCACCAACAACTCATGATCGATGGTATCAAATGCAGCCGAGAGATCTAACAAGATCAACAGGGTCGAATGACCCTGGTCTAACTCTAGAGGTCATCGGCCAAGGCCACAAGCACAGTCTCCATGCCATAACCCGGAAGAAAGCCTGACTGTGAGGGATCAAGAAAATTAATCCGGTCCAAATACCCCTGAAGCTCCTGAGCCACCACCCATTCAATAACCCTCCCTAAAAAGGGAAGGTTAGAGACTGGCTGATAACTGGCAAGGACATCAACATCCAAAGATGGCTTTTTGAGCAGGGGCTACACCACCATCTACTTGAGAGAGCCTGGCACCCTGTCCTCCCTGAGGGAGGCATTCACTATACCCACCAGCAATGGCCCCAACGTCTCCAGGCTAGCCTTAACCAGCCAGGATGGGCATAGATCTAATTCAGAATCAGTGGCTCGAACACTCCCAAGAGCATCACCCGCATCTGAGGACTACACCATTCGAAACTCATCCCACAAAACAGGACCAAACCCGTTCTCTGCTTAAAAAGTCGCATCAAAACTGTGATGAATTTGAGCAATTTTATCCGCAAAAAAGTCCACAAACTAATCACAGCGAACATTTGATGGTTCCACGTACAGGTGGAGGGAGGCCGGACTGACCAGCCCCCTCACCACCCAGAACAGCTTAACATGGAGGGACGTAGCAGATGCAATGTGGGCAGGAAAGAAAACATTCTTTGCTGTCCGCACTGCTACGGCAGAGGTATGTAACCAGATTCTATGCCGCAACCGGTCCACTTCAGTACATGAGTGATGCCACCGTCGCTCTAAGCACTGCCCTTCCTGCTTCATCCGCCGCAGCTCACCCATATACCATGGGGAGCTGCGTTGTCAGCATTTCAGGAGCGGAAGTCTGGGAGCCACACAGTCGATGGCCTCTGTCAATTTGATACTCCACCTAGACACGAGGTCATCGAGCGTGCAGCCATCGAGGTCAAAGGAAACATCCCCTAGAGCTATCTGGAACCTTTCAGGTTCAATAAGCCTTTGAGGCTGAACCAACCTAACTGGTTTCACACCCTCCCAAGGGCCGACATGTGCCAGGATATCCTCCCAGAGGAGATAATGATCCATCCATGACAAGGGCACCATTGATACCTCCCCCACCAATGGATCCCCCAACTCAAGGCCTGTGCAAAATATCATGTCCGGGGTATGTCCTCCAACATGTGTGGGGCCCACTACTCTCTGAGACAGGCCCATGGTTGCCATGGCAGCCATGAACTCACTCTCTGCCCCTCCAAGACTGGTGTCAGCATTGATATTAATGTCCCCCAGAACTATCATCCTGGGGGACCACAAGATCACCTCCGACACCAGCTTAGTCAGCACGTGTAGGGAGGCTGCTGTATAGGTGGGTGCAGGTATATCAGCAGCAGTATCCCTAACCTGTCTCTGGTCAAATCCAAACTCAGATGGAGACTCTCTATACCCATGATAGATTGCACAGGAAATCTCCCCACGGACCAGGCATACTTAAAAATAATGGCTACCCCTCTCCCCCTTTCCTGGTCCCTCCAGCCGTGGCTGATGCAGCACAGATTACCTGGCTGGAACAAGATCAGCCAGCAAAGGCCCCGATTCATTTTCCAGCCAGATCTCCTTGGTACATGTGAGGTCAGCCGCCTGGTCCAGGATCAACTCTCAGACCACAGTTGACTTATTTGCTACTGACCTCGCACTTATCAGCATCAAGCCGAGGCTAGGGGTCCTCTAATCCCTAATCACTTCATCACCTGCCTGGGGTCCAGTGAACGGGACACAGATGAAATGAAGGACACAGCTAAAAGGGGATGCCATAGCCTCAAGTTGTTAATGAACCAGATTTGTGTAATTGCTGCCACTAACATGTAAGAAGTCTATTAATTTTTGCCTTTGACATGCCTGTCTTTAGTATCTTATTCAAAAAAGTTTGCCTCTGAGGTCATTTTTACATGGACAGGGGTGGGTGGGGGGATGGGTGTTCTGGCGCGGTGGGTGGGTGTCCCTGTACACAGACACATGCACACCTCCACCCATCTCCACCCAAGGGGCCTCCTCTGGTTTTCTGGAGGGGTCTGTGGGTGGAGATGGGTGGGTGCTGGGTGGAGGTGGGTGTTGCGTGCGGTGTTCACATGGGCAAACACTGAGTGCACACCCACCGCCTGCCGTTTACACGACCACCCCCACCGGCAGAACCCCCTCCCACACACCCAGCAAGGGATTGGGGGTATTTGTGTAAAAACGGCCTGAGTGAGATGCACACTGTTCTGTTCAGTATAGGTAGGTGTTCTTTAATGGCTACTATAAGACATTTTTAAATGGGTATAACACGGAAGAAACTCGATTAAAGTTTCATTTTGTGATACCTTCTGCACTAGCTCTCACTGCATTGTTCTATTGGTTCTCCTGCCAAACTGTTGGAAGCACTCCAAGGTTGCCACAGCAACGAGACAGTCCTTCCCACAACTGTAGATATGTGCAATAAGATTAAATTACAAAACAGATTCTTCAGAGGATGTGTTTCACAGAAAGAAACATCTTTAATGCTTGAATCATATAGATGTGAAATTAGCCAATCTTTATGATTAAACACAAAGGAGGCCACCAGTACTATGTGTCTGCGGTGTAGTGGGGTGATTTCAGACGTGACGAGATCACGCTGAACCACACTGAACCACGGTGAACCCCGCGGCGGGGCGAAAGGCCCCTGAACGTCTGCACAGCGTGCGCCAGATGTTGGCCACGCTGAATCTGCAGATGGGGTCAATTTGAACCACGCTTCCCGGGCTAGCCGGGGGAAGGTCCCGGGAAGCGTGGTCAAATGGACCGCGGGCCGTGGCCAACAAAAAGTAACGTCTGGCCGCGTGCCACGGGCCGGGATCCCCGGCGGGATCCCGGGCCGTGGCACGATCGGCCAGACGCGGCGGCCGCATTGGCCCCGCCGCCCGCCCGTCTCCTCGGAGGGCGGGCGGCGGGGTGCGTGGAGGGGGCGGGGCCGTGCGGCCGCACGTTGCGCCGCGCGGCCCCGGCCCCTCCCACTTTCCCCGCCGGGATCCCCCCGGCACGTCTGTTGGGCCGTGCAGGGGTGACCCCGGCGGGGAACGAAGATGTTCGTTACGGTACGGGGCCAAAGGGCCCCGTAACGTCTGAAAATACCCGTGGTCTCTTTCTAATGTGTCTGCCTTCTGGATAATTAGCGGTAGAAGGTCATGTGGACAGCATGTAGGCAGGAGTAAACCAGAGCTCCACTTCTTTCCTACCCTTTTCTCTGCCCATTTTCTGCAGCACTGATCGGTGCAATTCAGTAGCAGACCTGGAATGTCCTTCTATGCACATCTGGCCAAACTTTATGCAGGGCAGGCTCCATACAGGGGTGTGTCCCTCTGTGCTGAGCATACATCTAAGCTGGAGTTCAAATTATAGCTCTGTAACACCCTGGAAGGTAAATGTTAAACTTCCTTGTGATGGAGTAAGAGCTACAAAAATAAGAGAGGTTCCAGTCACCTTTTCCTGTAAAAGCAGCAACAGTGAAAGTCTGAGCAGGAGTAATTGCAGCAATAACCAACTCTGTTCTGAAGGACTTCAGGAGATACACCAATACAATTTTCTGCATGAAATTGCTTTAAAGTGGGGCCTTTTATATCCTGCTCAATTTTCACATATATTCCTTTTTCCTCCCTTTGCTTCTCAAGGATGAGTGAGGTGATTTCTAACCCCCGTAGCCAATCCTTCCTTTGTTGGCAGAAAAATCACAATGTTCCAAATGCAATTGACTTTGGCTGCACTTTGTTATGGTTTTCTTTCTGTATTGCTGCCACTGGAAGTTGCGTTACTCTTGGGAGGAGAGGGGGAAAGTTTACGAAAACATGTACATCAGTATTTTAGGGAATACAAAACTTAGGGGGAACAGAATTATGCACTTTTTTAGGTGGAAAGGATTTCATGGACCAGTTCTTCCATGAGGAGCATCAGAAGCTCCCTTTCCCCACTGTCAATAATACACATGGCAGTCCTCACCAGACACCAGATGTTCACTGCCAGAGGCAAGGTCCAAAGAAGAAAAGGGGAAATGCTTTAAAGAGAAGAAGTCATAAGTGAAAAGCTATCTATTCATCCTACAGAAATACATAGTATCTGAACATGCCCAAACAAGACTAGACAGATGTCTCATAGTCCAACCATGATGTTTGAACCCATTATGAGAAATTGCTTACTCATATATGGGTTAGGCCTAGGGATGTACCAAATAGTAGGGGTGGGACATGAGGGCAAATACCAGGTACCGGTTTTACCAGTTCCTGGATTTTAAAAAACCAGCTTACCGATTAATACCGGTTTACCGGTACCGGATCTTTTCCATTGATTTCAATGGGGAACTGTCCCCATTGAAATCAATGGGAAAAATTAAAAAACAAAAACCTCCCCCCTCCCAGACTGTGCGGGTGGAAGGGGGGACACCCCCCGCCCAGCCTGGATTTAAACAACAACAAAAAATTCCCCTAAGTCCCCTAGTGCGGGCTCCAGGCCGCCGCCGGCGACCCAGTGCCTGCATCAGCACTGCAGCAGCAGGTAAGTATACCGGTACTTAACTGATCCCTGGGGTGGGGGTGGTTTAACACCCCCCTCACCCCAGGGATCACCCTACCTCCCCAATGCCATTGCCTACCTTGAACTCCGGGTGGCGGTGGCGCTCCGGCGGCTTCAGTACTGGCTTCAGCATGCTACTAGGCCTTCCGAGGAACTTGACCCACAGCCTGGACTCGGGGAGGGAAAGTGTTTGTGTTTTTTTGTGGGTTTTTTTTACATTGCGGCCATTCATTTGAATGGCTGCAATGTAAAAAATCCGGTACGGGGGGAATCCGGTAATTTACCGGGATTACCAGGTTTAATCCGATACTGCCAGTACACCCAATACCAGCAGTATCGGATACCGGTAGATCCAGTAGTCCCACCCCTACCAAATAGTACTTCTGGATACTGAAGTTCTGGATACCAAATTCTGAAGTTCTGGGTAACTAGCCCGAGTACTCAGCAGCCCTTCAGTGCTGTTTCCAAAGTTTTGGAATTCTGGACCTCAAAAAATGTAGTAAAACTTTGGAAACTATTTGGCGCCAGGTGGGCACCTCAGCAGGTATTGCCATCTACAGCAGCTGCGGCTGTTAATTGCCTAGCCAATCAGGGTGCACAACAACACATTCACCCACTCCTCCCTCCCCCTTAATTGCCTAGCCAATCAGGGTGCACAACAACACAGGCAGCCCTTCCTCCCTTGACCCCCCTCCCCAATCATATTAACCAGAAAGAAATTAGAAAGTATGCCCCCAGTATCCCGTCTGGTCACATCTTGGCAAAGTTCTTGAATGCACAGCCAAAGCACTACCCAGAAAAGCAAGCTAGCAAGAATGGGACAATCGCTCCAGAAGACAACCCCACAAAAGTACAACTGTATGCAGAAATCTCTCCCCCCCAAAAAAAGAACCCCAACAGTAGTGTACCCACAGCATGACCCACCATCAGCAGTGAGTACACACTTTAATCATTATTCCAACCATGCAGTGTAAAAAATGTAGGCTATCAAGAATGGGACATTCACTAAGACGAATACAACAACTCTGCAAAGCAGTCTGCAAGTGCATGTAGAGATAAATCACACCAATAGCCAGCAAGCCCAGCAGTCACAAAATTAAGAAACCAGGCATTCACCCCCCCTGCTCCCAGGGCACCCTCTTTGGCATGGCATTGGTATTGTGGTATGGGTAACTTGAACAGACCAGGCCAAGGGAAGTGGATTCAGGCAGAGAGATCCCAGTCTGGCCTCATGGTGTCAGGCAGCTGGCAGAACAGTAGAAGTTTTACACTTTACAATTAGGCTCTGTTTTGCCATGCCACAGCCTAAACAACACACACAACCCCACAAAATAGTGTGCAACTGCAATGGCCACCAAAAGTCAGAAAGCTGAGCAGACACCAAATTAAGAAACCAGACATTCTCACATTCACACACACCCAGGGGCAACCTCTTGGCATGGCATTGGTACTATGATACTGGTAACTTGGACCAGGCAAGGGGAAGTGGAGCCAGGAAGAGAGATCCCAGTCTGGCCTCATGGCACCAAGTGCCAACCAAGCAGCAGGCAGAACTAGAAGCAAGGTGGCAAGGCAACCATTTTTTTTTTTGGTTTGTTTTAAAGCATGGCATGGTAAAAGGTAAATGTAACTGCCATCCACCAGCATTGGCCCTATGGACAGGACAGGGCAAATCATATCATGCCATGCCAGGCACCCATCTCCTCCAGCTGATTACATACAGATCCAGCACTGTAGCACACTGCCAAATTCACCAAACAGAATGGGAAATGGCTGCAACCACTTTTATTTTACCCTGATAGCCAATCAAGAGCTTGTCATCTGGGTTGGCCAGCCAATCAAAACTTGCTATTTGGCTTACAATCACTCTACTGCACCCTCCCATACCCCCCTCCTACCAAATATGGCACTAAGTTTCATTTCCAGAAGAAGCTCAACTGTCCACCAGTCCCCCACATATGCAATTGTTTCCAAAATTTTCTGAAGAACAGTCTTGGTCCTCGAAACATCGGGCTTTGGACTTTCGGAACTGAATACTTTAATCTTCTGAAAATTTTGAAGTTTTCCGAAGACCGAGTTTCAGCCCTAGTTAGACTTGACACAAAATTGCAGTGAATATTGTTTCTGTTGGAAATGGTTCATTTGCTTTCATTAACGTGACAAGAATACTTACCAAGTGTAATGTGCTCCCGGTGGCCAGTTCCCGTAAGGAGATGAGCCGCCACATTCTGCACCAGCTGAAGCCTCCGGGTATTCACCAAGGGTAGTCCCACGTAGAGTATGTTGCAGTAATCCAGTCTCGAAGTGATTAATGCATGAATGATGATGGCAAGGTCGGAGACCAAGATATATGGACAGACACATTGGAACAGATGTAATTTACCAAACACACTCCTTGCCATAGCTGCCACCTGGACATCCAGGAAGAGCTAAGAATCGAGGAGGACTTCTAGACTCTGTACCTGAGGGACCAAGGAGTGATGCAACACATCAGTGATGGGGACCTCACCCTTACCCACCAGAATCACCTCTGTCTTGTTGGGATTCAGCTTCAGATGGCTTGCCCTCATCCAATCCCCTACAGCTACCAGACACCATTGAGACTGCCGGGACTGGTTCAGATGAAAATGAGAGGTACAGAAGGGCTTCATCAGCATACTGATGACACTGAACTCCAAACCCTCTCACGATCTTGCCCAAAGGCTGCATGTACAAGTTGAACAGGAGAGGGGACAGAATGGATCCCTACAGGAATCCACATGTGAGATCCGGGGGGGAGGGAGGATGGTGTACAATTCCCCAGCACCACACTCTGAGTTCTTCTGACCACAAATGAGTGGAGCCATTCAAGAACAGTCCTGCCCACCACGGCACAGTCCCATAGGCAGGTCACCAACATCTCATGGTCAACCATGTCAAATGCAGCTTAGAGATCTAACAAAAACAGAAGAGTGGACTGACCTTGGTCCACCTCCTGGTGAAGATCTTCAACCAAGGCGACAAGTACAGTCTCAGTGCCATAGCCTGGACAACAGTCAAACTGCAAGAAATCAAGTAAACCAATGCAGTTCATATGCCCCTAAAGCTGCTGGGCCACTGTCTTTTCAATAACCTTCCCTAAAAACGGAAAGTTAGAGTCTGGCTGATACCTGGCAAGGGCATCAATGTCAAGAGATGACTTCTTGAGCAAAGGCCACACCATAGCCTCCTTCAGGCACCCCATTACCTTGTCCTTCACAAGGGAGGCATTGGCAACCCCCACAAGCAATGGCCTCAACGTCTCCCAGCTAGCTTTCACCAGCCAGGATAGGCAAGGATCAAGTTCAAAGTCATGGTCCTCACAACCCCCAGCATCTCCACTGCACTAGATGACAATACCTGCTGAAACTGATCCCTCAAAACCAGACCAGATGAGGCATTCATAACTTCAGATATATCTACTGCATTAAGTGTGGCATCAAAATCATGGTGGATACAAGCAATTTTGTCCACAAAATAGTTGAGAAACATCACAGCGAACACTGGAAGTTTCCAGTTCCAGGGGTGGAGAGAGGCTGGACTGACTAGCCCCTTCACCACCCAGAAAAGCTCGACTGGACGTGACTATAAGGATTATATGAGGGTGGTAAAGAAACTCTGCTTTGCTGCCTGCGTAGCCACAGCATAGGCTTTTAACTCAGCTCTATGCATAATCAGTTGGCTACAGTACTACTCAGTAGTACTAATTCAGTACTACTTGAGTGCTACCATCAGTCTAACTGTCTCCCCTCCTGCTTCAGCCGACAGAGGTCTTCCATGAACCAGGGGGCCAATGAATAGTCTCAAGCATTCCTAAAAGGTAGATATTTCATGTTGGAAAGGGACCACTTGCTCTTGTTCAGTATTAGTAAAAGTATACTGTTGTATTTTCTCATAAGGTACCAATGCAAGTTGTGGAAGAAGCTAATTTTTTTCTAATTCACCCTACATGGAAGCAAGGTGAAACCCCATAAGTGCTCTTCCTCTCTGCACAGGATCCTCTCTCCTTCTTCAACAACAAGATTGATAAACTCTGCTATTGCTTCTCAACCTTGCTATTGCTTCTCAATCCTCTCCCCAACATTTCCTTCCTTGATATTTCCCCTCCTGTCTCTCTCCTCCTTCTTGTCCTAGTTTTCCTTGATGAGGTCACATCCCTCCTCCCTTCATCCAGCCCCCCCACCTGTCACCTTGACCCCATCCCCTATCACCTCCTAACAGCGATTACTCTCACCACTGTGTCATCTTTGCTGCACATCATCAATCTCTCCCTTTCTACTGGTTCATTTCCATTGGCTTTCAAGTATGCCACTGTCTCCCCTATCCTCAAGAAGACCACTTTTGACCCCTCTGGCCCTTCCAGCTATCACCCTATTTCGCTCCTACCCTTTGCTTCCAAACTTTCGGGGCTCTGTTCTCGAGTCATTCTTTTTGTATCTTTCAAACTGCTCCCTCAATGTTTCTCTGGTTTGTACCTCCTCTACGTCACTCCCCCTCTCTGTTGGAGTTCCCAAGGGCCATGAGCCCTCTTCTCATCTACCCTTACACTCTTTATTTGGGTAAACTCTTTGAAACCCGTGGCTTCCAGTATCACCTGTATGCTGATGATATGCAACTCTCTTGCCCCACTCCCACGCTCTCCCCCTCCATGCAGATGTGTATTTCTGACTGTCTCTCTAACATATCTAATTTGATGTCTCACCACCAACTCAAGCTTAATATGGCCAATATCAAACTCCTCATCTTCCCCACAAAAAACATTGCCCTCCTACTTCCCTCTCAATTTCCATTGAGGGTGTCACCATCCAGCCTGTCCCTCAGGCATGTAGCCTGAGATTCACCTTTGAGTTCTCCCTCTCCTTTACACCTCAGATCCATCGGACATGTGGCCACCACCTACCAAACACTCGGTCCCCACTAATGGCAGGTTCTAGGAGAATGTGTGGGGACCACTGTGTGGACAAATGTAGGCGAATGTGCATCCACATGTCTGCATTCCATCAATTAGGTTATGTGCAGTGCCTCAGCTCAGTCAGGTCCACCAGCATCATAGGTGAAAATCCTAGAGCGTCTGAGGAGCAACTGCTTCCTGCCCATTTCTCTGCTCTCACTCTAACTGGCACTGCCAGTGGGGCCTGCCTGAAAGCACATGAAATACACACAGGAGGCTGCCCATTTATTAGGTTCAACATACTAAACAGATGAGTGGGGGCTGCTCAAAATGAAGTCCAGTGGTCTTGTTTGAAAACATTCATTGTCTGGCACCCCACTGATCAACATACTAAAAGGTCTCACATACCTTTCACCACAGCTGAAAATTTCAGCCATTAAAGAGTAATTAGAATAGAAATCTACATCTGTCCAGCATTTGCTTTAAAATAAAATGAATGTATTTATATAGATATTGGGAATGGCAGAACAGCTGAGGTGTGAAATAAAAAAGGTGATTAGCTCAGCTTCTGATGAAGTCACAATCAATGTGGTTCATAATGATCTGACAGTTGGGTGCCTAGAATCAGTGTGGTGAGGGGGGCTGTTGCCCAAGGCCCCAGTCCACTCAAAAATTACTCATGCCCCAATTTACATACATCCTCATTTCTCATATACTTACTGATTTCTTTTAGAGTGAGCTTATGCTGGGAGGGAAAGCAGAAATGTAATTAACACTATGAGTCTTACCTACTTTGATATAAGGGAAAAGCCATAGTGGGACCTGTCCTAATTTTAGGCATTTGTATGAAGTGAAGTGTTGTCTTGCTTGGGAAGCTAGTGGGGAATTGATGGGGTAATGTAAGTAGGGAGGCCATGACTTCACTAGGATGAAAGTCATGTCAAGAGAGCTTTATACAATGCAAAATAGAAACAGCTTGGTAGAGTAGCTTGATGAAGCAATATAATGCAATATTAAGTTCAGTTCAGATTTTGGGAAGTTTTAGAGGCAGTCTTTTGCCTAATATTTAGTGGAATGATAAAATGAAATGTGATGCTATGAAATGAACAGAAAGATGCAAGCAAGTTGGGAAAGTAAAGTCTCCCAGGAACCACAAAACCTCATTTTCTCAAGATGCCATTTCCACCGCAATAACTGGTAATTTCAACCACATCTTGTATGTGACTGGACACGTGTCCATGTTCATTGGTCATCTTTACAAGGATAGGTATTGATTTTATATTTTCACTGGAAAACATAAGCATCTTCGACATCTCTGGGGAATTTCATGGGAGGTGGAAGTTAGGCCTTAACAGCCCATGTAACTTAGGAAGATGCCATCTCTATTCCTTTTTCATGAACCCATACTGATGTCCAGACATCTAGAGATCTGGTCTCTCTGGTAACTAGGGGTGGGAATATCAGTATCAGATAAATTCGAAACACCCAATAATCAGGTGTATCGGATTAATCCGATAATCCAATATTTACTGTTATCGGCATACCGGATTTTTAACATTGGCCACTTAACCATTTTGTTTTATTTTTACATTGCGACCATTGACTTCAATGGTTGCAATGTAAAAAAAACCGGTAAAGTGACCAACGTTAAAAATCCGGTATGCCGATACGGGTAAATCCGATACTGGGGAGATCCGATACTGGTAAATCCAGTATCGGGTATTCTCCCCAGTGTCCCATCCCTACTGGTAACTAATGAAAAAGAAAGGTAAATAACTCCTTTAGAACTAAAACTAGATTTGACTATCTTGTTGAATACTTTCCACATTTACTTAGACCCTTTTCAAAAGGGCCACAGTGGATGGGTGGGATGGGTGTGCACCCTCAGTAGCTGGAGGTGGGTGTGCACCAATTCCCATGGATGCATACCCATCTCCACCCACCTCCACCCATCTCCACACATGGAGCAACCGGCATTGGAGCCTGTTGCTCCGTGCATGCGTGATGGGTGGAGGTGGGTGGAGATGGGTGGAGCGTGGGAGTGTGCATGCACCCCCACCCACCATGAATGCCATTCCTATGGGAGTCCACACATCCCCCCCAGCATCACAGGTGATGTTCACACAGGTGCCCTCCCCACCGCACATGTGCGCGGGGGGGGGAGGGGGACACCCTTGTGAAAAGGCCCTTAATCTCTATCTTGTCTTGTTTTAAAGCTAGTTTGTTTACTTGCATGTTACCTTGCTGGTTACTGTACTTTTCATTTAAAATCTCACTGTTCTTTAAATGTGTTTTGTCCCAGCTTCTCTTGCACATTTAAATTTTCCACAGCAATTTAGTCCTATAGACTTCATTCAGGGAACAATCCCATCAATGTCAATTGATGTTTTCCTAGCAGATAGGAAGAATATAAAATACTTGGGGGAACCCTCAATTGTAGCTATGTTAGCAACAAAAAATAAACAAGGTGCTTTTGTTTTCATGAAATGGGCTTTGGTTAGTTTTGACTGATTCTTCTGTGATCCAGTCTCTTCTTCAAAGCCTCCACTGAAGTAGATATGTCTCCTCTAAATTATTTATTCCATTGTCCAAATAGTGTTGCTAGTTGAGAAATGGAACAATATGTCTAGAGAAATTGTGGCATCTCATTCATTTAAGGTTTTGAAGAAGAGGTTGGGTAATGGGTATCTGCCTCACTACAAAGGGGCAATGAATTAAGTTGCCCAGAAGTTGTCCATGTGAATCAGCCCCTGTCCATATGAACCAGCCGTACCAGCAGACAGATCTGCCATTCATATGTCCTATTGGTGAGGGAACCGGTTGCAAGTCACAAGCCCTGACCAGGAGCCCTGGGGAGCTGAGTTCCCCAGCACTCACATCTGGAACATGTCACATGCAAAGGTCAGCCCAGTGTGCTTCCCCCCCTCCCCCATGGTCCATGGCAAGGGCGGCGCATGGCGACAGCCATCATGGCAATGGTAGCCACTCTGTGAGCCACCCATTTGACTCACTCCCCATGCACTCTACCTGTGTTCTGCAACAGAGCCACACTGTGGGCACGGACACCCCTCCCCCGATGTTGAGAATGTCAGAGGGCACTGTTCACGTTATGTTAACAGTGGGAGAAATCAACCCTGTGATTCTTACTACAATGTCATCCTGTAGTGCTCCATGTTTATGCTGCCACCACCCTATAGAACAGAGCAAGAGGGGGACCCACCGTGTGGTCACATAAATGGGTGATGCTCGCAACTGATGAAATTGAAAAGGCAAAGCTTCTGACTGGTGAAAATGACAAGCCCAAAGCCCCACAGGTGAAAAGAAGTTATTTCTGTAGCAAGTTTTCAGCTGCCCACAGGTCTGCTGAAGAGTTTCCTGAATATGTTCTGGGGGACAAACCTTTATAAACCTGTGTTCCCTCCATGGGTTGCTCCAAGATGTGTGTGACCAAATGTAATGCTTTTCCTTGTCTTAGGCACCCTGAAGGGGTGGTGCATGCAGTGCCTCACTGGTGGACTCCATAGGCACAGCTGCTGTACTTTGGCATACCCCCATATGAGCACAAGTAGAGTGTAGTGCCAATAAAGCCTGCCTGAAGGAGAATCGAGGATCATAAAAGGCTGCTAGGGGATCAGCCACACCCCTTCCTTCTGTTAAGTCCATCAACAGAATATACCTCCATGAAATCAGCATAAATATACACATTTCATATAGGGATGCAATTTCCTTGAATTCCCTGGAGGTTAATTATCACTAAATTCAAGGGTGTTTTCACATCCCGAATGCTGTGCCTATGGGAAAAGCTACAAAAATATGACCTTTGTACTTAGCTATAGTTGTTGTGAGTTCTGTAAAAGCAAAATTACTAGGGATGGGTGAATGCGGTTCGGAAGTTCAGAGTTTGGACAGACCTCGGTCTGTTCGGTTAACCGAACCAAACTTCCGAACTGAACTCAAATTTCAAACCAAACCGAACTGAATTTCCGAATTCCATTCTCTTTGCCCATCCCTAGTGGTAACACACACCAAAAAACCTGGTTTTGAATGGCCGAACTTGGTTCGGAATTTTGGAATTCGACCGAACTTGGTGTGTTCGGTTGACCGAACTGAATTTCTGAACCGAATTCGAATTTCAAACCGAACTGAACTGAACCGAATTTCTGAACTCAAATTTCAAACCAAACCGAACCGAACTGAATTTCTGAACTCCGTTTGTTCACCTATCCCTAAAAATTACCCAGATTCCAAGGAAATTCCTCACTAACATTCCACCGCGAGGAATGTTAGTGCTTTTCATTTGAATGGATTTGTTCACTATTTCCTTCTTTTGTGGGCACTACCAGAAGTACTTAAAACATGTTCGGTGGGATTACCTGTTGCTGTTTGCTTCCTGAGGGTTGCAAAGGCTGCTAGTTTGGGTTTCTGTTTCCCTGGGAATTGAATGCTTACACATGGATCCTCTTCTCTGCAGGTATTTCTGTGAGAGGTGGCCCCAGGGAGCATCAGCCATTTGGAGGAGCGTTGTGGCCAGTAGACTCTGCCTGCAAGTCAGAATTCTATAACATCTGCTTTTTGTGTTTGTAGAAGATTGGGACTAGACTCTTTTATGTTAAAGAAGGAAAGCAAGCCTATTATGGACCCTGACTCTGGCCACTTTCAGACATGCCCCCCCCCCGTGCATATTTGGGCTGTGGGGGGGGGAATGTGCAGCCTGAATATGCACAGGGATCGGTCGGTTTAAAAAGTACCCCACCCTCACATGGCTTTACCAGCAGAGATGCACATGGATGTAGAGCTCGATTTACTGCTCTGCATTCCTGCGCGTCTCTGTCAGAAAAGCCATGGGGGGGGGGGATTTCAGACCAGCCGATCCCCGTACACATTTGGGCTGTGCATCCCCCCCCAGCCCAAATATGCACGGGGTGCCATGTCTGCAAGTAGCCTAAGATGTTTGTTTAGTAATTTGTTTATTTTTATTTTTTTTAATTAGGGCCTTTGAGCTTTTTTGTTTTATTGTACAAATATTTGCAGAAAGTTGCTCTTATTCATTATCACATTATTGAGACTTTATCTTTGTTTAAGGATTAGGAGCTTGTTTTACTTTATATATATATATATATATATATATATATATATATATATATAAAATTGTTAATATCCCCAGGGCCCTGATATCCTTTTTTCTTTTCTTTTTTAGGGCCCTGGTGTTTGTTTTATGTTTTAAATTTGCAGCTCATTTGTGGAATATGTACTAATTGTGGGGCAATTGTTGTGTCTTTACCTTCGGGAATCATTCTTCCCTTGAAACATTGTATAGGGGTGGGTATTTGATGTGGAGATCCCTGCATGATGGAATATTTTTGGGTCATAGAAATTAGTAAATCAAATGCCTTCCAAAATAAAAGAGCCAGTGGTGAGGGGGATTATAGTCCCCCTCCCTCAAAAAAGCAGAGGAAATTAGACACGTATTTAGTAAATTTAAATCAAAGGAAACTGGAAATTGATGGCGATCATATAGTGTATCCTTCTGTTTCAGTTGCAAATTCCTTTTCTTGCCTGAACCCTGATGTTGAAGGTACCACAGCCCTTCCTTTCGAAAGGTGGGATTGGTGAGATTTTGGACAAGATATTTTCCAGGGGGGGAAATGGAAATACCTTGAAGGGGAGAAAAAAGATTCCAGAGTTGTCAAATATGCAGTCGTGGAGGCTCTTCCAGGTGTGGTAATGTTGAACTAATGTGCCAGGGAAGGAGAAAAGTATATTTCCCTCTATTGAGGTAGGTAAAATCAGGGGAAACAAGAATCAGAAGGGGTAAAGAGGCTTTGATCAAACAGGCCCTTTTGAGGATAAATTCGGGTAGCAAATGCTATAGCTGCATTTAGACGCACACCACCCACTCGCACCTGTAATCATGCACCCTGTAAAAGTGTCACGGGCAGCGTTTAGACATGCCTAGATGTGCCATATTTCCAGTCATGCATTCTTTAAGAGCACAAATTAAATATCTTGATATTGAGGTATTTAATTTGCATTCTTAAAGAATGCGCGGTTGGAAATACAGCACATCTGGTGCATCTAAACGCTGCCCGTGGCACTTTTACATAGTGCATGATTACAGGCACGGTCGGGCGGTGCTCATCTAAAAGCAACCTATGAAGCTGATGGGGAATCTGATCCAGGTGGGGTCTATAACAGAAACCTAGTAACAAGTGACTCTATTTTGACCAGTGCAAAATGGGCTAAACATAGATTTTTTTGGATGACTTTAAACTAGGAGTTAGTACCGCCATTCTCAAATCAATGAATGCATCATTAGAACTAAATAAACAACCAGAACAGAAAGTAGAAGGGGCTTTTGGGTCCAGCAGTGATTCCAAATAACAAATTAGATGCCAAGAGATGGTTGATACTCAGGAAATCCTAGAATTAGCTAAGGACCTCCTTGAGGAACCCTTACTAAGTTCTGATGGAGATTAGGGATGAAATTATGCAGATTGACTCAGTAGGAATTGTGGGGATACCTCACCCTATATTAGGATCATTACTTGGAATGTAGCCGGCCTAGCCTCTAAGTGCAAGAACTTTGATTTCATGGATTTTCTCTGTAAGTTTGATAGGTGTGTGTGCATGTCATTTTCATTATTACAATAACGATAATGAAAATTGTTCATTTTCATTATTCTTATTGTAATAATGAAAATGACAAATAATAACAAAAATAAAAACAAAAATGGCATTTTGTTTTTGAAATAAAGGGAACAAATTTAAAAACCTATTTCCTGAAATAACTTTTTTGTTTCTTATTTACTTCTAATTAAACTTGGGGAGAATGTACCCCCAATAGAGGGCACTATGTGTACCACCTTTTGAAATGATTAAATAAAGGGAGCCGATTTTAGAAGCAATTGAATGTTGTGATTTTAAGAAAAGCTCCATACACATTCACAGCTACACCTTTCTTAACTTCCATCTAATTTGCATGAAACATGTGAATATTCTGTCCCTCCATAAGCTTACCACTCCTACCAATTTTCAGAAAGATTTGGTAAAGGCAACTGATGGTATAAGACCTTAACTTGAAAATACATGTCCTGCTGTAACATTTGTATATTCCATCCTGTTTACAATATATTTGGCAGGAATGTATCACATATGTTCCCTGTCATCTTAATTTAATAAGGGGATTTATTAAAGGGGATAATAAGGGGATAATTAAATTTATTAAGAAAATTTAATAAAGGGACCCAATTTTATAAGAAACTGAAGTTGTCCCCTTGAAGACCATTATTCAGATAAATCGCAGCACATGCAGTGCCAGTCAGAGGCAGGCACCTGGCATGGCAGGGTGAAAGAGGATGTAGGAGGGAGGATGTGGAGCAATCCAAAAGACAGACAGATAGATTCACTGGCCAATTATTGCATGCTTATAGCTTTACAGGACCAATCAGTAGTGGCTTTGAGCCGGGCATAGAGGGCAGCCCTCAGGCGTGCAAAAAAGGGACATAACTGGGACTTTGAGGATAGTATCCCAGCAATCAGGCTTCGAGGCAGGCATAGGGGGCAGCCCTCAGATGGGCATAGAAGGGACATAACTGGGACTTTGAGGATAGTTTCCCAGAAATCAGGAGGCATAGTTTACACATCCAGGCTAGCCAGTTATCATCACAATCACATCCTGCAGCACTGTGACAGAGGACATAAGAAAATTTCTATTGCCTCTTTCCTAAACAGATGCTTCTGACTTCCCAGTAATAAGTGGGGGAGAGATGTTGGGATGGTCATAGCACAGAATGAGGATATTTGGTTGACATTTCTGCTGGCAAATTAGCATCACAAACCGATCTTATACCACAGTGACACGCAAGAGAATCCCTGTCATAGGCTACTTCTCTGCATATGCTGTGTAGGCATATATAATTGGGACCCTTTATCACATCTTTCTGATGTTTGGCAGAGATAATCAAAAAAGTGTGATATACAGCCTTGCCAAAGTTCATGTACACTGGTTGGACTATAAAGATGTTACAGTCAGACATACATTTATAAGTTAATTGCTTATACCACCAGGACTCTTTATCCAATCCTTCTGAATGTTGGCAAAGATAGTAAATATGGGAAGGGGTATAAACTTGAAAAAGTTTCATCTACATGAAATGTGAGGCAAAGAAGGTACATCTAAGACTGTATATGAAGAATTTTGTAAACTAAAATAATTCAACTGCTTCTTAAATTGGATTCCTGTATTCAAACATTTCCAAATTTGGTACACATAATGCCTTCCATTGGAGGTATAATCCCTCCACGTATCAGCCAAATATAGTAAAAAAACAAAAAACTTACAGCCAAAAATGTGTTTTCCATTGAAATCAATGGAAAACAAAAGCAAAAGCAAAAAAGACAATTTGATATTTATGAAATCGAAAATGATAGATTTAAATAATGAGAATGAAAACAACATGGGCCCCTGGTGCACACCTCTATTGACGTTATTCTTCTGTAAGACGTATTTCACTGGTTTGTATATGTTTTTCTGTATTTTGTATTTTTGAAATATAAATGTATGTCTTTTAGATCATGGCATATTAGCCAGTATCCAGAAATAAAACTGATTGATTAAAAAATGTTCTGCTACTTGGGAAAATGTTTTATTTGGGTGAAATGTGTCTTGATACTTCAGTGATGGGACCACCTTTTGTAGTCACAGCATAAATGGTTTTCCCATGTCTCTCACCTAGGGAGCCAAAGCATCAACTTCTTCATTGGATAAGACGTATCCAAACTATGCATACACCAATGATCCTCCAAACTATTCTTACATTTTAAAAATTCTGTAAACTTCTGGAACTAGAGAAGTTTGAGAGATCTCCCCTTGTTCATAATCCATCTGTCTGATTCACCTCATATGTTGTTTCCCCCCTGTATTGGTACAGGTTAGCTCAACTAGGAATGCCAGGAGAACGTAGCAATTAGCCCATTTTCATCAATGAGCAGATGTTCTAAGAATTCAGCCTACTCTTGTAGGGGTTGGAATTGGGAAAGTGCATCTGTTGAAGTGCAATTGTGGTTAGTAAGCACAGTCATAATATAACATTGGCAGAAAATACTTACAAAAAGTTTGGCAGCAAGCTAATAGCCTTTCAGTGGAATTCAAATTCTTTTAGCAAAGTTTCTTTTAGTGTTATACAAAGCACGTACACTGTAATGTACGGTTTTACTTAGTTACATCACTGGCAGTGTTAAGGAGCTGAGAATTTCTATATGGTCAGTCACCACTTATTCCTAAGAAAACATTTTGAGAAGACTGAGGAAAAACAAAATTATTATGGAGATTCCAATGACAATCTGAAAACAACACTTTGAAGGGCTGCAGACTATTTCTCACTTGAGAATGGTTAATTTGGCCTTGTGGAAGTCAGCCAGTGTGAAAATGTACTACAGCTGGCTAATCAGCAAAAACGTAGCAATGGTCGCACTCAGAATGGGGGATATAGAGAACCTTACAAGTCTTGATCCCTGCACACCAAAAGTGCCACCCACTGAAATTAGTGTCCCCCATCCCTCTCTGTTAGATCCTATTGTTGTTCAGGTGAGTCTTCAGAATCTTCCTTGTGTTGCCAATGACCTATGTCTCCATAACATCCACTGCCACCTCTCCTCTGCCAGTTTCCTGCTGTCACAATGTCCAGTGTTGCCTCCCTTCCACCATCAGTGAGCTATTTGGCTAACTCTGACCCTATTAACTTGACCAGAAGGGACCCATGGTGCGGGGGGGGGGGGAGGGAGTATGGATGGAGGTGGTGGCGGGTGTGCGGCACGTATTTATCCCATCACATGGACTCACACCCACCTCCACACATGGAGGCACCTCTGTTTTCTCCAATGTATGCGTGGGTGATGGGTAGAGTTCAGGAGCACACATGCACCCCCATCCATACCCACCAGCGGCCACACAGATAGGCCCCTCCCCAGCCCACCCAGTTGCCCATATAGGCTGGGGGAGGGGGACATTTTGTGTAAAAAGAGCCTCAGTCTGATGTCCAGCCTGACACTATCTCCTTTCCAATGTTGGTCCCCTTCTCCATATTGAGTACTATCTCCTTTCCACCAATAGCCCTCCCCTGACATTACCTTTGCTTCCATCATTGCCTCCTTTCTGCTGCTGATCCCTCACTATGGCAGCCTCAGACATGGCCTCCATTCTGACACTGCCTAATTTCCAACACTGATCTCTTGCTGTGGCCACCTCTAGTTTTGGTAATACCTAGGAATGTGCAAACACTGGCGGTGTTCGGTGTTTGGCCCGTTCGGTGTTTGGAACCCCTGAAATGGTTCAGGTTTGGATTGCTTGGCCGGAACCTGTTCGGTTTCACTGAACTCATTTGGGGGGATGGGGGGAACCCGATTTTCCCTCCTCCTCTCCCCTCCAGGATGCGTGGGTGGAAGGGGCACCGGGGCTCACTTCCCCCCCATCCTACCCAGCCTGGTAAAAAAAAAAAAACAACAACAACAACCCCCCCTACCCCAGGGATTGATCTACCTGGTGGTGCTGGGCCTCCAGCCTTGGGTCTGGCAGCGGCAGCGGCAGTGAGTCTGGCTCCAACGGCGCTCCGGAGTGCTTCAGGCTTCTTCTAGGCCTTCCAGGAACTGAAGGAGGGCTTCTGGCCCCTCCCAGAAGGCCTAGAATAGGCCTGAAATATTCCAGAGCACCGCTGGAGCTGGACACGCTGCCACTGCCGCCACTGGACCTGGAGTCAGAGCCCTGGCACCAGGCGGTAGGTCAATCCCTGGGGTGGGATTTTTTAAAAATTTGTACCAGACTGGGAAGGGTGGGGCAGGAGGTGAGCCCCAGAACCCCTTCCACCCACACAACCTGGAGAGGTGAGGGGAAACCGGGTTCTCCCGCCCCCTTCCCGAATGGGTTTGAAACCTGAACTTTGTTCGGCTGGGGGGCAGTCCAGGTTCGGGGTGTTCACAAATGAACCGAACACCCTGAGTTTGGGCCAAACACAGAACCCCCAAACTGTTCATTAGGGCTGTAGCGGAATATCGCAGCGGTAGCTATTTCCAGCGGAAACAGTGTTTCCGCAATTAGTGGAACGGCATGGCAGAGGCTTTCATTCCGCGGTTTCATTCCGCGGTTCCGTGGTTCCGCTTATTTAATTCCGCAACTTAGTGGAATCGTGGAAACATGACATTTTCGCTATATCCGCAATTCCGCCAGCGCCACAAAATAGCGGAATAGCGGTTTTCCGCAATTTTTCCGCAATTTCCCTGCAATTCTGCGATTTGCAGAATTCTGGAGGAATTAGCGGAATATCCACAGAAAAGTCGCGGTGTGGCGCGGGCAATTCCGAAATGGTGGAACAGAATCGCGGCGCGGTAAAAGCTGCTGCTGCATCAGCCCTACTGTTCGCACATCCATAGTAATACCACCTATCCTCCACACATCTTCTTCTCTCACCTCTAGAGGTATGCACCAGGGGCCTATGTCATTTTACATTTTCATTTTTTGTTTTCATTTTTTAAATCTGTCATTTCCATTTTCATAAATATCATTTTTGTTTTTGTTTTTGCTTTCATTTTCCATTGGTCTCAATGGAAAAACACATTTTCAGCTATAACCTTTTTGTTTTTCATTATATTTGATTGGGACTTTCCATTGGTTTCAATGGAAAAACACATTTTCAGCTGTAACCTTTTTGTTTTTCATTATATTTGATTGGGACTTCAAGGAATAAAGGGTTTCATAAGGGTTGGATAAAGAGTCCTGGTGGTATAAGCAATTAACTTGTAAATGTATGTCTGACTGTAACATCTTTGGGTATTTTCAGACGTTACGCAGGCCGTTGGCCCCGTACCGGCACCACCGGCTTCGTTCCCCGCCGGGGTCACCACATAACGGCACAACAGACGTGCCGGGGGGATCCCGGCGGGGAAAGTGGGAGGGGCCGGGGCCGCGCGGTGCAACATGCGGCCGCACGGCCCCGCCCCCTCCACGCACTCCGCCGCCCGCCCTCCGAGGAGACGGGCAGGCGGCGGGGCCAATGCAGCCGCTGCGTCCGGCCGCTCGTGCCATGGCCCGGGATCCCGCCGGGGATCCCGGGCCGTGGCACGCGGCCAGATGTTACGTTTCCTTGGCCATGGCCCGGGGTCCGTCTGACCACGCTTCCCGGGACCTTCCCCCGGCTAGCCCAGGAAGCGTGGTTCAAACGAACCCCATGTGGGGATTGACCGTGGCCAACATCTGGCACACCGCGAACAGACGTACGGGACACAGTGACCACAGGTGGGTATTCACCGTGTTCACGTAACGTCTGAAATCACCCTTTGTTGTCCAACCAGTGTACATGAAATTTGGCAGGGTTGTAGCTCATACTTTCATTATTATCTTTGCCAAATATCAGAAAAATGTGACACAATGACACGTAAGAGAATCCCTGGCATAGGCTCCTTCTCTGAATATGCTTTGCAGGCATATATAATTGGGACCCATTATCACATTTTTCTGATATACCATCAGGATCCTTTATCCAATCTTTTTGAGAATTGGCAGGAGTGTTAAGCTTGTGGAGGAACATGATATTTACAGATTTCATGCACAGTGGATAGAATATAAAGACATTGTAACCATGAATGTATATCAAGCTTTTTTAAAAATCACAATGTTAAACTGCTTCTAAAATTGGTTCCCTTTATCCAATCTTTTCTAAAATTAGTATGCATAGTGCCCTCCATTGTGAGTACAATACTCCCAAGTTGCATCATAATTGAATAAGAATAAAAAAAACTATATCCGGAAATACGTGTTTCAGTTTTTTCCCTTTATGTAAAAAAACAAAAAGTTGTTTTCATTTCTATTTTTGTTATTATTTGTCATTTTGGTTATTACAATAAAGATAATGAAAATGACAAAAATGACATGCACATCCCTAATCACTGCCTCTGCTTCCACTACTATCTCCTTTCCACCATCAGTTTCCTGCTGTGGTTGTTGCTGATGATTCCTCTGATCACATGTTTTCCACCCCACCATCAGCTTCTGCTTCTGTCAACACTTCCCAGTTTTAAGAATTAAAAATTTTGATCCAATCTTATGTCAAGATTTAGACAGAATAGAATACACATCATGGGGAAACCATGGGTGTTAACAGACATATCTAGGGCCTGGTTTAGCACACTTTGGCCCAGATCGACCAGGATCATGGTGTTACATTTGTTCCAGGCCCACCAGACATGGCACCAGTTCAAACCCTGTAGCAGGTAGTGGGTATTTTCAGACGTTACGAGATCACGCTCAACCACAGTGAACCACGCTCAATCCCACGGCGGGGCCAAAGGACCATGAACGTCTGTTCAGCGTGTGCCAGATGTTCATCACACTCAATACCCACATGGGGTCAATTTCAACCACACTTCCCAGGCTAGCCAGGGGAATATCCCGGGAAGCGTGGTCAAACGGACCCCCACCGGGAACCAAGGAAAAGTAACGTCTGGATGCCAATCCCCGGGCGGAACCAAAGGAAACGAACCCCAGCCGGGGACAAGGCACGCAGCGTCGCTGCCGGGCAACCAGCAACAACACAACCACTGGAGGGAGATTTAAAGTGAAATCAGCAGCAAGCAAGCGTGGCGGGATGGAGCGAGGAGGGAGGTGGAAGAGAGCGGAGGCAGAGAAAGTGACACTGGCAGTGGAGGAGGC
>QEPC01014130.1:1682401-1697528 GCA_003113815.1 Sphenodon punctatus | reverse complement strand
AGGTCATTTTAAACTCAAACCAGGAGTTTTGTTCAACAACGGTCATTTTAAGCTGTAACCAGGAGTTTGGTTCCAAAAACTTTTCTTTTTGGAGATCAATTTACGTTTACATACAATATCAATTTGTCATATAATAAAAACACCATGCATATATTTAGAAGAAGCAGGAGCAGTTACTGCGGTACAACAGAGCAGTACACACACACACACACACACACACACACACACACACACACAGCACCAGCAGTCAGTGTCAGCGTGACCGTTCACAGTTACACAGACACACACCAGCACAGCACAGCGGCGCTGAAGCCTAGTCATATTATTAGCTAGCTATACCGGCAACTCCATTCCCTTCACGGAACACATATCTGACCTGTCTCTCATATATATGAAATTGGCGGAACGCAGTAAAAGGCCGCAGATTAACAATCACCAAATCGGTCAAACACATACATGCTGCAGATACGGTTTCTTGTGGTGGAACGATCGCAGAATCGTGGGGTACCGCGCGGAATTATGCGAGGCGCAACATGGGATGCCGAGGTTGAGGAATGGAATTGCGGTGCGGTAACAGCAGCTGCCGCAACAGCCCTACTCCAGGGCAGTCCCAAGACAACATCTGGCTGTGCATGAACACATGTGCCAGGCGTCCCAGGCCACAGGAAGCCAAAGTGTGCCACAGTGGACCAGTGTCGTGTCTGTGTTTACTCAGTGTTTAAATTTGGAACATTCTGCTAAGCTTTTGTTTCTCACCAATGTTTTGTTTCAGTTGAAGAATTAACAACCAAAAACATTTTTCTCTTTAGGAGAAACAATGAACAGAGTCTCCTTTAACTCCTGGGGTGTTTTTAGACAAACGTCTCCCCTCCTATTATCCACCAATCAGTCACTCATCATACATGTTGCAGGATTGAATTGGCACCCTATGCAGCCCTGCCCTGCAACATGCATGGTGAGTGGTAGGTAATAGCTAGGGAGGTGCTTGACTAAAAATACTCCTGATTTACTCCACTGCATTGACTTCAATGGCATTACATTTTCAGCACCATAAGTGGAAAGAGGATTAAGTTGAGCATCTGCTACTATAAACTGTAAGTTTCAAAAGTCAGGTTCACAGTTTACAGCAAAACGAGAAAGACATCCAACTGGCAGTTATATAGTCATTCTTTGGAATGTAGTACCTAGCTTGGATGGATCCAACATGAAGGAATAGAAAAGCTGGATCACAGGGTTACTGAACCTTTTGTGTAAAAGTAACTAGAAATATTTCCTTTTGGAAATGTTTTAGAGATATGATAACAGTACAAACCTACAAATTCACTTTTAGTGTGATGTTACCTATTTTCTTCCAATCAAGGAAATAGAGACACCAAAATCCTTGACAATTTTACTAGCCTGTATTTCACTGTAGGCTAGAAATCAGATTGTAAGACCTGCACGACAAGACAAAGAAACAACATATAAAACGGTACTTGTATGAAATTCTTCCTCAATTGTTCACCGCTTTTGATGGAAAGAAATATAGCCTTCACTGATGAAAGAAAAAGAGCTCCATGCTTTGAGCTTTAAGTATGTTTGGCACTCTGGGTGGGGACACTAAAGCAGTTTTCAGAATGAATTACAACAGATAATGATATGGAAATGAAATTTCTTCTTTGAGTGGCTCCTCCCATTCTCACAAATGGGTTTGCGCATGCGCGCCCTTCTCTCACCGGCATATACCAAAATTGTAGACACGCCCCCACAGTATATAAAGCACTCTGCCGCCTAAGCCCAACAGTTCCTTCCAACCGCTTTCGCGGCTTACTGACTTGTACTGAGATCATAGAAATTTTTTTCTCATAATGTCTTCATTAAAACAATCTTTCAAGAGATGCTTCTCATGTTCCAGAAAGATGACGACTAAGGACCCGCATGATCAGTGTTTGATTTGTCTGGGAACTGAACATGACCTGCTGGAGTGTACCCATTGCCACTCTCTCAAACCGAGGTCACTTAGAGATCAGGCTATATGCTTTCCTATCCTCCTTAAACAGCTGGAGGATAAACTAAAGGGCACAAAATCTGTTAGGGATAAATCTCCCCCACCTCAGCCTCCTACTGTTGGAGCTGAGGTAGTTGTTTCTACGTTGGATGCCCTCTCTGACTCATCACCGACACCCAGACCGTTTTGTATTTCTGAGAGCCTTGCTCCACCTGAGGACAAGAAAATGAAACGGTACGAGGGGTTAGAGCCTGTTATTATAGTGGATCGCTCTTTTTCCCCATCCCCCTCTGAGGAGGATATTTTATTGTTTGGGGCTGACTCTTCACCTGTGTCGCCTAACTCTCCGTTAATTATCACTTCGCCATTGTACACGGCTGATGATGTCCCGGATCCTCAGTATAAGGATTCCCCTTACCAACTACCACGCATACAATGGGTGGCTACTCCTGTTCAGCAAGACCATCCCCGTCTGGACCAGCTGCATAAGGCTCCTCCGCATGAAACTGCCTTTCCCTGGGAGCTTTTTAAGGAACAGGAGGCTGCAAGGAGACAAGATACTAGGCTAATCCTCTCTTGTTTGGAGAAAATTGGCAATCCCCCTCCTCATAAGTCTCCTCCGACTGTCAAGACTCATGTCGTCGAAGTTGATCGTTCAACATCAAGGCCTTGACGTTCTGAACACCCTTCCAGCCCTTCGACGTCAAGGAAGCGTTCAGCATCGAGCCCATTGCATCGACACTCTAAACGCTCAAAGTCAAACCCTACAACAGTGACACCTGCTGCTTCAACATCGACAAAACCTTCAACATCGATGCCTACCCCTTCGACGTCAACAAGACCTTCCAAGTTGAGGAAACCTTCAATGTCGATGCCTTTGACATCAACATCGATGTTGACACCATCGCCATCGACACCGTCACTGTTGATGAAACCTAATACCTCTCCTTTCAGCGCAGAGGACAAGGAGGCTTTTTTACGGCATCAAAAAAGGTTTAGATCCCGGGTTTTTACTCGGAGACAGAGGGTCCAAGAAATTCTCTCCACCCCTCCACTTACTCCATTACTGGTTTTACCGGAGGTCCCGCTTGACCAGCCATTACAGGAGCCGGCACCGGAGACGCCTGTTAATATCGAGGACACCCACAACGTTGAAAACATTTCACCTCCGCCTTCTGACAATGTACAGGAAGCTAGTTCCTCTGGATCCTCTCAGGACCATAAAGAGTTCCAGGATCTCTTAAAAAGATTTTCTACAGTTCTCAAACTAGACACGGTGCCTATGACGGAACAGGATCTTGACCCTGCCTATTCGTCTGTGGAGAATCCCAATGCCTACAAGCTTACGCTCCCACTTCTCAAGAGGCATGCTGTCGATGTGCAGAAGGTTTGGGCGACTCCTTCATCTGTTCATCCAGTCTCTACGTCTGCCACTTTTTACCTTTTCCCCCTACAGCAGGGGTTCATTTATTTTAAGCACCCTACACCTAATTCCCTCGTTGTAGCTGCCTCGGCTGAGAAGCTGCAGAGCAACATGCAGGACACCTCTCCAGCAGAGAGGGATAGTCGGCGTATTGATGTATTTGGCAGAAAGTCCTTTGCCTCTTCAACTATGTTGATGAGGACTTCTAACTATTCGGCTGCCATGTCATCGTATCAGAACCATCTCTGGGGTCAGGTTCAAAAATCTATCCCTTCCTTACCTAATGACATGCAAGCTCCACTCCAATCTGTCTGTTCTGAGGGTTTACTTACCTCCAGGTTTCAGCTGTTGGCAGCACGTCATTCCTCAGATACTGCAGCAAGAGGTGTGGCGAACGCTATTGCTACCAGGCGTTTCGCTTGGCTCAGAGGCACCAAACTAGACAGCCTTCACAAGGCTAAGCTTGAAAATTTACCCTTTGATCAGTCTGGGTTATTTTCAAAGGAGACTGATCAGGTGTTGGAGAATATCAAGAAATCAAATACTACTGCAATGAAGATGAAGATTTCCACTAGAGACCAGGGATCTTCTTCTTCCTATCGTCCTTACCAACAGCAGCATCAGTCACCTTACTTTAGGCAGCAGAGGCCTTACTACCATCACTCTTACTCCCAAGGGTACAATAGAAGGTACTCTACACCTAGTACCTCTTATCAAGGATATTTTAAGGGACAATATGTCCCGTACAAGCAGAAGGGGAACTACAAACAGCCCTTTTCCTCTTTTGCCACTAGGGGTCGCAAATGACAACTAGCCAACTCTGTAGCACCCCCCTGATCAATTGGTTGATTTTACATTTGCCTTGGCCCAATACTTTTAATCTTGGAAGGCCATTACCTCTGATAGTTGGGTTTTGAAAACTATTCAGTTTGGTTACAAAGTTTCCTTTTCTGTTTTTTCTCCTGCAAATTCTCCTGCTAAAAATTTCCCTGTTTCAAATCCCCAGTTTCATGTTCTTAATAAAGAGATTGTTCAAATGTACCAAAAGGGAGTAATTGAATTGGTTAATAGTGACACAGAGCCACAAGGTTTCTATTCCAGCTATTTTATTGTGGATAAAAAGGATGGAGGTTATAGACCTATTCTTGACTTAAGAGAACTTAATCGGTATGTCACATATAGTAAGTTTAAGATGCTTACACTTAATCAATTAATTTCCTTCCTACAACAGGATCAATGGTATGCAGTCCTCGATCTGAAGGATGCATATTTCCATATAAGACTACACCCTTTATCTAGAAGATTTTTTAGGTTTACTCATGACTGTTCATTTTCAATACGCTTCTTTGCCTTTTGGTTTGACCTCAGCTCCTAGAGTCTTCACCAAGGTGATATCTCCTGTAATTGCTTTCCTCCGCAAAAAGGGGATTAATGTTTATCCTTACCTTGATGACTGGCTTCTGGTTGGACAGTCCCCTCAAAGTCTGCGTGAGGACATTCTGTTTACCCTATCCTTATGTAATGAATTGGGATTGTTGGTAAATTTTGAAAAATCCTCTCTTCAGCCCTCACAGTGTATTAACTTCATTGGAGCTGTACTAGATTCCACAGTAGTTAAAATGTTCACTCCCGAAGAAAGGTTTATAGACATTTCCACCCTCATTAAGAACCTTTTCATTCATAGGCTTCAATTTGTTAAAGTTTACCAGAGATTATTAGGACTCATGACCTCTACAACATCCACTACTCCTTTCTCTAGGTTATATATGAGACCATTACAATTATGGTTCCTACATCTATTTAACCCTGCAACTCATTCTCCTAACAGAAAGTTGAGACTATCGACTCAAATACTGAATTCAATTAATTGTTGGACTGATAGCAAATTTGTCCTAGCAGGAACCTCATTTGTTAGGCCTTTTCCTGTGTTTACATTAACTACTGATGCTTCTCCTACAGGATGGGGGGCTCATCTGCAAGATATGGACAGCTCAGGATCCTGGAATTCTTACTAACAGACTCTCCACATAAATATCTTAGAGAGCATGACTATTTTAAAAGCGCTGAAAGCCTTTTACCCAATCCTGAGAGGATCTGAGATCAATGTAGCATCAGACAGTCTATCGGCAGTTTGGTATGTCAACAAGCAGGGGGGCACGAGATCCCCAGATCTTTGCAGAATGTCCATGAGGATTTGGAAGTTTGCAAAGAAAAACAATATGTACCTCATGGCATATCACATTGCGGGAACTCAGAATACCCGCGCAGACATTTTAAGCAGATTAAAGACAGAGGCACACGAGTGGGAACTCTCCGCTCAAACTTACGTTCATCTGGTGTCATTGTGGGGGACTCCCCCAGATAGATATGTTTGCCACACTCCACAATACAAAGTGTGTTGAGTTTTGCTCGAGGGCTGCCCACGAACCGGCTTCACTAGGGGATGCATTTCAAGTGAAGTGGGGCCCACATTTGGTATATGCCTTCCCACCTACTCCCTTGATTCCCAAAATCCTTGCCAGAGTTCGGTCAACAGGGGCAAACATGATATTAGTATGCCCTTATTGGCCCCGTCAAATATGGTTCACAGAGCTCCTTCACCTGTCGGAAGCTGTTCTCACCCTACCTCAAACCTCCTATTTACTGTCCATGAATATGGGCCTCGTGTTCCACCCGGACCTATCCAGGTTAAATCTCCATGCATTCAGAATCCATTTTCCATAGGGGGTTCCACAACTTCTAGTAAGATTGATTTTGTCCTACTAAATGATATAAAACCATCCACAAGAAACTCATATAGTTCAAAGCTTTAAAGGTTTTCATTTTGGTTAAGACAAAATTCCATTGTGAGTAATTCTCTGTCTATTGACCATATTTTAACTTATTTACTTAGTTTAGCCGAGGCTGGGCTATCCCTTTCGTCTCTAAGGGTACATCTTTCCGCCATCGCCAGAAAATACCCACTCCTTGAGGGTCAGTCTTTATTCTCTAACCCTAAGGTTAAGAAATTTCTAAAAGGCATCAATAATCTTTTCCCTCCGGTAAAGGTACCCTTGTCCCAATGGGACCTTACATTGGTTCTTAATTTTCTTATGGGTAATCCTTTTGAACCCCATCAATCTGCAGATCTTTTTGATTGGATGCTTAAGACAGCCTTTTTAGTAGCAATTACGTCTTTACACTGAGTTAGTGAATTGGCTGCTATCCACATTAAGGAGCCCTATTTACAGTTTTTCAATGACAGGGTGGAAATTTCGGCCCATCCTTCGTTTATTCCCAAGGTTGTCTCTTCTTTCCACCTGGTGCAGAAAATAATCCTACCAGTTTTCTGTCCCCCACCTCATGATTCACCAGAAAGTGAGAAGGTCCACACCTTAGATGTTAAAAGGTGTCTAATCGTTTATTTAGATAAAACGTTAAATTGTAGAAAATCTGATAATTTATTTGTCTCTCCTGCTCTTCGTTCCATTGGTCAGAAGATTTCATCACAGACCATTTCCAAGTGGCTTGTTAAGCTCATTTCTTCTGCATATATTGACAAGGGGTTATCAGTTCCCCCTAATTTGAGGGCTCATTCTATCAGAGCAATGGGGGCCTCGAAATCTGCCTTTGCTAATATCTCCCCACAGGAGATTTTCAGGACTGCTACATGGACATCACATCACACTTTTATTAAGCATTATTCTATAAGTTTGAATTCCCTTCATTCTAATGCTCTGGGTATTTCAATTCTTTCCTTGGTGTTTCATGTTTAACACTATTTTCTTCTTCTGGTTATGTTCATGACTGATTAATCTGTAACTTACCTTTTCCCCTTAACATATTTATTAAATGTTGGGTTTTTCTTTATTTACCATAATCTGTTTTCCCGTGTTGGTGTTTTCTTCACATATGATTATTACATTAAATTCCCCACTGCCTTGTTCTAGGCTTGGTACTCTCCCATTTGTGAGAATGGGAGGAGCCACTCAAAGAAGAACAGAAGGTTGCTACCTTGTAAACAAGGTCTTACAATAAAATAAAGATTTTTTGACTGAGAAATAGATCGCTTTATTCTGTAAAGAAAATTCCCCCACCGCCTTGTTCTAGGCTTGGTACTCTCCCATTTGTGAGAATGGGAGGAGCCACTCGAAGAAGAACAGAAGGTTGCTACCTTGTAAACAAGGTTCTTCAAGATGGCTCCTAACATTCTCACAAATGCCCACCCTTCCATCCCCACTTGAAATTTATTGTGTTGGAAGGAACTGTTGGGCTTAGGCGGGAGAGTGCTTTATATACTGTGGGGGCGTGTCTACAATTTTTTATTTTTTTTTAAATGAGCTTGGTATATGCCAGTGAGAGAAGGGCACGCATGCGCAAACCCATTTGTGAGAATGTTTGGAGCCATCTCGAAGAACCTTGTTTACAAGGTAGCAACCTTCTGGTGCTGATGCAGCAATTATAGAGGTGTGGTAGCACCTTTGTAGTTAATAAGGCGAGCAGCACTCTCCATTCTAAACCTCCAATTCTAATAGGTGTAACTTTTGCATGTTTAGCTCTTTCTCTGATATTTTCTTTGGATGGTCTCTTGGGTAAGGGGTGTAATCTGTGCAAATTTGGAGGGAATCGCTTCAGAAATGACAAAGTTGAGGCTGTGGGAAGTTGCTTGATTTTTTTTCTCTTTGGCAACTTTTTACTTGACCATATTTGTAGTGTGGTGGTGGTGTTTGTCAGCTGTGGAAAGGTGACAGGAAACTTCAAAATGGGGTCCTATGTCTGCTTTTGTGGTTGGTTTGTCCTAATGTTGTATAGTTTAAATTTCTAAGCTGTTTAAAAACCAATGTAAGCAGAGGGTGAGAATGCCAGAGCCGCTGTGCAGTTAGAACTCCTTGTTGTAAGCATGGACTATCAAAATCCCTGCTGTTCTAGCTCAAATATGTTCAGAATCTTGCCATTAACTCACACTTTGAAAGAAGTCTGTCCATATCCCCCCCCCCTTTTAAATAAATCCCAATTTATTTCCAGAATTTAAAAACTCTCCTCCTCCTTTACAAGAACTACGACAAATGTAACTAAACCCATTTTACACACTTTCTTCCTCTTGTCTGCTCATAGCAATGCTTCTTTCAGTGGTGGCTCATCCCTAGATGTTAATGGAGTGCTTCCCCAACAGCAAACCATGCTCCTATAGATGAGCTGATGGAGCAGACTTTTCTCACGCCCTCCTCCCCCCAGTGTGTCTGCAGGGAGCAGGTGTGCTGCTGCTTCTTAAGAACTTGGAGGGGTTGGATCCAAGAAAGCCCTCCCCTAAACAGCTGTGGTCATGCTCCATGCTGCACTAGCTCACAGCTCCCTGAACTCCTACATTGTGGGTAGAGTGCGGAGAGAAGCTAAAATCAAGCTGACCCTCCCAGGGCCAGATCTAAGCAAGTCAGACAGTATGAGCACACAGGGTTTGTTGTCTGGTTGATAGAAATGGACTTGATTGAAATAAGAGGAGGATATTATAATCTCATCTAGTCATATCAGAGGGAACTTGAAAGTTATGAACAGACTTCAGTGAGAACATCATTCAGCATGCAGATGCTATTGGTTGCAAGAAAATATGTTCCTGAGTTTGTCATCTGGATGGGTGAAGAAAGGAGAGGAAGGTGGTTTGGTGATGGTCCACCCATAGCATTTCTTTTTGGTATTATGTGAGGATTTGTTCAATATCTAATTTACAATAAGAACCAAATTTCCTAATTGGGATATTCAGAGTTGAATCAGCTATGCATGCATTGACCACATAAGAACAGATTTGTGGCTTTAATAGAAATTTGATGTGCTGAAGCTGCACTGACTGCATTCCATTTTTTAATTTTAAGCTCTTTCCACTGTTTAAATGATCAGTTTCAAAAGTACTGTTGGTGGGGATTGGGAAACTAACCTACTGAAACAAAGAAAACCTGATAACGCAAAAATGCTTTTCTTTATTAAAACTCTGGCAGTATCATGTTACTCCTCTATAATGATTAAGAATTATGATTAGAATTAAACTTTTCTATGCTGTACTTTGAAGGACAGTCAACTGGATTGCAATGAAGGGCTCTTGCATAGCTTCACTGAGAAATTATTATTCAGACTCCTAGAGGGAATGGGAAGTAAATAGCATGACAGTGCTAAAGGAAATAGCATAAATGTGGAAAGTGAATAGCATGACAGCATCCCAGACAGATGACTTACCAGCCTCTGATTGAAGCAAAGGAGAGCCCACCACCTCCCTAGTGTTCCACTGTTGAACAACTCTTGCTATTATGAAATGCTTCCTAATGTTTAACAAAAATCTGCTTTCTTGAAATTTGAGCCCATTCGTTCTAGTCTTGCCTTCAGGGCAAGAAAGAACAAGTCCTCACTCTGACAGTCCTTCTGATAGTGGAATACTGCTATCATGTGGGTACTGTAACTCTTTAATCCTATAAGATTACAAAATTATAAAACAGTCTAATATACCAAGTGATTCAACCAGTATAGACACTACCAGTATAGTCGTATTTATACTATCTAACAGTATAGCTACTCCCAGTGCTAGCATACTACTAGCAGTTTGAGTGGGTACTAAACTCTGATGTACAAAATGAATCTACCAGAACAGATACTAGCAGTGATTGTATTCTACCAGCAGTGATAGTATACTAGCACTCTAATATACTAAATGATATACTAAATTGCAGACCTATATTGGTTTTTATCACAGACCTATATTGTTTTGATGTTTTGATATTTTTTTCGTGTATTGTATTTTTATATCTTTTTTATTGTATTATGTTGTTGTAAGCCACTTCGGGTCACCAGAGGCAAGAGGGGTGGAATATTAAATGTAAATAAATAAAATAAATAAATAAAATAAATCATCCTAGATGATTCATGGATTTTCTGTACAGCTATAAGACACAGCCTCTTTGGGTGAAATCTGAATAGTCGCCTTATGTACGACTTGCCCAAAAGGGTTACACTGCTCATCATAACAATGCAGTAACAGAGCGAAAAAACTCAGAAGATTGCATTTTCTGTAGAGCATTACAATACCAGTAAAAATGGAATGCAAATTCATTGCACGAGCAAAAACAAATAGGGATGGGCGAACAGAACACCGTTCAGATGTTGGTCGTTCGGATGTTTGGTCGTTCGGTTCGAAACCCGACTTAGGGTTTGGCTGTTCGGTTTGGCGATGTTCGGTTTGGCCAAACTCGGCTGAACATTCAAAAAAGTGCTATCAGTGCTGAAATCGAAATTATTTTGGTATTGATATTTTTGGCCCTGAAACCACCCCTGGTGTCCACCCCTGGTGCCAGGAAGTCTGCTGCTCAGCTGTCTCCCCCTTCCAGTCACCTTTTTCCTGCCCCCAGTGACATTTTTCCTGCCCCTGAATTCATCTGAACTTTTCTGAACTGTTCGGAAGTTTGAGCATTCTGTTCGGAAGTTCGGTTAGGTCGTCTGAACACGCTGAGTTTGGACCAAACTCCGAACTTCCGAACCGCATTCGCACATCCCTAAATACAAAAGGAAATTTATCAACAGAAAAACTCTGGTTTAAGTGACCAGTTAAGACTCGCACAATTTTTCAAACCAAAAACCTCCTGGCCAGGAAAACTTCCTTGCATCAATTTACTCGTCAAAAAACCTCCCAAATAAAGAAAACCTCCCAAACAAACATCAGCAAACAAACATCCAGAAAACTAGCATGTGTACACAAAGCATCCCACTAACAAGCATACACACTAGCAAGAATCCCACTTTCAAGTGAACACAAAACATACAACGCTCCCCACTCTCCCCCAAAGAAAGCAGGGGAAAACCTACAGAAACAACACACACATAGATATGAGGGAGGACTCATCACCCAGTTAATGGCAGAAGAAGCCATAGTACAGGAACAAAAGAAAGAGTCAGTGTAAGAAAAGAAACAGCGGAATGTATCCTGAAGTCTATTTTCATGCAGGAGGAGTTAAAGTGAGAGCCTTAAAGTTAGTCACTGTATGCGAGAGCTTTAATCTTCCATTTCCTTGCTTTTTGGTGTTTAGTGGAGGCTGTGGCTAGGAGTGCCTTCCGCCAATTACATCTGGTGCGTCGGCTTCAGCCATATGTTTCGGACTCTGACCTGGCCACTGTCATCCATGCCTTCATCACCTCCAGGTTTGACTACTGTAACACACTCTACGTGGGGCTAGCTTTGGTGACGGTACGGAGACTGCAGCTGGTGCAGAATGCAGCGGACTATCTCATGGTGGGATTGGGCAGCCGGGAACATATTACACCGGTTCTTCAGTCTTTACACTGGCTGCCTGTAGTCTTCCGGGCCCGATTCAAGGTGTTGGTGCTTACCTATAAAGCCCTAAATGGCCTCGGCCCAACCTATTTGTGGGACCATCTCACCCCCCAGGTTCTGGATCGGCCCCTGCGGTCATCTCAAGGTGCTCTCCTGGAGAACCCCCGAGCCTTCTGGGGGCCACGATGGAGAGGGCCTTCTCAGTGGCCACCCCATGGCTGTGGAACTCCCTACCAAAGGAGGCCCGTCTGGCCACGGATCTCCCCTCGTTTCTATGCTGTTGTTAGACATGGCTGTTTCGCCTGTCTTTTTTGGGGGGGGGAGGATGGATAGGGGGGGAATGGGTTAGAGTGGGGGTGGTTGGGGATTTTTTATACCTCCCTGTTGTTTATTTTAAAAGTTCTTTTAATTTTAATTTCTAATGTTAATGTTTTGGGTTTTGCACCGCCCAGAGCTGCCTGTGGCAGGATGGACGGGTTATAAATGTCTAAATAAATAAAAATAAATAAATAAATAAAATAGCTGAATGTTTGTTCCTTTATTCCCTACTCAGCTAATTTATTTTATATCCATGCACATATATGTCCTTTGAAACTTGCAAAAAAACCATGACACTAAAAGGACTAATTCAGTTTGGACAACCATATTTATTTAAATTTATATCCCACCCTTCTCCTAAGGCTCAGGTTGGCTTACAATATTAAAAACCATAGAAACGCAGAAGTATATAAAAATCTCCTAAATATCCCTACTACAGCCCTAATACAACAAAGTGCATATTACCAATAAGAGATATGGATCACTAAGACGACTTGACCATTTCCTTTTTTTAAAAAAAAAATTGCACTCCTGCTAAAACTAGAGCTGAAATAGATAAACTTTTCATACTTGAACCACCTCTTATGGTATGTACACTAGGGGTGTGCAGAAGGGACCAATGCAATTTTTGTTTTTCTTTTTCCTTTTAGTTTTCAAAATTGTCATTTTGTTTTGTTTTTGAAATTTTCTTTTTTTATTTTCATTTTAGTTTTGTTTCAGTTTTTGCATTGGATTCCAAGGGGAATTCCTTAAGGGCTTCCTAAGCCTTAGAAACCACTTGTATTTGCCTCAAAAGCACTTTCCCCCCTTCCCCAAGTTGCTGAGACTGACTGCCACAGAGCGACAGAAATATCAATGAGAGACTGGCATAAAGCATGAAGGCAGGGGGGGCCATGCTCTGCTCTCTGCACTGGCTGCCAAGAGTTTTCCAGGCCCGATTCAAGGTGTTGGTCTTGGCCTATAAAGCCTAAGTGGCCTAGGCCCTACTCATCCCCGGGATTCTGGATCGGCCCCTGCGGACATCCAGGGATGCCCTGCTCGAGGTCCCCAGATGCCCTGCTCGAGGTCCCTCAGGGGGGCTATGTAGGGGAGGGCATTCTCGGTGGACGCACCCCGACTGTGGAACTCCCTTCTGGTGGAGAGGTTCGGTTGGCCCCGGATCTCCCTTCCTTTCAAAGAACCTGTAAGATCTGGCTGTTCTGCCAGGCATTTGATGGGGGAGATGGATGAGTGGGTGGGGGGAGTGGGTTAGGGTGGGGGGGATATTTTTTTTATCCTCCTTTTATGTGTTGTTTTTAATTCTACTGTTGTTGATTTTATGGCCTGTTTGTGAGTCACCCCGAGCTGCCTGTGGCAGGAGGGGCAGGGTAGTAAGATTTTAAGATAAATATATAAAATAAATAAATATAACATATTATATGATAGTAGACTCCTGTATACAATGAACCTGGTGACTCTCTCCTTCCATCTTTGTACACTCTTCGCTACTAAAACAACTTTCACTTTAGTGAACATACAGCTGAGATCTGAGGGAGTTCTGTACTTTTTGAGCTACATTACACTTGCTCTAAAAGAACCCATCTAATGTGGGGGTGCCAGTGCAATAGCAATTGTATAACAAGGCCATGTTGGCCCCTGCTACCTCTGCAAAGGTGGTGGCACCTCTGGTTCCCCACAAGCCTCATTTCCTTGAACAGCAGCAAGCCCACCAGCAAGGAACTTTTAAGACTGGGTAGGGTGGGGACAGGGCCAGAACTCCACATCTGCCCACTCTGAAAACTTCATTCTTGGTAGGGCCTATTGAAAGCAGCCTGAATACTGCTAGAAAATTGCTAAAAGTGCTCTCTCCCCACTCTGGAAATTCCCTAGTATTACTCAGGCTGATTGCAAAAGGCCCATAGAGTACAGGGCCTGGACTCAGCTGAGCCCCCCTCTCCCCATGGTAGGCTACACCTTATAGAATAGGTCCTCCTGTACAAACAGTTTCCAACCCTGAAAGAGTTGAACCACTACAAACACCATCCACTTCAATGTGGCTGTGTCAGCAAAGTGTTTTGAGGATCTGGTTGTCTGTGAGGACAGTCTTGGGCCTGAAAAGGCAATGAGGGGAAAGGACTTGCTCAAGTTCACACAAAAGTCAGTGGTAGTGCTATAAACAGACAACAGGTTTTCTGGGTCCCAGTACAGCACCCTGTCAAGTAAGACCATATATTCAGGTTTTAGTGACATCCCATGGACATAAAAATAAGGGAGAGGCATATGGGGACACATTTTGCAAAGAAGAGACTGTCCCATCTTTAATTGTGGCACTGTTCCTACTAACACATGCCATACATGCAAAAAGAGTAGCACTTTTGCTATACGTGGATAATACCCTCATTTCCTAGTAGTCTGGTGAGGAACTGGTGAGGTTGCAGTTCATCTGCATACTCCCCCAGCTGCCTCGGCTATCAACACCTGAGGACACCGCGACCCTCCTGGAACTTGGCCTTTCTGCCGCTTGAGTTCCAGCAACCAGTGAGCCAAAAAGATCACTCGCCAGCAGAATACTACAACAACAGCTAAGGGAAAGCTTAAGGGTACTTCTACCACCTGGTGGCTCCTTAGTGGCCAGTAGGTCAGCCACTCTCCACCTCATTCTTCTCTGTCTCTTCTCTATTAGCTATTCTTCCCACCATCATGCCTGCCCTAATCTCTCGCCTTCCCTCTCCCTCCTTCTCCCCTTTTCCCCTCTCCCCATCTCTTCCTTCCTCTACTTCTTTTCCCCCTTCTCCTTCCTCCCTCCCAGCCCATCACTTCTCATCAACCTCCTCACACTTCCTCCTCCCCCTTGGTTACCTTCCCCTCCTACTCCTCCCCCACCCTCCCTATCTCTCACCTGCCCTGCCGCCTCCTTTCTCCCAATCTTATCCCCATTCCCTGCCTTCCCCCGATCAGCTCCCATTCTCCTGCTCCCTTCGGAACTGTCGCTCCTCTGCCAATAAACCACCCTACATTCATGATCTCTTCCTCTCCCACTCCCTCCAGCTCCTTGCCCTTACTGAAACTTGGATCTCCCCCTCCGACTCTGTAACCCCAGCTACCCTCTCCTTTGAGGGTCTCTCCTTTTCTC
>QEPC01014130.1:1660565-1674994 GCA_003113815.1 Sphenodon punctatus | reverse complement strand
CTAACGACGGTCCTTTAGGGTACAATGGGTGTGTGTCTGGTTTCTCTTGGGGAATGCAAAGATAGGATGCTGCTGCACTGAGTCCTAACTACCAGTCCTTTGTTATAACAGGGTGAGTCTCTATCCTTAATGACTCCATTCTTTATTCAGAGAGCTCTCCCTTCTAGTCTTTTCCTCAACCTTATTTTTCTGGTATTTTTCCATAAGTGGTCCCTTTTTGCTAGGAGCTACGGTGGCTGGGCCCAATCCTTATTTTCCATGTCCCCCCCCCTTTCATCTTGCATCCAGTGTGGGGTTTTTACACCAAGCCTTCTTGCCCTTGGTTACCCCTATGGGTTTTGCTGACCCCCGGGTCCAAGACAGTTGGCTATCACAAGGGGGTGGGTACCTCCATTCTGGGGGGGACCAGAATCCCCCTGTTTGGACCTTTTAACCTGTTAAAATGGTTCCCACAATTATAGGAAGGGCCACTCTTGAACCGCAGCCTACCTGGCTCAATACGTTGGCCGACAACATGTAAAAACACCAGCCGCTGGAAGATCTATGACCAAAGTAGTCTGTTGGAGTTTCTTAGGACACTGGTACCTAGAAACCCAGTTCAGCAAGACCCTCTTCCCCCTCAGAATTGCAGAATGAAATGGGGAGGGATCACAACACAATGAGACGGTGGGGGTGGAGTGTCTGGGTGGTGGAGGGGACAACCAATGGGGGGGAAGAGTGGAAGGAAACAGGAAGAAGGAAAACACACACATTACATACCAGGGTATTTAAACAATGAACTACTAAAATATACCTGGGGGGGAAATCAATACATAAAAACTTAATAAACATTATATACATAGGTACACCTGGGAGCTGCTTGTTACATCTACATTCTGGCTAGAGTCACCTAGGTTTCCTACGGAGGAAGTCTGGAGGAATCCAAGATATTACCACAGGTTAATCTAGTTTTATTCACACGCGCGCCTTGGCCATGGCCTACTAATTTTCTTGAGAGATCATGCACACTTAGAGGAATGGATCTCTTCTTAATTTTAGGTCCCAATTTCCAAATTATAATTCACCCCCCCCCCCGTGGATACCCCATGGCCAGAAGGGCTGAGCCAAATTACCAGTTTGTACCTTTAACAAGGAGCTCTGTTCAGTGGGACAATTCCATCCAGGTGGATCCTATAAGGCATAATAGTTCATAAGCTTCAGCTGCTGGAAGGAGCTGAGGCAACTCAAAGAGGGCTTTGTCTAGAAGTCGGAACCACCACTGTGGCTGGGAGTGTTGGAGCAAAATGCAAAGTTCCTCTGCTCGTGGGCCAATGTTATGTGAAAGAGTTCCGGGTGGCGAAAAACCTTCCCAAAGCAAACCCAAGTTCCCAAAGTCTGGTGGTCCTGATGGAGGGCTTGCGTCACGTTTTGAAGTGGCAAGTTCTTTTGGAGCTGCAAGGGGGGCGGTCGTGCTGCATGCCGCTGGCTGTCCTGACAGGGAAGCTGTACGCAACAAGTGGGGGCTCAGGACTGGCTCTGGTAAACATCCGGGTTCCCAAGCTCTGTTCCTGGCACGAGTTCACCAGCTTTACTCTTCTTAACTGCCGCTCGCTTCTGGATCTGCCTGATGAAACAAAGGAATCTGGGGGGCTTCTCACCTGGGGTCGAGGGTTAACCAAGGACAAGGAGAGAAACTGAGGACATGGGAGTCCCTCCTTCAAAAAAAGGAAGGGGGGGGGGAAGCCAAAGGGATGGACAATTTTATGAACCTTTTTAATTGTCATCACTGACATATCCAATAAGGGGGTCGAATTCCCAAATTTCTCGGAAGAGGGGAAAGGATGGAGGTTGGTTTCCTTCCAGGACTGGATACCTGTTCCCCGGCCTTCCCTTAATTACAACTCAGCCCATGATGAACTGTATCACGTGGGGATCTTCTCTCATAACCAGCTCCCATCTAGCGGAGCCATTGTGGTAAAACTTTACAACCACTCTCCACAACTCCCCCCTTGGCTTTCCCAGTAGCCACCTCAATGAGATTTCTGTGTGGCCCTCCAGCCTCGCTATAGCAAAACCTGAAATGAAAGGTTTGCCTGTTGATCAGGTTGCTTACCCGTGCTGCTAATCTCATAGCTGGAATCACTGAGATACTGTTCTGGTTGTTTGTCAAGTGGGGGTACATCTATTCCCTTGGTCTCCTGGGCCTTACCCTCCTATTCATGGCTGCCTTGTGATGAGGCTGAGAGTTCTTCTGAACAGGGGTGGAAGAGCTAACCGGATGAGGCGGGGGCTCCCCAGGAACAGGGGAGAAGGGGAGGCTTATGTACACTGTATTAGGTCCCCCCATCCCTTTCCCAAGATTGTAAGCAAGCCTTTTCACAGGGAGGGGAGGGGAAACCTGAAAGAATCACAGAGGGGGCCAACGAGGCCCCTCCTCCCAAGGTACAGTCTTTGCTTCACTGATCCTGGAAGCTAGGGCAGGGTATGGAATCTGGGGCCATTCAAGGGAAGGAAAAAAACTGAAAGAGGAAAGGATGAGGGGAGTTTGTCTCCCCCCGTCCTGTTCCAACTGCATGCAGCTTCTCCATGGATCAAGCTACCAACTCATACAGACCCTAATCATGCACACACAGTCCCATCCTTCTCTACAACAAACCAAACCAAGCTCTTCAAGCTGTCATCCCATACATACACACCCAAGCCTCGTACAAAACATCCATCACAGCTGCACATGCGCTCACACAATTCCATTCACATTTTCCACTCCCACAGTCCAGCGCCCACACCAATCAAGCTGGAAATGCAAACTACAATCTCATACATTCTTTCAGAGTCACACACACACATACCCACATCAGGCATATACACAAATTTCTTCAGGCAAAAATCCTCAAGCACACACACATACCTCTGCTGACACACATCACCCATTCCGCAGTCAAGAGCACACACAAATCAAGCTAACCCACCTCCATGCATACATCCACACATAACTACTCTACAAAGAAACAAAAAAACCAAGCAAAACGGGGCGTTATTTACAGCTTGATTACGCACACATGGACCAGGGACCACTGCTACTGGTTAGGGCATAGTGGGGGAGCCACATTGATAGGTGAGTGGAATACATTCCCCAAAACAGGTTGGTGAAAGTCATCATCTCACTCCAAGCCCTGTCCTGGAGACCTGGCCATGGAGGTGGGCTATTGGGGAACCCTACAGGATCCTGGACATTCCAGGGGTTGTTCCTAGGTGTGGGGTTCATGACATTCCTGAAGGGCACCGAGAAGTGGGGGCCACTAAAAGTAACGGCCTGCACTTGCTCTAGTTGTTGCTTTATATCAGGCCGCTTTCCTCCTCCCATTTCCCTCATTAAGTCTGCCACCTGCTGAATGCCTGTGGATAACTCATCCCAGGTAATCTGTGACAGATCTACTCTCCCCATTGCCATTTTGATTAGGGGGGCAAGTCCTGCATACATGGCCTCTATAAAATCTCTAGAGTCATATTGCATGACTTGCCTCCTATTTCTTTGTACCAGGACCACAACCTCTGCTAAGGCCCCCAATAGCTTTTTCCTGGACACATAGGACTCAGGCTGCTCTCCTGGAGTCTGTGACTCCACAAGAAACAGTCTCTGTGGGCTCTGTCCCAGGAGCAGGAACCACAACACTGCCTTCATCCACTCACCACAGTTGGCACCGTGGAGGTCAACCATGCCTAGTCCTGCCTCCAGGATCTGCGCATCGGCAAGGGACGTGCTGGTCCGAGCCAATTGTGTCAGATCTACCCCGTCTGCAGTGGGGTACATCTGCCACACCCTAGCCATCCATGAAATGGCTGTATCCTGGTTCAGTGGGCCCATCTGCTCAGTGATAGCTTTCTCCTGAGTGGGGGTCCACCGAATTGTCTCCCTAATCTGTTCATGGGTCGCCCTTCCTCCTGCCCCCACATGTTCCACATCTCGGCTCACAACTGGAGCTACAGGGTCCGGTGTTCACCAGGCTGGATTGTGGGGGCCTGGGGGATGGCATCTGTGGGCAGGTTGGGCTCTTCTCTAGGGAACAGTATGGACCCCACCCCAGGAAGATCCTCAACCCGCACGGCAGCTACCAAGCCTTTGTGCACGTCGAGTTCTCCCCGCAGCTTCTCTATTACTGCTTCGCAGGCATCACGGCTCACCATGACTTTAGCAGTCTGGGTTTGCTCTGCCAGGAAGTGAGCTGCTGACTGGGCTTGCCCTAGCTGTTCCTGTGATCACTCTAACTCCCTCTCTGCCTGCTCTGCCCTGGTCAGTGCCACAGTGTATTCCTCCTGAGCTTTCCTCAGGAAGGAGGTTAAGTTCCACTTTTCGGCTACCAGCTCGCTCTTGTCTCACTCCAGCTCCCTACACCGAGCCTCCCATTTCTCTGCCCTCTTTCCTTCTTTCCCTGATCTTTCCCCCTCTGCCACACATTTCTGCCTAGTTTCCTTAAGCAGATTCCACAAGTCCCCACAAGCACGCCACAGCACCGAGACTGCGCAGGCATCCCTTTTACTGCCTTTGGGCTTAAACTTCTGGAAATAACCATCATATGCTCTGCTAACTGATGTCACCGGGTCCTCAGTTTTAAAGCATCCTGGCTTCCATGGGCATTCCCCCTTTTCTGCTGCCCATTTCTCTAATCTGGGTGTCCCGGGCTCCTGGTGCAACATTCCCTCTACCTCCCAGGTATTGACTGCTTGCCCAGAGCTTGTTCTAGTGTATCCATCCTGTACCATCTCTACAATCCAGTAATATACCCCCCAGGAAGCTGACACAGTCCCACCCCAACATAGTTTTATCAGTCAGGGGACCCACACTAGAATCCCCAGACACAAGGCTGCCCAAGCAACCCCCATACCAATAGTTTCCAATGACCCTCCACCCAACATTATGGGTGAGAGACCCCAATACTCCCAGGACTGTCTCTGTGCCTCCTGACTAAAAAATCCAAAAATATCCAAACCGCCCCAAACTTGCAACCACAAGTTCAAGACCAAAATTCAAGTTTACTGGACTATGTCCACTTCAACAATCCCTGGATTACACTTCAAATCCCTGAACTGCCTCTTACAGCCCTGAGATTCACAACCCCAGACAATTCCTCCCCAACAACCCAGACCCCGAATCCTTAAATCCACAGGTCCAGAGAGGAGAAAGGAGATAGAAAATTACACAGGAAAGAGATAGAAATATGGGGGTTTCAGCTGGCTGCAGCAACATATGCCTCCGTGGACAATCCTGAGTCAATTACCACGTGCTTGCCCACATTCTCCACCAATCTGTTAACACGAGACCCCCTGCCACGTGAGATTATTGGGGGGTTGGTTCCCCAATATCTGCTCTATCTTTAAATTTAGGGGAGTTAGGCAAATTAGGGGGTCCCCTCGTGTTCAAGGGATCAAGATGAGGATAGTACGCACTAACAGCAGGTTATGTACCCTCCCCAAATAGAAAGAGAGAGAGAGAGACAGGGCTCCAAAAACAAGAAGTTTATTGGTATCTAAAACAGAGAAACACAGCCCCGGTCTTGCTGGTGGAATTTAACAAGGGGAAAACACAAGCGGTTTGCGGGGATTGTAGGAGAAGAGAGGGGGGGTGTTCCGGTGTTGGCTCAGTGAGGGGGGAGCAAGAGAACGTGACAGGGAGAAAGAAAGACAGGGAGAAAGAGGGCTTCCCCAGTTGCCTGGGGAAGTCTGGACCTGTGTTTACCTTTCCTTGCCTGTGGAGATGGGACTGGCGGCCCACGGATCTAGCAGAGTTGGGGGGATGGAGGAGGAAAGCAAAAAGACAGACCAGAGTCTGGGAGAAATCTTAACGCAGACACGGACAGAGTGACCTGCACGTATCTGGGTCCCAAGACTTCTCAGAGGTGGAGGGGAAACTATAGGGCAGTTATTGGGTACTGAACAAAGGGATTTGGGAGGCTATGAAGTGTCGTTTGGGGTGTACAATGGACTAACGAGGGGAGGTTACTTCCATGACAAAAAGGGATATACTAGATGCACAAGATATCTTTGACACAGGGGGAAACTATAAACAAAAGACGCAGGGAGGGGAGGTAGGACTAACGACGGTCCTTTAGGATACAATGGGTGTGTCTCTGGTTTCTCTTGGGGAATGCAAAGATAGGATGCTGCTGCACTGAGTCTTAACTACCAGTCCTTTGTTATAACAGGGTGAGTCTCTATCTTTAATTACTCTATTCTTTATTCAGAGAGCTCTCCCTTCTAGTCTTTTTCTCAACCTTATTTTTCTGGTATTTTTCCATGAGTGGTCCCTTTTTGCTAGGAGCTAGGGTGGCTGGGCCCTATCCTTTTTTCCATGTGTCCCCCCCCTTTCCTCTTGCATCCAGTGTGGGGTTTTTACCCCAAGCCTTCTTGCCCTTGGTTACCCCTGTGGGTTTTTGCTGACCCCCGGGTCCAAGACAGTTGACTATCACAAGGTGGGCGGTACCTCCATTTGTGGGGGGGGGACCAGGGGTTCAAGCTAACAGAGCTACTGTATTTTACCTGTCCAGTAATTATTTTCCAGCATTGACCAGTACCAAATGTCTGTCCTTGCATCCCATCAGGTGGATGGCTTACAGTGAACACAAGTGAGTGATGTGGTTGGCATCATGTCCACTTGCCTATGACTTCCCAATGCAATATATATGGATGCTTTAGCAGAAACCTATGAGAAACCACAGCACTTTGGGTGGTCACAGAGGTATCAGGCAGGGGTTCCCAAATTTCTAGACTGCAGGACCCTACTTTGAGACATTGGGTATCTATAGACATAACAAAAATTAGGTGTCAAAACCCCTAAGCACATGTTTGGCCATTGTGTGCAAGCACCATAACATTGTGTGTAAGCACCATCATAACACCAATTTGGTCACCCGTTGAACATTCAATGTGAACACCATTTCATCGCAGCACAATTTGCATGTTTCAGCTGAACATGTGGCCAATTCTGTGTCTAATGATATTGCATGATGTGTTAGCAGGCACAATACAGGGAACGAGGTGACAGTGCTTGTGTGCTGAGATCGGGTGGCGAGCAAAACACCAATTTGCCCCAAGGTGGGCTGTGTGTCTAAGCAGTGCCCCATGGTAAACACAGGATCAAACCTATGTTCATAGCAAGGTCAAAACACACATTCAGACATCCACTGATGTTATGTCTAATGATACCCTTTGACCCAGACAATTCCATCACACATGGAACAACCCTCAGTGTGGGAACCTCTGCTTTATGGACTTCCTGAGCTAGAGGCTGTAATTGTGGTGAGTATACCTTTAAGAAAGGGAGTGCTTACAAGGGTTCTGAGGGTCTATGCATGACAGCCGGAATTGTCAGTTAAATCAGAAGTAGGTGTCAGGTCAGTTTTGGGAGTTAGGGCTATTGAGAAGATGCCTTCAGTCATTAGTCAATCTTTAAATATATCATAATGTTCCTTATTATTAAATATAGTTGGCATATCTCACAGAAATATTATTGAACAAGAGTTCAATAGTAACAACAGTAACTCTTAGCCTTCCCAGCTAATAGTCATTAATTGTCTTAGCCTTCACAAATTTGCCTTATGTTTTTTGAACCCAGGTACTCTATTGACCAGGTACTGTATTGACCCATGACAATGTGTTCCACAGGTAGATGTAGGCCACAAAACTTACATATTCCACAAATGTCACAGAAATAACAATGCTATCCTTTACAAAAAAAATAGATTTCATCTTGATATGCTGCAATTATTGTTTATCTTAAACATTCTGCTTTAGTTATTGAACATGATGTTCTTCAAAGTTTAACTATAGCATACATACATATCATTATTGGCCTACAGACCTAGATAAAACAGTGGAAGGATATTTCCCCCCTCCAAGAATTCTAATTCTGGATAAATTGCATGCTGCACACAAAACGTACAAAAGGCAAATCTTTAACCATAAATTTCTGTAATGAAGCTGAAATAGAGCTAATCTGTAAAGTTCCACTAAGGCAAAAAAAATAAAATAATTATGGATACCACGTAAATTCCTGTATTGTGGAATAAATATTTCAAGAAAGGCCATTCTTTCAAAATATTGATTCTCCATCAAGTTTGTCAGGAGATGTTTAATTTTTAATTAAAGGATGATTTTTGTCAGTCACTCCGCTTCTCAAATTTAAACTAGAGGCTTTATCATCACTTTCAATTAAGCTTGTGTTATTCACTCTCAGGAATACTTGTGGAAGGAATAACACTTGCTTCACTAATATTCCCTTTCCAGGAGTGGTGAGGAGGTGATGGTACCATTGAGACTTACCATCAATGTTGGCATGAGTAGGGCACAGCCATTGGGATTATGGACTCCGCAAAGCAATTTTCAAGAAATTGCTAAACAAAGGTTGCAAATATTTATCCTCCTTATGTTATTTCATCAACAGTTCTGATTACAGCTGTCAAACAAGACAGATCAATATAATGATGTCAAACGGTCATGATTCAGTATTTGCAAAATATTACAAATATTTCCATGTAACAGTATTTTTCCTCTCATTTTACAACAGAAACTTGGGAAGAGAGAGATCACACAATCCTAGGGCTGGACGGTACCTCAAGGGTAATCTAATCCAGTGGTTATCAACATTTTTGAGGGAAAGACCAATCAAAATATTTTTTAAAAATTTAAAAATAGTCTGAGACCAACTTTAAAAATATCCAAGACCAGGATTGGCTAGGTGGCAGCAGCATCAGGGGAGGAGGCCAAGCTCAGCAGCAAGATCTAGTGCAGCTGCATAGGGAGACCCAACTGGTGCAGTGGAAGCAGCAGGGAGCCAGAACGAGTCAGCCAGAAGCAGAAGGAGGTGGCAGCCAAAGAGATAGGAAAGTCACATCACTCGTCCCCCTAACCCATCCCTGGCCTTCAGTGGCACAGGCTGCCATAACAGCAGAAGGTGGCATGGCTGGGGAAATGACACATCAGCATCAGGGTTTGTAGGTTCAAGACACTGCCCTGGACCTCAACCACAGGCTGCCCCAAGATACAGTTAAGACTAGGGCTGAAATGAGATTTTGCAAAATCTGGAATTCTCACCAAAATCCAGTTCCTGATACTGTCTTGGTCGAATCAATAACCTCTTGACACTTAGGAATGTTTTGATCAACATTTTGTTTCTGTAAGGTGAAGGGGTGTAGAGTGGGAAAATGGACAGCAAGGGGAGCTGTGAGGCAGCGGACTAGGTAGATAACGGAAAGGTAAGGAGGGGGTAGCATGGAAACAAACTTCAGGGAAACAGGAGACAGGAGAATTAGAGGGGGAGGGGTAAAGACCATGGCACATGACAAATAAGCCAACTTTTGGTTGTAATTCCCTCAGGATCTTATATTGGTCTTTCTTCTCAAGGGAACAGGACAATGAATCATCACAGCGGCTGGTTTTTCAACCAGGTTGCCAAGGTGAGAGAGTGACAGACAGGGAGGACAGGAAGAAACACTAATGCTAGCAGACAACAGAAGGGGAGAGGGAGGGAGGAAGGAGAGGGGGTGCAGACATGGAGTGTAGACAGCCATGGGGAAGAGCAAGGCAAGACAAGGGGTAATGATAAGCCAAGCGGGGGAAATAGGACAAGGCCATGGGTAGGTCTGTGGATGGGGCAGAAGGAGAGAAAGGTGCAGGCTCAGGGCAGGGTGAGAAAGGTCAGACACAATAAAACTCACAGACCGATAGAATCACAGGGCTATGCAGCAAGTTACAAGACAAGGCAGCAACAAGCAAGAAGAGACGGTTGGCTTTCACCCTGGCATAGTCAGATAACCAGCAAGGTCTAGCTGCTACCACCATATATATAAGGTTAGAGGTGTGGCTGCTAAACCGCCTATTAATCACTGTTATTCCTAACTGGGTCATTAACCTTTCCATGCCTGCACGATGGAAGGCCCATTGGCAGCTCTGCTCTGACTGTGAACAGTGGAAATAATGTAGGTTTGTCAAGGATTGCCAAGAGTGAGGTGTATCCACTCCCCACCCCATGAGCAGATCTCTTGACACTTTCCTGATTTACAAAACATTTGCTTACTGTGATCCCGTTTACCTCTTTGCCATCAATTTCATATACAGAGAGGAAATGATGACACAATGCACATTTCTTCTATCTTCTCTGTACTCCATTTCCCCTTATACTTCCCTTGTCACGCATTAGTTGGTATGCAGATTCCTTTAAAATCTGCAATCCAGTTATAGATTGGTCAAAATAAAAGGTAACAGCATGCAACAATTCTGACTGGAGGCACTGGAATGGAAGTTAAGGGGCACTGGTGGGGGGGTTAAGGGGTGGATATTTGCACAGCGATTGGCTCAGAAATGCAGAAACAGCAAACCCAGAAGTAAAATGGGACCTTTGGAAATGCAGTAAGTGGAAAATGAATAGTATGGGGTAAGCAGAAATTTAGTAAATCAGGACGGCATCTCATGGTATTACGAAAACCGAGAAATAGCATCGGTACTGGGAATCGGTCAGGAAATCAATCCTGTTTCCCACGCTGTCTAAATTACTTGCAAGAAAGTAACTGGCTGTTCATTTCTGCCCTAGCCCTCCAGGACACGACTGTAGGTCACTAGCCACTGGCTCAGAACCACTGATCTAGTCCACCCCCCTGCAGCAAGGCAGGTCCTGTCATACTCATATAACTGAAATAGAAGAATAGGCATTGCAGAGAATTTGTGATGAAGGCTAATGTGATATGCTTCATTTTAAAAGTACTTTTTCCTTGAGTTACACTATTCAAGATCCTCCTTATCTTTCATTTACCTTTATTAGGTCAAATTTCATCTTACTACGTATTGGGATGCTTCAATTGACAGTGTTACCATTTTACTTCATCAACATGCGTAATTCCAGTACTTCATCAACAAACAATGAAATGCCGTTAGTAACCAGAATAACGTAATTAAAATACATTTCATCCATTAGAAAAAAAGTAAGCACAATCAAAGCACAACTCTATAATGTAGGGATGGATAAAGAACTGACCTGATCCCTAAAGGTAAACATAAAATAAGTGAAGAAATTGAAGGTCGTCTAAAGTATATTTCTTTCAGAGACGTCAAAATATCAAAAGAAGCTAGTGCTTCTAAAGAAGACTAAAGAAGCTAGTGCTTTTTTAGAAGTACAGTAGGATCTCTCAGAACCAGACACCTTACAGAGTGATTCTCTTTGGCCCTTATTACACGAGAGGGTATCACTCATGCCAATGCAGTGGATCTGTGTGGGCATTAGTGGTACCGTCTTGTGTAAATCCCACTACCAATGAGTGGGGTGCATGCGCGCTCCTGCGAAACACGCATCCCCACTCACCTCCCACACATCCTCATGCACAGAACAACCGGAGAAAACTGAGGTTGCTCCATGTGTAGGGATGCAGGGCTGGGTGGGTGAGTGTGCGCCCATGTTCAGTGACAACCCACATGCTGCCCACGCTGCAGTACGCACACAAACGCATGCAGCCGCAGCCCATGTAAAAAGGGCCTTTGACCAGATTACAGAGATATCTAGATCTGGGAGAATTCTAAAGAATGCCTAGAACACAGAAGGGGAACAAAAAGCATATAAGGAATTCCATAATAAAAAACCTCCGGGTTACAAGAAAAGTTAAGGCTCTTGCAAATTCAGTCATGCACTAAAAAGCATGGGAATTGTAAGATAAGGCTCTCACCTTATCTTCCATGCCATGTTAGCAGTCAAGACTATCTACAGTCTCAAATATTGGACTCACAACTTAGGCTCCATGCACCCACACTTTGCTTTTGTCTTTCAGCCCCAATCCTCTTCCTCTTTGCAGATTGGGTGCAACATTGAAACTGGGTACAGGAGGGTGTGAGCTCCCCCCCCCCATTTCCTCTTTAAGAAAGAGAGAACTTAGGAGTTCTGACTTCCACCCCTTCTCCCCCTCTAATCTACTTGGTCCCAGACTCCAGGATTCCAGCCTCTCTACCCCACTCTAATCCAGTAGTCTGTACTCCCTTCTGTCAGTGGGAAGGGGGAGAAGGGGCAACCCGGCACACAGACTCACCCAACTATAGCACGGAGAAAAACAGGGATGGATAACACAGTCAATTTCACCCAACCACACCACCCATGTTGCACAAGCACCCGCCCACACTTTCAAAATCCAAAACAAATGATCTCTTAGCTTCTGTAGTGGCCAGTTTCAAACTCCAATTACCGGCAATGGGGATTTCTCCCCTGCCGGCTTAAGAAGAGCAAGACATGCCCCTGCCATGCCTGGAGCTGCACAGAGTGGTGCACGGGTCCAGGATGCAGCCCCGCCCCTCCGGGCATTCCCCGGGGTCATGCCGCTGTGCGCATGTCGGAATCAGTTGCTTGGGCAACCGAGGAAGTGTGCGGTGCCGGGGGCGCATCCCGCTGTGGGGAAAGGTCTGGACTGGAAGTGGCGTCAGCGGGAGTCACGGGCACCCCTGCAGCCCCCATCTCCCTTACCTGTCCCCTACCCCTAACAGTACCGCCCCGTCGAGCCTCCCGGGGAAGGGCCCAGGAAGGCCGGGGTTTGCCAGAGTGACACAGGTGGAACACACGCACCAGACGGGGAGATGAGATTAGTGAAGCGGGCTCCCATGAACGGTCCTCTGGGCCATAGTTTAGCCAGTCCACAAGGTGGTGGAGATGGCTGCGGAGGTACTTCGAATCTAGGAGAGCACATACCTCGTAGGCCTGAACCATGTCCATAGAGGCAAGGCTCTCCATGGAGGGGTGGGATGGAGGGGTTCCTACAAGAAGGGAAACATGGAAGGTCGAGTGGAATCTGAGGCAGGCTGGTAGTTGCAAGGAATAGGTGACCTCATTTACCTTTCGCAGTATAGGGAACGGGCCGATAAATCAGTCATCTCATTTTCGAGATGGGCGTGTTGAAGGGTAATGCTGTTGGTCCAGCCACACAAAATCTCTGGGGTTAAATGATGGTGCAATAAGGCACCGCTTATCTGTATATTGTTTATATTTCTGTCGCGCTTGGCTTAAGGTACGTTTGGCCATGGTTTTTACTTCCTGAATGCGAAGGGCTCCTGCAGTGGGCACTTGGGTCGTAGCCACATTGATATTGCCCATTGGGGGGTGGACCCCATAGGTAACGTAAAAAGGAGAGGTCCCAAGGGAGGCGTTCACAGCATTGTTATAAGCAAATTCTGCTAAAGGGAGCCAGGTGTACCAATCATCTTGGAGGCAGTTGGTACACAAGCGCAAATATTGTTCAAGGCTCTGATTAATGCATTCCACCTGTCCATTAGCCTGCAAGTGGTATGCTGTGGAGGGCTTCAAGGTGACTTGTAAGGCCTTGCACAGAGCCTTCCAAAAATGAGACACGAATTGGGTTCCCCAGTCGCTGAGGATTTCTTTGGGCCAACCGTGCAAGCGTACGATGTGCCAGATAAACAGACAGGCAGTGCGTTGGGCATTAGGGATCCCCTTGCAGGTCACAAAATGTCCTAGTTTGGTAAAGTGGTCAATAACCACAAGAATGGTGGTGTACCCCCATGAGGGGGCTAGTTCTACAATAAAATCCGTTCCTATTTGTTGCCATGGATCCCGGGGAAGGGGTAGGAGTTGCAAGAGGCCAACTGGGGCTAACCACGGTACCTTGCTTCGCGCGCACGGAAGATATCGCTGGACATATTGTTGGACATCTCGCTCCAGGTGTGGTCACCAAAAGGTTCCTTAGATGAGCTCTTGTGTTCGGCTAGGTCATCGGTGACCTGCTAGGGGGGCATCATGGTGGGACCCCAAAACATGCTTCCAGCAAGAAGGGGGGACCACTATTCAACTGTCCTTGAAATATAACCCGTCCCGTGATTCGTACAACGGGTCACCTACCATACTTAGTTCTGTTGCAGTAGCTTCTTGCAGTTGGGCTGGGGAGAGATAGGTGCCAGCAAAAACTTTGGGATCAAGAATAGGTCCCTACGGGGGCTGTACTTCATTTCGATCTTCCCAATAGCGTGACAAGGCATCTGCAAGAACCTTCAATTTACCTGGATGATACTGGATCACGAGCGAAAACCGGGCAAAGAACAAGGCCCAGCGGGCATGGCAGGCATTCATAATTTGTGCGCTTTGAAGAAAGGTGAGGCTTTTGTGATCCATAATTATTAGGGATGGGCGAACGCGGTTCGGTAGTTCGGTGTTCGGCCCGAACTCGGCCTGTTCGGACAAACGAACACGAACACGAACACGAACGCACCAAACGGACTGAACACCGAACACCGAAATGGCGAACACACCGAAAGGAACCGAACACCGAACTACGAAATGGCCGAACAGTTTGTTAAATTCAAATTGCGTTCGGTTGTGTTCGGGTGGCTAAAACATGGTCTTCTGTCAGGTCACTGGAAGGCCAAATGTAGCAGGGAGGGGGAAGTCATTTGACTCAGCTAGGAGCAGACTTCCA
>QEPC01014130.1:1633312-1653750 GCA_003113815.1 Sphenodon punctatus | reverse complement strand
CTGATCGCGGCCGAACCGAACGGCCGAACACGAACGTACGACCTGCCCAAACAACCGAACACGAACGGCCGAACACAAACGGCCGAACACGAACGGGTGAACACGAACACGAGGTACAACCGAACGACTGAACACGAACAAACAGACCGAACGCAGCCGAACCAAATGGCCAAACACGAACACACGAACCGATCGCGACTGAACCGAACGGCCGAACACGAACCGCGATCTGTTCGCCCATGCCTAATAATTATGGTCACAATGTGCTGTGCTCCTTCCAAATAGTGTGCCAGGCTTCAAAGGCGGCCTTAATCGCCAATAGTTCACGGTTGTATATTGCATAGTTCTGTTCTGCACTGGATAGTTGCTGTGAATAGTAAGCACATGAGTGCAGGGCCTTGTCTGCCTTTGCTGCTTGGAGTAGGACAGCTTCAATGGCCACCCTAGAGGTATCTGCATCCACAAAGAAAGGAAGGGTGGCATCGGGATGTTGTAGGAGCGAGGCTGCTTGAAAGGCCTTCTTGAGATATGCGAAGCTGTGTGCTTGTTCAGGCCCCCAATAATATTCTTGATTCTTCTTAAGAAGAGTGGTAAGGGGTTTGGTGACCTCCGTGTAGTTGGGGATGTATTGTTGATAATAATTTGCACTTCCCCAAAAGCGCTGGAGGAGTTTCACCACCGCGGGAGTTGGCCATTGTTGAATGGCCTCCACTTTTCGGTTATCCATCGCGATGCCTTCGGGGCTGACTATAAACCCTAAAAATTCAACTGTAGTAAGATGAAAAGCGTACTTCTCTTGTTTACAGTGTAATTTCTGTTGTCGAAGTCGCTGCAATACTAATCGAAAGTGGTGAACATTTTGTGAAAATGAGGTTGAGTAAATCAAAATGTCATCTAGATAGGCAATCACGAACAAAACTAAAATGTCATGAAATATGTCATTTATGAAGTGCTGGAAGGTTGCCGGGACGTTGGCTAGTCCGAATGACATTACCAAGTACTCAAAGTGCCCATATCGTGTGCGAAAGGCCATCTTCCATTCATCCCCTTCTTGGAGTCGCACTAAGTTGTATACTCCTCTAAAATCTAGCTTGGTGACGATGCGGGTCCCCTGAAGTCGATTCATGAGTTCTGGGATTAAGGGGAGTGGGTAACAGTTTTTGACTGTCACCGCATTCAGTCCTGTGTAGTCAATGCAGGGGCAGAGTCCTCCGTCCTTCTTGGGGCGAAGAAGATGGGGGCCCCCGCCAGGGAGGTAGAAGGTCAGATAAAGCCGATCCGGAGACTCGCGTCGAGATAGCTTTGAAGGGCTTCGAGCTCAGGACCCGCAAGGGCATATATCCTTCTGAAAGGTGGTTCTGTGCCTGGGAGGAGTTCGATGGGACAATCATAGGGTCAGTGTGGTGGCAATTCGGACACTTGGGTAGGGTTAAATACATCAGCATAGTCTCGGTAAGCCAGGGGGAGCTCCTTCTCTAGGGGGGGCATTGTACCACCAAGGACTGCTGGTTTCTCTGGAGGGGGAATCAGGCAACCCTGTTTGCACTGAGATGAAGAAAAAGAAAGGGTCTTTGGGTTCCATGTTATCCAGGGATCATGCTGGTGTAACCAGGGTAACCCCAGAACTACAGGAAAAATTGGGGTACATACCACGTTGAACGTGGCCCATTCTTGGTGGTTTCCAATGGTACATAGGAGCCGTGCAGTCTGGAGGGTGATGGGCCCTGAGAACAGCAGGGACCCGTCAATTGCATGCACCATTTCGGGGCAAGCCTTTGTTTCGACGGGGATGGCATGGGTGCGGACGAAGGATTGGTCCATAAAGTTACCGGAGGTTCCGGAATCAATCAGGGCCCGCACCACCTGGGACTTCCAGGCATGGATAGTGATGGCGAAGGGCACCTGGATGTATAGGTCCTTGGTCTTTCCTTGAAGAGGGTCTTGGTCTAGGGCCGGGGTGCTCCCTGCACATCCCAGCCCCGGGTGTTTCCCCGCCCTCGACGTTGGGGGGGTAGAGCAGGACACTCTTGGATGAAGTGTCCTGCTTCTCCACAATAGAAACAGGCCCTTGACTGATGTCATCGCTCACGCTCCTCTGCTGACAGCGGTCCTCGGGAGGCACCAAATTGCATTGGTTCGGGGTCAGGAAGTGCTGTGCCCCCTGGAGGTCCTGTAGGGGCAGAAACAAATCGGGGTGCCAATCCTCGCGATTCTTGGCGTCGCTCTCGCCATCGTTCGTCCAGGCGATCCTGGATCTGAAGAGACAAGGAAACAAGATCTTGCCATGTCTCTGGAAGGGTAGTGTATGCCAGTTGATCTTTCAGTTCGACACTTAGTCCTTTCCGGAACAGCATGATCAAGACCTCATTAGGCCATTTGAGGCCTACGACAAGTTGTTGGAACCAGATCACATAGTCTAACAGGGTGCCCTTGCCTTGCTTTAGGGACATCATTGCGGCCTCGGCGTCTCTCCAGTGATGCGGATGATCAAATAACGTTGTAAATTCTTGGAGGAACTCAGCATAATTGGCGAGGAGGGGGCTTTTCCCTTTTAGAAGAGTGGTGGCCCAATCAAGTGCCACACACCCCAGATTCCCTAAAATGAATGCCACCTTCAGCTTATCTGTAGCATATATAGTGGGCTGCATCGTGAAGGTGAGCTTGCATAGGGAGAGGAACCCTTGGAATAAGTGCCTATCCCCCAGGAACTTTTCTACACAGGGCCCTTTAGGTTCACAGGGTACCATGGGAGCACCAGGCGGAGCTGGTTCCCCAAAAGCAGCAATGGGGGCAGCTTCTGAGGCTTGTCCCCTGCCCCTGGGCTGTCCCACAGCCAGGGCTAATTCAGCATGTTTCACATGGAGATCCTTCACCTCCATAGCAATGGACTGGACAGCCCACACTAGATTCCCGATTTCAGCGGCAATATCCATTAGGGGAAGACTTCCTACAGAGAGGGGGAGTAGGGTTCTACTGCTGGTAATTTTGTCAGTGGGAAGGGGGAGAAGGGGTGGCCCAGCCCCCCAGGGAGTCTTGATGACATGCGCACACACACTCTCACTCCTATGCTCCACCCCCTGTGTGCAGGGGAAGTAAACGCGTCAGGATAGTATTATGGCCCTATATGTCTCAAAGAGACGGGGCACCTATCATCATTGGGCATGGAGCACAAAACTAGGCCTCGGCCTCGGTTGCCCGCTACAGGCCACCGCCCCACACTCACTCCAGGAAAGGTTATGGGTAGGGAACTTAGTGAGGTAGGGAACTGAGTGTGGAGGGGACGGATAGGGCCCAACTGGTAAGGGAAAAGGGGAAGGGGAGACTAGCACACTGGGGAGAGGGGAATGCAAAACCCAGGGATAGGGGAAGGCAGGGCTCACACGCAGCACGCACTCTCCCAGTCACACACAGACTCACCCAACTATAGCACAGAGAAAAACAGGGACGGATAACACAGTCAATTTCACCCAACCACACCACCCACGTTGCACAAACACCCTCCCACACTTTCAAAATCCAAAACAAACAATCACTTAGCTTCTGTAGTGGCCAGTTTCAAACTCCAATTACCAGCAATGGGGATTCTTCCCCTGCCAGCTTAAGAAGAGCAAGACATGCCCCCTGCTATGCCTGGAGCCACGCGGAGCGGCGCACGGGTCCAGGATGCGGCCCCGCCCCTCCGGGCATTCCCCGGGGTTTGACCGCCGTGCGCATGCCCGAATCGGTTGCCTGGACAACCGAGGAAGCGTGCGGTGCCAGGGCCGTGTCCCAATGTGGGAAAAGATCTGGACCAGAAGTGGCATCAGCAGGAGCCACGGGCATCCCTGCAGCCCCCATTTCCCTCACCTGCTCCCTACCCCTAACACCTTCACAGGCAACTTAATAGTCCTGATTCTGAGTTTGTTCTCCTCTCCCCTGCTCTCAAACTTCTAACAGACAACCCAAGAGTCCTGGGTCCAAGTTGTCCCTTTAACCATATAGTCCCCACTCCCCTTACAGAGAACTCAAAAGTCCTGGGAAATGCAATGTTTTTAATTTACGTATGTGTCACATGGAATAGAAGTGTGTGTGTGTGGAATGACAAAAACCAAACAAACAAAAAACAGGAGAGAAAAAAGAACAACAGGGAGGGAGGCTATTGGGAGTCAAAGGATAGGAAGTCAGCTATGGTAAGTGGGTACAACAATAGGACTGCTCCCCTGGTATACCATCAGTCTTCTGAATCAGTTATTTCACTTAGAACCTTATTATTGTAACTATTTCTAATTCCTCCTGTCACTCCACCCACTTATTTAATCCAACCATTCCACCTACTGCATCTGGTGCCTTCCTCATCATTTCACACCCTTTTGCCTTCCCTATGAATTCCCAAAGATGCATCTGTTTTGTATAATTTCACAATCACCTAACTGGGTGTCAGAATGACAATAGTATTTATTTAGAAATTGCCACTGCTTTTGCCTCTATTCCTTCCAATGGCCATTCCATTTATTCATTTCAATGCATACCCAACTTAGTTTTAATTAAACATTTGTATACGACTCTACCCAGCTTCCCTGTGCTCTGGCAGGACAATGGGCACTAGTGGGTAAGAGGAACAGTTGTAAGTCGTTAGTCATCTGTCCTATTCTCCCTAACGGAAATGAAATGATAGAGGGAAAAGAGGGGGGGGAGGGGCCAGCTCACACCCTCCTGTCCCCAGTTTCAGTGTCTCCTCCAACCTGCAAAGAGGAAGAGGATTGGGGCTGAAAGACGAAAGGAAAGTGTGAGTGCATGGAGCCTAAGTTGTAAATGAGCACAATATGTGAGACTGTACAGTGTCTTTACTGCTAACATAGCACGGAAGTTAAGGCAGGAACCTTATCGTGCAATTTCCATGCTTTCTAGTGCATGATTGAATTTGCAAGAGCCTTAACCCTTCTTGTAAACCGGAGGTTTTTTGATTATGGAATATTCAGGGTTTTTTAAAAATACAATGCAATGGAGACATTTTTTCCTGCAAGTGCAATAGAATGCTGACCAGCATAACCACTATGGGAGCAGGACTTAGGGGAGGCCAAGGTTGAAAAGCTTCTCCCTTCAGTTTAGAAGTTTGTTACTTCCTTCAAATAGCAAGCAAGGCTAAGCTGGATTTTTATTGGTAGCATCCTACTTTACTAAGAATACAACAACTTTGGTTCAGTTTAAGCATTGCAAAATTCCAAACACTTCTCTCTATGATCTCTCTAGCTCATGGCTTGTACAGGAGTCTTCCACTCCTCAATGTCAGAGCTCCTTTCCTTGTAGAACACTGGCCATTTTGCTTTCTATAAGGACCTCCCCCTGTACAGGACCCCCTGGCAAGTTCACTCCATGTACAGGGCTCCCTGACTCTGCTATACCCATGTACAGGACTCTACACCTGGCATAATGCTGCCCATCCTGCAACTCTCCCCCTGTACAAAACTCCTTCACTCAGTTCTCCTCTGTCCAGGGCTCTCCCCCATCACAATTACAGCCATTATTCTGTAGCTATCTGTCTCACAACACTCCCCCACTTTTCTCCCCTTGGACAGGGCTCCCTTTCTCGCACAATGCTGCCTATTCTGCAGACCTCCCCCTGTACTGGGATCCATATTTTTATCCCCAATAAAGCTGCTCCCTGTAAAGTGCTCTCCCTGTGCATGACTTCCACTGTGGAAGCTATTTACAGAGGCTCTGCCCCTACTCTCTCCCCTTAATGTCCCCCCTTTTGTGTATGTTCGCTCCCTCCCTGCTCCCCCATAGGATTTCCATTCCTGGGCTGAGGCTCGCTCTTAGAGTCCTCCCAAGAGGAATACACTTGCCACTCTGCCCCACAGGGTTGCTCTGCACAGGACCCCACCATCTTCCTGCCCCCCTCCTACAGGACACCCACTGTATCAGCCCAGGGCACCAGCTAACCTATTATTCTTTAGTGGGGTTGGGAAAGTCGGAGGGACAAGTGCTGAAATAAGATTGATTCCATCCTTCCTGTAGTCTCCTGTCCCTGGGATAAACCTCTTCCCCCTTCCTGTACCTGGGATCATCCCAGGAAAACTCAAGTGCTCCAGCCCTAGCCATGCTCCTTCAATGGCATGCCCCATTAGAGCTGCAGCCCAGACACCACACGTTTTTAGAGTGGGAAGGGCTGGCACTGAAATCCATGTGCTCTGTGGTTCTAGGTGGGTATAGGGGGAAAGATCATCCACTCCAATTATCACTGCGGGATTAGCTAGCTCTGTTGTTTAGTCATCTCGGCTTCCCTAGCCCCCAAGCTGAGGCACCTGCTGTGCGGGATCAGATAAGAATGACCTTCAGTTCTCACCCTTCCACAGGCCTTGCCTCTCCCCACCAGATCAGCTCTAAACGTGGCTGACCAGTCACTCACACTGCCCCCTGGGTGGTGCAATTCCCTCTTTTCCCCCAGCACTGATAGGCTCTGGCAAGCAGTGCCTGCTGGGAGTTGTAGTTGCCAGTATTCAAGACTGCTTGCTTTTAGTCTCTGCATTACACATTGGATAATTTCAGATGTTACGAAAACACCTTTCACCACTGTGGATCAAGGTGGATCCCTTGTGGTGGTGGCTTTTCTGGGAACATCTGTTTGGTCCCAGACAGATGTTCACCATGGTGAACCCCCCGCTGGGATTAAGTTTGACCACGGTTCTCAACCTCCGGCTGGTCAGAGGTCGAGAACTGTGGTTAGAGTGGCCACCATCCAGGATGTGAACAGTGATGCGGCACTGCACGTCTGCTCACCAGCCCTGTCCCAGAATCAGGCCCCAACCACAGGACAGGGTCAGGTGCAGCAGCCTCATTGGCCACTGCGCCCGCCCATCACCCCATGGGCAGGCAGCCAAGAGAGTGCGGGGGCTAGGGCTGAGCGGCCACATGTCACGAAGCCCCTCCCCCTCTCCATGAAGCCCCACCCCTGCCCCAATTTCCAACAGTGATGGAGCCGGCATGTCGGATGGACGGCCAGCTTCATCATGGACTGGGATCGGAGAGAGATCCTGGTCCGAGGTTCAGCATGACGGGCCTCCGGACCCGTCACAGATGAAAATAATCATAGAATGTTCTCAAGCACTCCACACTCATGATCGTCTCCATAGGCTAACGCTGAATTTTCAAGATGTCATAACTTAAAAACTACTAACCAGATTTACAAAAAGTAAATTAGAAGGCACCCCCTTGCAGCGTTCTTGAATTTTCTAAAAGGCTTGCACCTCTTCCGAACCAACACATAACCCCTTTACCCTGCCGAGATTGAAATGGTCTAACTTTTGAAAAAAAAAGGCTTTCAAAGTGCAGTTCTAAAACTGTGATATTTCAGCTGGTATACAACCGATTAGGCTAAACTGTGGAAAGCTTGAACCACTTACTCCAGTGATCCTTCTGCACAAATTTCATGATCCTAACTTAAATCATTCCAACGTTATAGTAAATAGAACGTTGGGGCTTTTTAATGGCGGGTGTAACACACCATAACTATCAGAGCACTCCCGCACTCTAATAACAAAGAAGGATACCAATGTATTCTGTCAGGATGGTAAAATGAATTCACTGGGTGTCTCTACAAGTTATGCTTTCCACCATTCCAGCTGCCTAACACAGTCCAAGCTTTTTGTTTGTTCACACAAGCCTGGGATCTAACCATGGTGGGGACACAGGCTTATGGAAGTATATTCCCCAGAACTTACCTATGAAACTCCTCAGTGAGCCCACAAAGCAGCCTAAATCATAGCAGAGAATGAACATCTCACCACCAGACATGTCACTTTTAGCAGCAGGACAGTTTCAGGGGTTTTGAGCTTGTCAATTTCACCAGCAAGGAGGATTACCTTTCGGCAGGGAGCTCCAGGTTTAACCTATTTATGATGCCACCTGATGGGTGCATCATAAACATCTGTTGGGCAGATATCATAGGATCACAGCATTAATTTAAAACAAAATCAACTTTTGTTCATGCTGCTCCGCCTTATTTTTATTTAATTTTTTATCCCACCCTTCCATAAAAAGGGAAAGGCTTACAACATATATAAAAACAATCCATAAAAACAGTAAAATGCAAAAACAACCCCCAAGTCCCCAAACCTTCCCACAACTGCCCTACAAAACCCTTAAAGAATCCTCCCCTTATTCTCCATCCCCACCAAGAAGCCAATCAAACCCCACCTATCCCTGCTTGCCAAATGCTTTTCCAAATAAAACAAGTTTTGCACTGCCTCCGGTAGATAGCCAGGCTCAGGATAAGCGAACCTCCTGGGAAAGGGAGTTCCACAACATGGGGGCAACAACCGAGAACACTCTTCTACACATCCCCACCTCACAACCAAGGGTAACAGATGGAACATGCAGGAGGGTGACCCCGGACAACCATAAGGGCCTCAAAGGGACCTTGGGATGGTGTTACACAGAGATCTACAGGGTTGATTTCCTCCATGGTTACCCTAACATGTAGAGCCACCAACTGTAAATTTCCCCAGCAGTTATGCAAATAATGACTCTTAGACCATAAGTGGAGTTGAAACGTCCACAGCCACTTTTATTAAACAGAAATATAATGTAATGATCAGGGGGATTCATGAACTCTAACGAGGCATGGGTTAATTTTCCAGAATGCATCCTGTGAGATTACCAGTCTGAGTCTGTTGCAAAAGTCTTGCCATAATCCAAGCTCAGGGACACGTGCTGCTCACTCCAGCACACCCCTCCAACAGAACGTGCATTTCATCAGTGTCTGACACCCCTTAATGGGGTTTGTGGTTGAGGGGATAAGAGGTGTGCCCAGGGCCCCAGCACCAATTCCCTATGGTTGCCTTTTACCAAAAGTTTACAGTCTGGCCTTTTGGACAACGCAATCCTAATATTTACAGAAGAATCAACCGTATCTGAAGTAAGGTAATTTTCCAAATCTTTTCAGATTCACCTATCATTACTATAAGGAGATGCAAGTAAAGACAAGGCTTTGGTTTACAGTATTTTTAGGAGGCACCCTGTAGTACAGTGATTACACTGATGTTCTCTCATGGTCATGGAATCCAATACCTTTCCTAGAGCCCAAAACAGAGCTAATGAGTGTTTGCATCTAGCTAAAGTCAAAACAGATAGGAATAGTTTCATATGGAGAAAGGCTTTGCCTGTTCAAAAGCTCTCTTCTGTTCAATATTTGTAACTCCAATAAAACAGAGAAACAAATTTCTCAACAAAGTTTTTTCCCCCATAGATTCCCACTCAAATGAGTTTTTGTGGTCATAAAGGTGTACCAGAAACATGGACATAATTATTGGGAAGGTGGGGGGGAGAGAGACTTGTCCATAGCAATGTTGGGAGTATGGAGAACAGTAAAAACTCCAAACTCTCAGTAAATTTTTGATAGGTTGGGCTGTGAATCCCAGACAAGAAGATGTCATTTTTTCCCAGACTGTAATTTATCTCTGGGGTCAAGCAGAAGAGGAGAAATGTGTCCTTTCCTGGCACAGAGAAGAGTGTGGGTGTTGGCATTTGGAGAGTAAGGGGGGGGACTTGTCTACTGCCATTCCCAAAGCATCCTCCACAAAATATGGGGAAAAGTTACACCTCTGACTTCAGCTGTGCCTCTGCTACATATTTTCTGTATAATATCGGGTGACTGGTACAACAGATATGTTAAGCACCTGCTTAACTTTAAGCCTGTGGCCATTTTTATATGAGCAGGATTGCTCTCACAGTTTAAACCTGTGGTGCCGTGGGGGGTTTTAGACACTCCTCCATGAACCGGAAGTTGTCCGAGCACCATTAGAAACAGCGGTGCTGCGCGACTCCCAGGTGTTCTGAGATGTCGCATAGATAAGACCTTGATTTGAGGTCTGTGAGGGTTTCCAAGCATCCCCTATGGGGGTTTCCAAGCACCGTAGGTTGAAACTGTGGGAGAAATCCCACTAGTACAAAAATGGTCAGAGTGCAGAAGGTGTTGCCACCCCTTCCATCTTCTTTCAGAAGAGTAGACCATTTCAGTCTGAACATTTTTTACAGCCAACAGTGGAATTTCTCATAGAAACTCAAGCAGAAAAATCATTAGAGGAAAGCAATTATGCAGAATGTCCTATAAATATTCACAATGGCTGATACAGAAGGCACGTTTTTAAAGTTAAAAAAAAAGATAAAGTGTTCACTGCAGGCAATAAAAAGCACTGATCTTGAGAATGGGTTACTTATTTTAAAGAAGAAAGAAATGGTTCCACTGTAAATTTTTTAAGGTGTGTCAGCTATGTGAGGCAAATGGAAAGTGAAAAGCAATCACTATTTTAATAGGTAGCTGTTAAGTATAACAGAACTCAGGACGTGCTCTCCTTCAGCCTTGTTCTGATTTCAGTTTTATGTCTCGAAATTAAAAGTAACACTATTAACATTGCTCCTTTTACAGGGGTGTAATATCCAGTGCAAGATGAGACTCTGTCTGTATTTCCCCCTATGTTAAGCAAGATGAAGGATATTGGGGGTGAGGCCACACGAGTCATGGAGGGCCCCATCCCCCATGCACTCTTGTGGTGGGCATGCACTGCCGCCACACTCAGGGCCAGTGCAGGGAGCAGGGCAGATAACCACCCCCTCCCCCCCTACACACACATGCACACAAGGCAGTAGGATGGCTCTCGAAGCTCCCACCACAGTTGGGGTGGACCACAGTGCTGGCACCATGAGTGGGTATCTGGCCTTGCTTCCTCCCTCCTCTGACCCAGTTCCCTCCAGTGACATGACTGCACATGATGGGCTATAGTGGCCATCACTCAAAGCCCCACCATGGCACTTGTGCAGTGGGGCAAACAGCAACTGAGTACATGGTTTGCCCCACCTGGGCAGCCTTACCTTAGTTTGGGCCAGACTGCAACACATCCTCAGGCTTTTTCGGAGAACGCATTGTATAGCAGCCAGCTTCTCCCCCTGCCATTTGTGGGGGCAGGGGACATCTGTCAGGCGCCGGCCAGATGATGCACTGCATTGTGTGCTAAGACCACCCAGAGTGGGGCAAGGCTGCCCAAGGCACAGCCCTCATGTTGTGTATTTGTACCCCAGAGGTACAATCCTCTATTCATTGAAGGCAATGGATCAGCTCCCACTGACTTTAATAGATTGAGGTTTTAATATCTGTGTTTTAATATCTGCATTTCACCAAATCTGTGCATGATGTTGCCAAGTTATTCAGTGCCACCATTAATTATATTTTAAGTGATTATAGTTTCCACATGAGTTTAAAATAAAGCTGGATCATGCAAAGTGCCAATTCTCTTCAATTTCTCCTAATTTAAGGCTTGGGCTCCGATAATTTAATAGATTTAATGAAAATAAACACCTATAATTGAATACTTCAAAAGTAGGAAAGGATTCTTAAGAAGTAAGTTGCTCAGTGATGACACCTGATGATTTGCTATTTGGAACAAAATTCCTTCATGCTATTATTTTCTGATTCAACATTATAATAGAGCCAACTAAGTCTGAGTGGATAAGTGTTTGCAGGATCATGTTTGCAGGAGAGCAGCCGAGTCAGCTAAGTGACTAACTGCACCCAACTGTGTGGAGTTAAAAGCCAGTCGAGAGCTCAAATAATATGAAGCAGATACTCAGAGAGTACAATGACAGGAGTATGCTTCAGAGGTGAGAAAGTTCAGAGATCCTGGCCTTGTGCCACTGGGTCTTACGAAAATATCAATGGGGGAAGACACATCCCAGAGATGGATCTCCTAGCTGGGTCATGGGAGTGTTCACTAGACTCCAGCTACCTCGGTGAGGTGTGCTGGTGAACTGTGAACTGGAACCGTGTTTAGCAATGCAAATAAAAGAATTGGGATGTGCGAACGCGGTTCGGATGTTTGGAGTTCGGCCTGAACCCAGCCAGTTTGGACGCCCGAACAAAATGGCCGAACTGAACGCCAGAACCCCCGAACAGTTCAGCCACGTTCAGATGAGTTCGGGCACGTTTGGGTGGGAAAAAACTGGCTGGCAGGCCCAGTGAGGACAAGGGGGCAGCTGAGGAGCAGACTTCCTGGCCCCAGGGCTGGAGAGAGGCTTGGACTAGCAGCCATCCTGCCCAATCACCATCCCTCTTTTCCTTAGACCACTGGCTTGGCAGTCTGCGATTGGCCATGGGGCTAGGCTTCACAGAGCCAATGGGGCTTGTTGTAAGCCGGGTGCAGCAAGTAACAAAAGTCATTGCCCTCTCCCCTTCCAACTACTTATGAGCTAGCCACTGATCCTGTCAGCAGGTGTTTTCAGAAGTCTCCCTCTCCCAGCAGTTTGTGTTCCTCCCAGTCCATTGCCATCCTCCTCCCATTTCACCCATTTCCTTACATTTACCTCCATAGTTTCATTTATTTAAATTAGATTAGATAGATTTAGGTATTTTAATTTTTTACCCCTCCCTTTGTTCTTTCTCCCTACCCTCCATTGAATCCTTCCCTCCTCCCTGTATGTATTCCATCCCTGATTCCCTTTCCCTGTTTTTGGATTTATTTAGAGTAGCATTAGATTGATTTAGGTTTCATTTCAGATTTGTACCCCATCCTGTGTTGTTTGTTGTGAGCTGTCTGTGCCTCCCCCCTGCCCGCCCCCAGCTCCATCCCTGTGTATCAGATTTTTATCTTTCCATCTACCTCTGTTTATCAATCTACATAAAATATTATTGAATTATTGATTGACTGCATCCTCCTGCGATCAAGACCTTCCTTGAGAGTTCTGCTGTTCAGTCTCTCTCTCTCTCTCTCTCTCTCTCTCTATATATATATATATATATATAAAGAGAGAGAGTGAGATTAGATATTAGATAGTTACTATAGATAAATAGTTGTAGGAGTTAGCTTAGTTATAGAGATAGATAAAGATAGTGTGTAGTGATTCAGTTTTAATATTTTATAGTGTGTTTGTACGACTAGGCCTTTGTAGATATTAGATAATATTCCATTTAATTCCATAGGTTTTAGAATAGTTAATAGCAGTTAGAGTTAGTGTAGTAGATATATATAATATTCAAATTTTGATTAAATAAATAAATTGTAAAAATAATTAGTAAAGGAAAAATGGAGAAGGGAAGGATGAGAGGCCGGTCTGCTGCCCATAAGGCAGACAATGGGGCAGGTGGCAGAGGTGGCAGGGGCCGTGCCAGCAGAGTGGCAGGCATTAGCATCACCATGCCCCAAACTGCACAGGCCTGATTTTGGCAGGCAGGCTTCAAAGGCTCCCAGCAGTGGCACTAGGGGTGTGATTTGGCGGCACCTCCTGCCAGCGTCCTCCACTGCCACGCAGGGCACTGGAAGGCCTGCACTCCATGAGGCTGTGGCTGTCTCTGCTGTGGCTGCAGGAGCAGGTGCAGGTGGTTCGGTGTCGGATGTTCCTCTAGGGCCACCAATGTCCCTGAACCCTATTATTGATGTGATCCCCAGCAGTCCAAGGCTGGTGGATCCCACCCCAGCTGCTAGAGGCAGGGTCCGAGCCCCGGGCAATGGCAGCAGGGAGAGGAGCAGCAACAGCAGCAGCAGGAGCAGCAGCTATAGGGGGCACAGGGAGAGTGGCAGAAGCATGGTGGGGAATTGATCAGCCTCAGGGTCCCAGTACTCCCCTTCGTGGGACATCACTCTGATTGGGGACAGGGAGGCAGACACTAGTCCTGCGGAGGAGATGTCTGGTGCTGAGGCAATGGCTGTTGCTCTGAGAGCTGTGTCACCACCATGGTCTGCCCCTCCCAGCAGCCCTGTCAGTGGTGCATCACCCATTGTGGGCCATAAGGCTGGGGGGGGGGAATCCTCTGTCTGGGCACATTTTAAGTTGGTGCAGGTGGATGATCCCAGGGAGGTGCAGTGCATTTTGTGTCAGAAGGTGGTGAAGCATGAGCAGGTGCTCATCAACCTTGGCACAGCTGCCATGGCGAGGCACCTCAAGGCATGCCACAGTGCTGTGCTGTTAAGTGGGCAGGCAGGGGAAGTGGACATCAGTGAGTTCCTGAGTGCAGCGGCCTGTCATCCTCCTCCTTCAGTGGGCAAGCGTTCTGCTCAAATAGCTGCCTCTAGCAGCAGGAGCGATATTGCTGCTAGGAGGGAGCAGCATCAGCAGCAGTGTCAGTGCACCATGGAGGAGCCGGGGTGGGGGCAGCTGCCAAGTCCATTGGCAGCTGCAGGACCTGGAGGGCGGCATGGCTTTCAACTGAAAGCCGCGCACATGTTGGGGGAAATGATCACGCTCAATGGGCAACCCTTCTCGGTGGTTGGGGACATGGGGTTTAGGTACCTGATTAGCTTCCTGCCCCCCCCCAGTTTAAGATGCCCTTGTGCACCACCCTGAGTCAGCAGGCGGTGCCAGCCTTGTACTGGGCTATAAAGGAGTGGGTGAGGGGGCAGCTGTCAAGGACTGGGGGTGCCACCGTCCACTTCACCACAGACCTGTGGTCGAGCAGGAATGTGTAGCATGCCTACCTGGCAGCGATGGCGCACTGTTGGCAGCATTTGGCAGTGGCAGGAGGAGCCCCGAAGCAGGGTATAGGTGGGCCCTCCTTCAAGCGGAAGTAATGGATGGCCCCCACACCACTTGGAACATCGAGTTAGCCCTGACCACCATGGTGATGGAGTGGGTCATGCCAGGTGTGCCCTGCACCAAGGGGTGTGTGGTGATGGACAATGTGGCCAATATACTGAAGGCAGTCAGCTAGGGGGGCTTCACCAGCATTCCTTGTGCTGCACACACCCTTCACCAGGTGGTCAGGGACGCTCTGGGCTTGGGGGAGAAGGGGATTGGGGCAGGCACCCTTAGCTCCCTGATCGAGTGGGGGAGGAAGCTGGTCGGTTTCTTTAACTGCAGAGTGAAGGGCAGTGACCTCCTCCAGGTGAAGCAGGCAGAGCAAGGCTCCCCAGTGCACCAGTTGGTGCAGGATGTGTCCACCCAGTGAAATTTGACGTTCCTGATGCTTGAGAAACTTCTCGAGCACAAAGCCACCTTGCATCAGGTTCAACTGGTGATGGACAGTGGGGTACCTCCAGGGTACAATGGGGTGGAATGGGAGTTCCTGGATCACACTGTCTTTGTGCTGAGACCGTTCCTGGCCATGACATAGACCATCAGATCCTCCATGGCCACTATCAGCCAGGTGACCCCTCTGGTCCAGAATCTCCTCAGGAGACTAGAGGAAATTCTGCAGGGGCAGAATTGTGGCCCTCAAGACAGGAAGCTGGTGGATGACGCAGCTACCCTGGCGCGGCAGCTGAAGGCAGAGCTGAAGGCGCTGTTCGATGAGCTCTTGCAGTGGGAGAAATACATTTTGGCAACCATGATGGACCCCAGGATCAAGGACAGCATGACATGCCAGACAACGCTCTATGGACACTGGAAGGGTGACCTGATGGAGAGGGTCCGGCAGGCAGAGAGGGCTCTGGAGAGTGCACGGCAGCAACAGCAGGATGTCCCTGGGGATGGTGGGAGTGGGAGCAGCCACCCCTTTCAGATGGAGGGATCTATCCCTGCCCCCAGACCTAGAAGTAGTAGCACCAGCAGCAGCAGTGGAGACCTACCTGGAGGAGGAGCCATGCATCAATCCCAGCAGTGATCCCTTGGCCTACTGGGCCAGCAAGACCAACATGTGGCTGGTCCTGTCCAATGTGGCCAAGGGCATCTTGTCCTGCCCACCAGCCAGTGTCCTCAGCGAGCAGGTGTTCTCAATGGCGGGGGACATTTGCTCGCCGCACCTGCCTGAGACTGGGGACCAAGTTGGTGGAGTAGTTGCTTTTTATAAAGGTGAACTTTCCACTGCTGGGATTCCATGAGATGCCCCAGGACATGGGATTGATGGTGCAGTGGCACATACCATCCCATGCCAGGGGCAGTCTTGGGATGGGTCTCCTCCTCAATAGGGCTACTACTGCTGCTGAGGTGCTGTCCCTCACTCCCAATGCTTGGCACCCACCTTGCCTCTCTCTCTCTCTCTCTGACTAGATGGCCTTAGGTGGCCTATATGACTGACTTCATGACACAGGGTGGTATTGGGAAGCTGTAAGCCTGCCAGCTGGCCTATCACTAGACAATATCACCCCACCTATCTGACTGGCTCTCTCTCGTGCACGCTGCAGTCTTCGCCAGCCTATCTGCATACCCTGCCAAGGTCCCAACCTGCCTTCCCTACTGCCTCTCATGCCACACTGTCTGTCTGCCCACCCGGCCAGGTTGCCAAGATCAAAGCCTGCCTCAGTCTATCTTTCAATGCTCATGCCACGCTGTCTGTCTACCTGCCCGCCCAGGTTGGCAAGATCAAAGCCTGCCTCAGTCTACCTTCTGATTCTCATGTCACGCTGCCTGTCTGCCCACCCTGGTTGCCAACCTTGAACCCCGCCTCAATCTACCTTCCGATGCTCATGTCACACTGCCTGCCTGCCCGCCCGCCCAGATTGGCAAGATCAAAGCCTACCTCAGTCTGTCTTCCGATGCTCATGCCACGCTACCTGTCTGTCTTCCCTGGTTCCCAACCTCGAACCCTACCTCAGTCTGCCTTCCAATGCTCATGCCATGCTGCCTGTCTGTCCACCCACCCAGGTTGCCAAGATCAAACCCTGTCTCAGTCTGCCTTCTGATGCTTATGCCACGCTTCCTGATTGCCCACCAAGGTTGCCAAGATCAAGCCCTGCCTCAGTCTGCCTTCCGATGCTCATGCCATGCTGCCTGTGTGCCCTCCCACCCAGGTTGCAAAGATCAAAGCCTGCCTCGGTCTGCCTTCCGATGCTCATGCCATGCTGCCTGTCTACCTGCCCAGGTTGCCAAGATCAAAACCTGCCTCAGTTTGCCTTCTGATGCTCATGCCATGCTGCCTGTCTGCCCGCCCACACAGGTTGCCAAGATCAAAGCGTGCCTCAGTCTGCCTTCTCATGTTCCTGCCACACTACCTGTCTGCCCGCCTTTGTTGCCAAGCTTGAACCCTACCTCAGTCTGCCTTCTGCTCATGCCTAAGTGCCTTTCTGCCACCCTGTGGGCAAAGCTGAAGCCCTGCCCCAGCCTGCCTGCATCTCATGCCAAGGTGCCTGCCTGCCTGCCTTGGCAACCCTAGGTGATGTGCCCCACTGTCCTGGTAATCCTGCTGCTTCTGTCTGCTGTTCCATGGGTGCTCTGCCCTGGCAAATTCAAATGTGCCCACACAATCCTGCTGCTGCCATCTGCTGCTGTATGCAAGCTCTTCCCTGACAAATCCTACCATCCTGGCTCCATGGGTGCTGCACACAGGCAAACCCTGCTGCCATCTCTGCTTTTCCATGGGTACTGTGCCCTGGCAATCCAATGTCTGCTGCTGATGCTGCCTCTGCAGTGCCACAGGCTCTGTGCCCTGGCCATCCAATCTATGCTGCTGATGTCACCTCTGCTGTGACATGGGTTATGTGCCCGGGAAATCCAATGTCTGCTTCTGCTGCCTCTACTGTGACATGGGTTATGTGCCCCGGCAATCCAATGTTCGCTTCTGCTGCCTCTGCTGTGCCATGGGTTCTGTGCCCGGGCAATCCAATGTCGTCGTCTGCTGCTGCTGCTGCTGATACTGCACGTCAGCCATAGCTCAGATGAGTTCACCGTTAGGTGGGGGCTGGGTGTCCACAAAATTCACCAATGGGCAAAGCTTGCCCAATTTGCATAGTATCTTGTTGAGATCTGTCGAGTAGGATGCAAGCCTGAGATGTCCGGCCAAGTAGGGATGCCAGCCACCAAGTCCTGGCCGGGCCTCTGCTGCTGCTCCACTGATGCCTGGCAGCCTGCAACACCCATCCAAGTAGGGGTGCCAGCCACCAAGCCCTGGCCAGGACTCTGCCCCTGCTCCACCGATGCCTGGCAGCCTGCAACACCCATCCAAGTAGGGGTGCCAGCCACCAAGCCCTGGCCAGGACTCTGCCCCTGCTCCACCGATGCCTGGCAGCTTGCAACACCCATCCAAGTAGGGGTGCCAACCACTACAGCCCCAGGACCCACCCTCAGGGTTCTGGGGCCTACGTTCCAGGCAGGGAGGACTGTCATTCCACTTCACTGTCTTCCAATGCTTTACCAATTACAGCCAGCCTGCATTACAGACAGGGAGGGCTGTCGTTCCACATCATCCAGAAGCTGCCACTCTAGTCCCAGGACTCACTGTCAGGGTTCTGGGGCCGACATTCCACTCACAGGGAACTGTCATTCCACTGCATCAAGAAACAGCCAACCACTCCAGCCCCAAGACCCACCATCAGGGTTCTGGGGCCTACGTTACAGACAATGAGGGCTGTCGTTCCACTTCACTGTCTGCCAATGCTCCACCAATGCCAGTCAGCCTACATTCCAGGCAGGGAGGGCTCTCATTTCACATCTTCCAGAAGCTTCCACTCTAGTCCCAGGACCCACCGTCTTGGTTCTGGGGCCGTCATTCCGCTCATAGGGAGCCGTCATTCCATTGCATCAAGAAACAGCCAGTCACTCCAGCTACAGGACCCACCGTCAGGGTTCTGGGGCATACGTTCCAGGCAGAGAGGGCTGTCGTTCCACTTCACTGTTTTCAAATGCTCCACTGATGCAAGCCAGCCTGCAACGCACAGCCCAGTAGGGGTGCCAGCCACCAAGCCCTGGACATGCCTCTGCTGCAGCTCCACTGATGCCTGGAAGCCTGAAATGCCTGGTCTCTGCTTCTGCTACTGCCACTGGGTCTCATACAGCCAGTCATGCCCCCACGGGCACCCACAGGGGCCAAGCGCTGAGCCTGCCTGCCCGGGAAGCCTGGGGTGCCAAGCCTCAAGCTGCCCTAAGCTGTTTCAGGAAGGGCGGGGTAAAAATATGATTAAATAAATAAATAAATAAATAAATTCTTGGTCTCTGCTGCTGCTGCTGTGTCTCTGATGGCCTGCCATGCTCATACAGGCACTCCTGGCATGCCCCAAACTTCTGCCATGGACACATTTCTGAATGTTCTGGTGGTTCCAAACTCCACAGTACCGAACACACGAAGCCAAAGTAAGTTTTCAGACTGAACGTCCAAACATCCAAACTTTTTTCTCTTCGCACATCCCTATAAAATGAGTTGTTTACAGAAAAAACATGATGATAAAATGTTTGGGCACTTGATCATGCAAAAACTTACACAGGGTAGAACTGTAACCTGTTGCATACATTTTGTGATATCTATAAAAACTGATACATTTTGGAAAGCTGGCATGCTAGGACCACTGCTTATCATATTGACCAATACTGTACCATGAAATTTTGCAAATTCACAGGTGCAAATCTGATTTTGACAGCCTTTGCAATGTTAAATTCTGAAGCTCAGGTGAACTTTTATTTTGAATTAATTACCTAGGAATTCAGTTTGAATAACCATGACATGTTCTCAGACATGTCCAATTTCTCTCTTTGAATAGCTTATCTTACATTCCCAGTCTCTCGCACCAAGCAAATTTAAACTAATTGAACACTGACTTCTCAAACCAGATTAAATCAAATGAATTTGCCCACCGTTCTGCATTCAGGAGGTGTGGAGGAGCAATCTGTGGCCATCTCCAATTGGTTTGGAGGTGGGGGAGCAGGATAATGGCAAGGCAAAGCTGTAGGAGCAGGGGTTGCATGAAGATATTTGCCACCGTAGGTAGCCTCAGGCAGCCACTGCCCTTTCTTCCACAGCAAAGCTTAGCAACGGCTGGAGGGGGCAAGAGAAGCAGCAGGAACAGCTGGAATAGGGGCAGGAGAGACACCAATTTCAATTTGTCACCCTAGATGGCCTTTCCCCCACTCTCACATGGAGTTTAGTGGTGGAAGCAGCAGAATTCTCCTTGATCCTGCTGCCACCGCCAAACTCCATACTCGGTTAGGGGAAGGGGCACCTCTCTCATGCCCCTCAAGCACAAAGCTTCTAGCAGCAGCAGGACATCTGGATGGGGGGCAAGAGAGCCTCCCCCTTCAAGTTGCTGCCCAAGGTGGCAGCTGAATGGCCTAATGCTAGTTCCGGCCCTGTGCAAGAGGAAAGAGTAGCTTGATGTATTGAATAGGGCTGAAGCATCAGCAACTGTTACATTGCCGCCATTCCATTCCGAGAACTCAGCACTTCATGTATCTTGCCTCAGACTTCCCCTCGATATTTCTGCAATTCTGCATTACCTGCTGCCACTATCTGCAGATGTAGCATGCCTGCAGTTTGTGAATAAAAGAGGTTTTATGCCACCTTCTGCCACTGAGCGTGAGTCCCTGACTAGGGCTGTAGCGGAATATCGCAGCGGTAGCTATTTCCGGTGGAAACAGTGTTTCCGCAATTAGTGGAACGGCATGGCAGAGGCTTTCATTCTGCGGTTTCATTCCGCGGTTCTGCGGTTCCGCTTATTTAATTCCGCAACTTAGTGGAATCGTGGAAACATGACATTTTCGCTATTTCCGCAATTCCGCCAGCGCCAAAAAATAGCGGAATAGCGGTTTTCCGCGATTTCCGCAATTTTTCC
>QEPC01014130.1:1613259-1632162 GCA_003113815.1 Sphenodon punctatus | reverse complement strand
ACTGAACAACCAACCCTCCCCCAGCTGAATGGACCCCCCAGAGCAGGCTGCCCCCTGCCTGCTGCCCCCCTCCCAGGCTATAGAGCAAAACTGCATATAGTGTCATTTTGTTAGAAAATTCCCCCACCGCCTCTTTCTAGGTTTGGTACGCTCCCATTTGTGAGAATGGGAGGAGCCACTCAAAGGAGAACAGAAGGTTGCTGCCTTGTAAACAAGGTTCTTCGAGATGGCTCCAAATATTCTCACATGCACCCACCCTTCCGACCCCACATGGAATTTTCTTCCTAATTGCTTAGGGTTGGAAGGAACTGTGTTGGGCTTAGGTACCTTATATAGGGTGGGGTGTGTGTGAACGTCCCGTGTTTTTTTTTAAGCTAGTGAGCTTGGTATATGCCGGTAAGAGAAGGGCGCACAAGTGAGAATGGAAATCGCCCCTCAAAGAAGAACTTTATTTACAAGGCAGCAACTTCCCCCGTGCCACGGTGGCTATGCCCCTGGCTGCAATGCTGCAAGAATCACAAAGCTCCCGCGCTTAAGGGGAAACTGGCAAATCTCCCGCTTCCATGTGAAATCTACAGTGGTGAAACTACCGCAGAGGCAACTTCGGTAAGCCGTGAGTGCAAGGCGCAAATATCGCTCCCTTCCTAACCCTGCTGCTTGGTGCAGAAGAGCACTTTCTGCTGTAAGTGTTGCCGCAGCGGTACAACATTTCAGCCCTAGTATTGAAAGCGAGTGTTGAATGTGTTTATGTGAATTATTAATTATCTTTCATATAGAATTTCAATTATTCCAAGTGATTTACAATTCCAGCCTCACAACTACTCTGTGGGGTAAATAATTATTATCCCCATTTTACAGATGGGAAACTAAGGCTGAGAAATAGTGATTTTCTCCTTTGTCACCCAGTGTGTTCAGGACTAAGACAACTCTTGAACCCTAGTTCCCCAGGTCCAAAGCCAACACCTTAGCTACAAGGCTACAATATTACACTACAATGGGTGCTTTTACATTTGCATTTCTACTGGATGTTTGCTGTTACATCCTGAACTTTCTGTGTGTCTAAATCACTCACCCAGATCTGAAACAACCAGCTCTTTGAACTTCTGCATAGAACTTCTCCCAGAACTTTTGTGTGTAAAAAGTTCTCCTGGTAAACTGCTGTACGCCAGGCATCTGTGGTCACTTAGTTTCCATGGCAGCCTGTCACATTTACAGCTGTGGCTACTTTAGGCTGCCTCAGGGCAATGTGTGTGTGAATAATGCATCCATGAACTGCCTCAGGGCAGTGTGTGTGTGAAAAATGCATTTGGAACTTACTTGTAGACTTGCAAACCCAGAAGATTGAAAATTCCGTAACTTTAACGTGTGTGTAAAAATGCCCATTATTACATTAATGGAAGCAGCTACGTCAGCTACTCACTTTCATTTCCACTGGAGCTTTTGGGATTAAGCTCAAAGTAATTAATAAGGAAGATAATTCTTTGTTTGAAAGGCCAAGCAATGATTCTTTCTCCAAAAATAATAATAATAAAAAAACCTGGGCAAAGATATAATTTGTAGCTCTTCATGGTTCATTAGGGCAGATAAGATGTTATTTATTCTATTCCGTATGCATATATAGTAAGGAAATATTATATAGTGGCTGTGTGAGAGCCTGCTAACAGGCCTGGAGCAGTGGCAAGTCCCCTTCCCTACTGAAGGTCTGATAGGATATGTTTTGAAGAGTACCAACTCATTTCCCTGGGCATTATTAATCAGAGATGGGATTTGCTTGAACTGAATGAGCTCACTAATTTCCTAAGAGAGAACCTGAGGCACCAAAATCAGGGACATGCCAAGGTGAGTAGTCAACTGGATATTTCCCCTTTAACCAACTAGAACAGGGAAAAAGGCTCTTAGGGTTAAAAAAAAAAACCTATATGATGATGTCCCCACTCAGGCTGCTTTGGCTTGTTGTGGCCAAGGAAACACAAGCACGTCTGTTTTTGCACGAACCTAACTTGGCCCTCTTCTACCGTAGGGTGCATAGACAGCTAGCCCGTGCTGTATCCTTGAAAAATCTCTGAAGTCAGTTCCTGGGAAAAGGGCCACCCTCTGTGCAGCCGTACCATGCCTTTCCTTGGTCTGAGGCAGTCATGGCTTTCTGTCATGGTGGGGGATGGGGGGCTGAGATTAGGGTGCAGGTGAGGCTGGCTGCCCGTGTGTTTGTTGTGCTTCCCACCCAATCTGGGCTGTACAGGCAGTGGGACAGGTCTCCCGCTGGGGGAATATTAGTTCTGTGCCCTGACCCAGCCTGGGCCACATAGGCTGTGGTTTCCTGCCCTGGGCCAGGAAGCTGCTCCCCACACATCTATTTTTACTCTTAGTTTCAATAATATCAAGGATTTTCACATTGAGCTTAAATATATAAAATTATTGACCATGTTCTCTTCTTTTGGGGCCAAAGATCAGTGAAGTTAATAGGGCTTTGATGTTTTTCGGGTCAGGCTGAATGGGAATGGGAATTAAATGGGGGTGGTGGAATGGGAATGAAAGGAAGAGTGTAGTCACCATGTTGGTCCAGAATGTAAGTAAATTTCCAAAATTCCTGTCTTGTTTAAAGATTACACGGCCCTTTAAACTGATCAAATAGTATATCAATAATTCAGAAAAGGCACAATTAGAAATACTAAACAGTGTGTGGTCTAAATTCCCCACAGTCATATAAAAAAACAGCCAATGTTATTGATTCTCTGAGCACCAGCAGCTAATTTACAAACATGTCTATGCCAGCTATTAAAGCAAGAGACGTTCTTTCTTAGTTGGTCAATGGAATATATCAAATGTAAACTTTTAACAAGTACCTCGAAGCTCTAACTATGAATTTGGTTGAAATTCTTAAAGTGTAAGCCCGTTTACCTTAATGAATTAGCATTTGCAACAGTGTCACAGAGTAAAGGAAAGAAGAAAGAGAAGGCTAGAAGGGATTGATACTGGAGGAACTCTTCGCTTTTACGTTTAATCATTCTCATATTCTACATCATGGAAGGAGGCAAGGACACAGATATAGGGTTTAACAGCCGCACTCTTTATCAACAAATTGCACACAGTTGGAGGGGGGTTAATACACACACACACACCCCGTAACAAACTAGGCTCAGTGGTAACATAAGTAACTAATGTTGAAAGACCCCCAATGTACAGGTCAGGTTCCAGCCTTCATGGCACATGCCCATTCAGGCAATACCTCCCCTTTCATTCTCCCCCAAGACACCTGACTTGGGAGGGGAGGCAGTGTTGCCTATTGAGGCCCCGTAGCAAGGCCCATGAAGCAGAGGAAAGAGAATGTGGCATGTATCTCCTGGGACCACACCTGTCCTACAGGTTGTATGGCTGTGTCCCTTAACCCCTGGAAGGGGTCAGGTGCTGGGCAACCCTCTGCTCTTGCACCATCCCATTCCCCATCTCATAAAGAGATCTCTTCCAGTTCTCGCCACTGTATCTCTCCCAAACCTGAACCACCGTCACAAGGAACCACCAGCTTAGCTTATAGGGATGGGCAAAGAGAAGGCGGTTTGGATGTTTGATATTCGGTTGTTCGGTTCGAAACCCGAGTTTGGGTTCAATGGTTCGGTTCAGCCAAGTTCGGTTTGGCCAAACTTGGCCAAACATTCAAAAATAGCAAAACCGAACCGAAACCAAAATGAAATCGAAACCAAAACCTATTTTTCAGCCCTGGACAATCATTCAAGAGTTCAGTTCGGACGTCCGAACAGACCGAGTTCGGTCCAAAATCCGAACATCCGAACCGCGTTTGCCTATCCCTACTAGCTTAGCTGGTCCATCCCTCCCCCCCACGCTCTAGTCTGAAAACCTAAAATTTCTTCCAACTTCAAAATCACTAAGTATAACTTAATTCCCTCTTCGGACCAGTGAACCCCATCCCTGCTATACAGCTTATGTTGCTCTTAACAGATCCCTTCATGGACCACACTGCCCTTGCCCTGCCCTGAGGAGTTGAGAGCTCTGTGTCAATTTCCTCATTGACCTTCTTCCGAGCCTCATCAACTTTTCTAGGGTGCTCTGTGCTCCCCACCTCCCACTTCAGACCCTCCATTTCATCATGCAGGCCCACAAAATCAGTAGTACTCTGGGGAATATTCCTAGTATTTCACAGTGGTCCCTCTTGACGTTCCTAATAAGCTCTAAGCTCTTATATCTTGATAAATTATTCTCTACCAAGTAGGGATGGGCAAACAGAACACGGTTCGGATGTTCGGTTCGAAACCCGAGTTCGGGTTCGATGGTTCGGTTCAGTCGAGTTCTGTTTGGCTGAACTTGGCAGAACATTCAAAAATAGCAAAACCGAAACCTAATTTTTGGCCTTGGAAAGACGTTTTTCCTGCCCCCGAACTCATCCAAACTCATCCGAACATGACTGAACTGTTTGGTCGTTCGAGAGTTCATTTCAGACGTTCGGTTCAGACGTCTGAACAGACCGATTTCGGTCCGAACTCCGAACATCTGAACCGCGTTTGCCCATCCCTACTACCAAGTTTATAACCAGAACATCGTGGGGAGGGGACAACAGGGAAGCATGCAATTCAGGCAGGAGCTGCTCCAATAGCATGCTTTTCTTTCCCATTCAAACTATTTCAGCTCACTCTCTTAGCCCCAGCCTGTGTACCCATTAGGCCAATTATCCAGACCAGTTATCCAGACTCACTTCCTCTACAGCCCACTGACCCAGTCTGAAACAGTACAGAGAACAAAACACATTATACACTACCCTGAATCGCTCACATCAGTGTATTGTATCCCCAAGGTTGGGAAGCCACCTCCTGCACATAGGACCAGTACGCCCCTGATCGCTGTCATCTTAAGTCCTGAATCTCCCTATTGGAGAAGTCCAGGGTGGATACTGTGCTTGCTAACACTTATCATGAAGGAGTACAATCCAAAGTTCTCTGGGAGAAGGCTGATCTGCCTCAAACTCTTTTTAATGACAGCTATAAACTGATATCTGGTGAAAAAGGTACTGTTCGCATGTCAGAATAATAGGACAGGGCAGCATGAGGTACATAAAGTGAGACATGCTCTGGCTGCCTTGACTGGGCAAAGCTTGGAATTTCCTACCAATTGCAGAAATATTTTTTTTACCTGCCCTACTCTTGTCAGTTTGGAATATCTGATCTGGAGAAGGGGGTCCCTATCTCTAAATGCAATCTCTCTAAAACTGAGTGCTCTCCCAAACAACATGTTCTGTAGTTGGGCACCAATTCTCCTACCCTAAAGGCTCCAAAAAGGAAATCTTAAATTCTGTGACCTCTAGGGTCACCTTAAACATGTCAAAACACATCTTCCCCAGTGCTTCCACTAGCCTGCTCAATAGCAGAGGTGTAATTTGAGCCCTCTCATCTCCTGACCATTCCTGGTGTTGTGACAAGCTCTCCCTCATTCTTTGAAAGAAGAAACTTTGGTTGGGTGGAGACTGGTCTGCTAATCTACTGACATAGCTGAGGTCAGCCATCTTACTGGTTACTGTTCCAGGAGCTAAACCCTCATGTCAGAGTCTTAGCCCAAACTTCAAGATGGCTCTTACATTCTCACAACACCCACCCATCCAGTCCCACAATGGAATTTGGGGTTGGAAGGAACTGACAGTTGAGAGGGGGAGTGCCTTATATAGGCTGGGAGGTCACATGGTTAAAAAAAATTTCATATGGCTAGGGAATTTTTGATGAGTGAAGGGCACTCATGCACAACCCAGTTGTAAGATTGGTTGGAACCATTTTGAAGAACCTTGTTTACAAGGTAGCAACCTTCTGATCAGTTAGTGGAATGGGGCAAGACATGTGTAGAACTAGCAAAGGCTGCCTCCCTGCAACTTGAAGTTGCAGCCAGGCAACACAACAGGCTGGGTAGGGAAGTGGGGGAAGTTTAACTTAAGAAAGAAAGCATTTAGCCTCAGGCAGCAGAGAACAATGGGTGTGCATCCCTGCATGGCTGTAAGCAGGGGGATCATGAGCTGATGATCATCAAGAGGCAAGAAATGGAGATTGCCCCCCAATTTAAATGGAAACATTTAAATTCAAACGGAGGGCAGACTGAAACGTGTTCCTGAACCAATCAAATTGAATGGTGGGAGGTTTGCAACTCCGTATGGGGAGTTTCCACTGTAAAAGTTTCCAGTGGAAAAATTCAACATTGCACATGCAAAGAGCATGCAGCAACTGCGGGAAATCGTAGGCACTGCTAGGAAAAGCTGCTCTCTACCGTGCCATTCTGCTCTGAGCGGAAGAGTGCTTTCTGTCAGAAAATCTTGCTGTGATGGTATACCATTTCAGCCCTACCCTCCTCCCATCTGGAAAGGACTTCCAAAGGGGAGGAGGGGAGATCTGAAGGGGAAAGGCTGGCTTAGCATAGCTTTTCAGCATTATATTGGCTGCTTATGCCTGATAGCCAATAGAATGCTCAGATATCAGCTGAGTCTTCCCCTCCCTCCTGCTCCCCCCCCTTCCATTCTTGAAAATTTGTGATTGGGAAGCTTTCTCCAACAAGACAGCTGCCAGCCCCAGAAAAAGTAAGAAAGCTGGGCAGGGAACTGCATGGCTTCCTCCTCCCTCCCCTCTAATTTTTCTGGTATGGGAAACCAGCCTAGGTGTGCTGGGTTGGGGAAACAAGAAATCCCACAAGAATGTGTATCAGGGTTGACAAGTCTGTGAGATCTTCATCCTGATTCTCGATTCTCATGAGATTTTCATGAGAACAAAATCTATTCTTGTTTCAGCCCTAGATAAAACAAGTATCTTCTAGTATCCAGTATCCGGCCAGATATTTTGATATCCATGTTATACGGTATTCAGTCAGATGCTGACTTGTATCTGGTTTAGTGCCTGCCATCCATCTAGTTAACCAGATTATCATTTACCGAATTACTGTTCAACTACCGATTACCATATTACCATTTAATTACTTTGTGACATTTTTTTCTCCCTCCCTCTCTCTGGACTTGTTTGATTATTTAGCAATGCAACAATCACAATCAATCTCTCTTTATTTAGTGATTAACCATAAACTTAACAACAGAAGGAAAGCATATACATAAAAAAACAAAATAAAATCCAACTAATAGTAAGGAAGAAAGTAAGTAAAGTTTATTTTGCGTGATCAAACAGTCATTGCAATAATATAAAACAAATAGGTGTTAGATATTCCATTATTTAGTTATATTGGTTTTATAATAGTTAGATAATTAATAGCAGTTAGATTTATAATATATATATATATTTATATTATATATATATATACATATAAAATATTAGATTAAAAAAAATTAAATTAAAAAATTGTTTGTATAAATATTTGTGCATTCTGTTGGTGGGAGAAATGGAGAACGGAGGTAGGAGAGGTCAAGGCCAGTCTGCGGCCCACAAGCCAGGCAATGAGACAGGTGGCAGAGCTGGCAGGGGTCGTTCCAGCAGAGTGCCATCAGGCAGAAGCAGAAGCCCATCACCAGGCCCCAAGCTGTGCAGGCCTGATTATGGGTCTTCCTCTCCCAGCACTAGTGTCACTAGTGCTCCCAGTGGCACTAGGGGCCAAGGAGTTAGGCGTCGCCTCCTGGCAGTGTCCTCCACTGCCATGCAGGGCACTCTAATGTCTGCATTAGAGGTGGCTGAAGCTGTCTCATCTTCGGCTGCAGGTGCAGGCGACTCAGTGCCTGAAGCTCCTCAGGGGTCACCATTGTCCCCTGACTCCCCCATAATTATAGAGGCAATCCCCCAAAGCAGTCCAGGGCTGATGGATCTCACCCCGGCTGCTAGAGGCAGAGCCCGATCCCCAGGCAATGGAAGAAGGGAGCGTAGCAGCAGCAACAGCAGCTATAGGGGGCAGGGGGAGAGTGCTGCTCAGAGTGGGAGCAGCATGGGGAGTCCAGCAGCCTCCATCACTCTGTTTGGGGATGGGGACAGCAATGCAGAGATTTCTGTGGAGGAGGTCTCTGTATCTGGTGCTGCTGAGGTGATGGCTGTCCCTCAACGAGCTGTGTCGCCAGTGCCATCATGTCCTGTCCCTCCCAGGAGTGTGTCACCCGGTGCAGGCCTGAAGGCAGGAGGGGCTAAATAATCATGGGTCTGGGAGCATTTTAAGGTGCAGGCAGATGATCCGCTGGAGGTGCAGTGCACTTTGTGCAATAAGGTGGTGAAGCGTGGGCAGGTGCTTACCAACCTGGGGACAACCGCCATGTCGAGGCACCTGAAATTGTGCCAACGTGCTGCACTTCTAAGTGGGGAGGCAGGGTCAGTGGATCAGAGCGGGTTCCTGTCCCAAGTGGCTAGTCATCTTCCTCCTTCATTGGGCAATAGTCCTGCTCCAGCAGCTGCATCTAGCAGCAAGAGCAGTATCGCTGCTAGGGGCAGCAGCATGAGCAGCAGCATCACCAGCAGTGTCATCCCCCAATGGAGGAGCTGGGATGGAGGGAGCTACCAAGGCCATCGGCAGCTGGAGGGCAGTGTGGCTTTCAAGAGAAAGCCACGCGCCTGTTGGGTGAGATGATCGCTGTCGATGGCCAGCCCTTCTCCATTGTTGGGAACACTGGGTTTAAGCAGCTGATGGGGTTCCTGGCCTCACAGTTTAAGCTGCCATCCTGCACCACCCTGAGTCATATGGTGGTGCCAGCCCTGTACGGGGCTTTGAAGGAGCTGGTGAAGGAGCAGCTGGCAGGGTCTAGGGGTACCACTGTCCATTTCACCACTGACCTGTGATCCAGCCGGAATGCGCAGCACATGTACCTGGTGGTGACGGTGCACTGGTGGCAGGACCCAGAGTCAGCATTTGACAGTGGCATGAGGGGTCCTGAAGCAGGGTATAGTTGGCCCCTGCTTCAAGCAGAAGTCATGGACTGCCCCCACACTGCCAGGAACATAGAGGCAGCCCTGAATGCTGTGGTGGAGGAGTGGGTCACACCAGGTGCACCGTTCAACCTGGGGTGTGTGGTGACCGATAATACAGCCAATGTACACAAGGCAGTCCGCTATGGGGGCTTCACGAGCATCCTTTGTGCCGCACACACCCTCCACCTGGTGGTCAAGGACGGTCTGGGCTTGGGGGATAAGGGGATTGGGGAAGGCACCCTTAGATCCCTGATCCAGCAGGAGAGGGAGCTGGATGGGTTCTTTAATCGCAGCGTGAAGGGCAACGAACACCTCAGGGCCAAGCAGGCAGAGCAAGGCCGCCAAGTCCACCAGCTGGTGCAGGATGTCTCCACCAGGTGGAATTCCACATTCCTGATGCTTGAGAGACTTGTGGAACAGAAAACCGCCTTGCATCAGGTGCAATTGGACACAGACAGCAGGGGTCCTCCAGGCTTCAATGGGGCAGAATGGGAGATCCTCTCCCAGATGATCTTCGTTCTGTGACTCTTCCTGGAAGTGACGGAGACCACCAGCTCCTCCATGGCCACAATCAGCCAGGTGACCCCTGTGGTCCAGAGTCTCCACTGGAGTCTTGAGGAGGTTCTGCAGGGGCAGGATTGCTGCCCTCGGGGCAAGAAGCTGGGGGATGAGGAGGTTGGGCTGGCGCAGAAGCTCAAGACAGGCATGAATGCGAGGTTTGGTGAGCTCCTGCTGCGGGGGGAATATGTTTTGGGAACAATGCTGGACCCCAGGGTCAAGGGCAGCGTGGCACGCAAGTCATCCCTCTATGGCCTCTGGAAGGATGATTTTGTGGGGAGGGTCCAGAAGGCAGAGCGGGCTCTTGACAGTGCGTGGCAGCAGCAGCAGGAGGACAACCCTGGGGATGGTGGGAGTGGGAGAAGCTGCCCCTTTCAGTCAGCGGGGTCTATCCCTGCCTCCAGCTCTCGTGGTAGCAGCAGCGCCAGCAGCAGAATGAACAGCAGCAGGAGGACCCCTACTAGTGCCAGCAGCTCCTCCTCTTCGCAGCCCACTCTTGGGGGCATTGGTCCCAGCACAAAAGGGCAGACATCATGGCTGAGGGAAGTGGGGGTGGGGGTGCCCAGGGACAGCTACGAGAGGGAGTACGATGGTGCCTCAGCAGCAGTTGAGACCTACCTGTACGAGGAGTCATGCATCAATCCCAGCAACAATTCCTTGGCCTACTGGGCCAGCAAGACTGATGTGTGTCCGGCCCTGTCCAAAGTGGCTTGGGGATTATTGTCCTGCCCACCAACCAGTGTCCCCACCGAGTGGGTGTTCTCTGTGGCGGGGAACATTTGCTCCCCGCACCACCTGAGACTGGGGCCCAAGTTGGTGGAGCAGTTGTTGTTCCTAAAGGTGAAGTTTCCACTGCTGGGATTCCCTGAGCTGCCCCTGGAGAAGGAGTGATGGTGCAGTGGCACATACCATTCCATGCCAGGGAAAGTTGGGACGGGGCTCCTCCTCCTCAATTTGGGCTAGGGCTACTGCTCCTATGCTGCTGAGGTGCTGTCCCTCCCTCCCAATGCCTGCCCTGCCTCTCTCTCTCTCTCATACTAGATGGCCTCGGCCGCCTTATCTGACTGACCTCATGGCGCAGGGTGGCATTGGGAAACAAACTGTAAGCCTGCCAGCTGGCCTATAGTTACAAGATCTCGGCTTGCCTATGTAACGCTTACTCACTCTCACTCTCTCATGCTGCAAACTCTTTGCTAGCCGATCTGAGTGCCCTCCTGTGCCCATTCAGTGTGGCAGTTAGGGCCGTTTGCCGTGTTCGGGTTCGGCCGTTCGGTTTGGTCATGTTCGGTTTGGTTTGGGCCTTTGGAAAAAGGCTCCCTGTGCAAGAAATGATGCCCCGAGACCCATGATGGTAGGTCCTGGGGCTAGAGTGGCAGCTTAAAGATATTGGCCACAGCCCTCCCTGCCTGTAACTTGGTCCCAGAAACCTGGCAGCGGGTCCTGGGGCTGGAGTGGCTGTTTCTTGATGCTTTGGAAAATTGACTCTATGTGCAAGGAATGATGACCCCTGGCCCATGACGGTGGGTCCTGGGGCTAGAGTGGCAGCTTCTAGATATTGGCCACAGCCCTCCCTGCCTGTAACTTGGTCCCAGAACTCTGGTGGCAGATCCTGGGACTGGAGTGGTTGTTTCTTGATGCGGTTGAAAGACATTGCCTCTGTGCGAGGAATGATGGCCCCAGAACCATGATGGTGGTTTCTGGGGCTAGAAGAGTGGCAGCTGGCCTGCCCTACTGCCTCCCATGCCACACTGCCTGTCTGCCTACCCTGCTTGCCACTAAGCTCAAAGCATGCCTTAGTCCGCCTTCCTGCCTCCCATGCCAAGGTGCCTGGCTGCCCACCCAGGTTGCCTTGATCAAAACCTGCCCACGCCCACCTGCCCTATTGCCTCTCATGCCATGCTGCCTGCCTGCTCGCCTGCCCAGGTTGCAAAGCTCGAACCCTACCTCAGTCTGCCTGACTGCCGCTCATGCCATGCCTCCTCACTGCCTGCCCCAGCAACCAATGTCAGGTGCTTCTAGTCCCAATGACCCCAGTTCTATATTCTGGCTGTGCAAAGGGTTCTGTACCCTGTAAACCCACTGTCTGCTGGTGCCAATGCCCCCCAGGCCAGGCCTATATGCTGTCTGTGCCAAGGGTTCTGTACCCTGGCAAGCAATGTCTGCTGGTGCCAATGGCCCCCAGGCCAGGCCTATATACCATCTGTGACCAGGGTTCTGTACTGGCAACCAATGTCTGCTGGTGTTATTGCCAATGCCACCCATGCTGTCTGTGCCACGTGTTCTGGGATCCGTCATTCCTCACACAGAGGCGATGTCGTTCCACCATATCAAGAAACAGCCACTCTAGCGCCAGGACCCGCCGCCAGGGTTCTGGGGCCATGTTATAGACAGGGAGGGCTGTGTTCATTACCCAGAAGCTGCCACTCTAGCCCCAGGACCCACCGGCATGGGTCTGGGGCCATCATTCCTCACATGGAGGCAATGTCATTCCACCGCATCAAAAAACAGCCACTCCAGTCCCAGGACCCACCACCAGGGTTCTTGGGCCAAGTAAGTTACAGGAAGGGAGGGCTGTGGCCAATATGTATCTAGAATCTGCCACTCTAGCCCAAGGTCCAACTGTCATGGGTCTGACACCATGATTCCCCGCACAGAGGCATGTCATTCCACTGCATCAAAAAACAGCCACTCCAGCCACGGGATTCACCATCATGGTTCTGGGTCCAAGTTACAGGCAGGGAGAGCTATGGCCAATATCTACAAGCTGCCAATCTTCTAGCCCCAGGACCCACCATCATGGGTCTGGGGCCATCATTCCTCACACAGGCGATGTCTTTCAACCGCATCAAGAAACAGCCACTCCAGTCCCAGGACCTGCCACCAGAGTTCTGGGACCAAGTTACAGGCAGGGAGGGCTGTGACCAATATCCAGAAGCTGTCACTCTAGCCCCAGGACTCAGAGTCATGGGTCATGGGTCATCATTCCTCGCACATAGAGTCAATTTTCCAAAGCATCAAGAAATAGCCACTCCAGTCCCAGGAACCGCTGCCAGGTTTCTGGGGCCAAGTTACAGGCAGGGAGGGCTGTGGCCAATAACTTTAAGCTGCCACTCTAGCCCCAAGACTTACCATCATGGGTCTCGGGGCATCATTTCTTGCACAGGGAGCCTTTTTCCAAAGGCCCAAACCAAACTGAACACGACCAAACCGAATGGCCGAACCCGAACGTGGCAAACGGACCTAACGGCCAAACTGAACCGAACCAAAACAAACCGAACTGCCGAACCTGAACCGCGACCTGTTCGCCCATCCCTAGTTTTTTTTCCAACTAATAGGTTAAACATAAGTCAGCAATTTCCTTTGCTGAAAAATTAAAATAGAGTGACTACCAATTTAAGAATTGAAGGCTTATTAGACAATTAAAAAGTTTCACCTTATAAGGCACTGGGAGAAACTCTCTATCAACTAAAAGTGCAATCCACTGAGATATTAACTTATAAAATATAAAATCAAATGAAACATGTAAATCATCTATTTTCCCAGAACCACAAGGACACAATTCCCTTTGACCCCCCCAATTCCTACCCTAGCAGCATGCTATGGGGCCGAGGGGTTTGTCCTGCTCCTATCTTTAGAGGAAGGACACAAGTGGGACTGGCCAGCAACAGGCGTGGGCCTAAACGTGCAGTTGCCAGGGAAAGCAGCGCCTTTAACTATAACTTTCTTTTGTTGTGCATACCAGGAACCTGAATTGCAAAAGGTGACTCATAAATACACATAGGATTTCACCTGGGATATTAAATGGTCTTCCAAAGTCCAGTTATAGGTTTAAGTGTGTCTCCCCATGACCACAACCTGTGATTTGCTGTAATTAATCATTAGGTCATTACCTTGGCAATAAGTACCCAGCCAGTTCAAAAGCATCTGGAGGTGTTTACAGGTCTGAGACTTTAGAACACTATCATCAGCATATAGTAGAACTGGGAGAAATCGCCTAGCTACCATTGGGGATGAAAAAGTCTCACTTTTTATCATATCTATATCATTGATATATACATTGAACAGAATGGGGGCCAACAAACAGATGTGGCGCTGGCAACGCAGTAAATGGTAGTACGGTAATTCAGTAGATGATAAATGGTAGTATTCTGTATTCCGGTTTGGCAGTTGATCTCCGTGGTTACCAGATACTTACTGAGTCAAGCTATCCAGAATGCCAGATAATGGGCACAATCCTGTGCCCGGTGTGCGCTGCCTGCCCATGCAACACATGTGGGATGTGCAGGCAATACATGCATGCACAGTGTGCTCGCACAAAGGAGAGCCACACGTGGGAAGCGCGCAGTCCAGCCCTATCTGAACCCCTGTGCCCATGCACCCCACAGCCTGGGGGAGTGATAGGTATGGTGCGTGGAGGAGACAATCGAGCAGGCATAGAGTACAGGGGTTCAGGTTGGACTGGGTTGTGCACTTTTCACACACAGCTGAGCTCTCCTTTGTGTGTGTGTGCCAGCGTGCATTGTACGTCTGACCCGCGTGCGTCGCGTGCACATCCCGCATGCGTTGTGCAGTGGACGGCACACTCGGGGCATACAATTGTGCCCATTAACTGCAGATATTTTTGTTTCTTTTTCAGGTCAAATCTTGCCCCTCCCACTTTTTCGGCATGGTCTGTCAGCGTTGTCTCTGTTCCTCCATCTCGACAGCATGCTTCTGGCTGAGAAAACTGGTATTTGGCCGATAGTGTTTTAAACTATTCTTACAGTATATATTTTATATCCCACATGTTGGGATACATTTTTAATGGAAACACATTTAGAAGTATGGAGAATTTGAATAACAAAACATTTCTGAAAGTTAACCTTAAAAATTGCTTTGTCACCTGCTTAAGTCATTCTTCTGAGAAATTAGGTTACTTTCAAATTGATAAAGAATATTAATTTGCTATCTTGTTTTATTTTTAAAAGTGCTCAGTATTTATCTGACGGTGAAGAATGCTGAGAGCTAGCAGTCCTACCTGGTATTAATTTCTACCATTTTCCCATGTAGGTCAGACTCTTATCTAAGTTAAATTAGTGTAGTTCAGATCCAGCTTTGTCTGAAAACTTTGGAATTCTCCCCCCTAGGCAGATTTTTAAATCCCAGGTTAATTTTGAATACCAGTTTCTAGAGACACTGGAGGTAAACATTCTTGAGATATTTGTATATTGATGAACACTACCAAGCCTTGATTTATAATACATCAGAGCAGCACCTAAAGTACTTTCTGTACTAGAGCTAGCATTGTTCAATTTCATAGGATTGCAAACTTTTGATTAAGCATCTCTATATAAAATCCATCACCAAGAGATCACAATCTACTCCTGCCAAATGTTATGTTAAACCTGGTTTATTCCACTGGGCATTTTGTAGATATTTTTAATTGGATCTTTTGGATTTGTGGTAAGTCTTGTTAGTTATAACTAAAAAAGTCTCCAGTGATTAAAGATTGCATCTTTACATAGACAGTAGGCAGGGCCCCAATTCTTCCACGGAATTTTTTTAAAAAATTCCATGGGAGTCTGTGGGCCTCAGAACCAGATTTTGGAGATCCCTGTCCCCCACCTCCACTCCTCCAGGCCTGGGATGGGTGTGGGAGTTTCCCCCTCTCCCGAGTAAGCTTGGGCTCAGGCAGTGGTGGCAGCCTGAGTGCTGCTGTTGCCCATCCCCTTTGGCCCAGCTGGCAGTGTTTCTGACCGACTCAGTTGGGGATAGGGAGGGCAGTTGCAACACTCGGGCTCCTGCCAAGTAGACCAGGCTCGGTGGAGGGGACTGCCGGAAGTTACCCCCTCATGCACACTCTCCCCAGCCCAGCAATTCACCCAGCAGTGCTGGTGGCAGCAGTAGTAGCTTCTCCAGGAGGCTCTTTCTGGCCACTTCCTAGCCTCACCCCTCGGGGCCTCCCAGGTTGGCGCTGTGGGATGACATCATCCAGCCATGCTGCTCCAGAAGGTCCCACTGGACAGAGTTAGGAAGCAGCCCGAAGGAGCGCAGCAAGGTTAGCTGTGGGTTTCCCCCCCTCCCCCCAACGCAGCAACTCACCCGGCAGCAGCAGCAGTAGCAGCAGCTTTTCCATCCGGTCCTCCAGCTCCTTCTGGCTGCTTCCGGCTCCTCCCCATGAGGCCTCTGAGGGCAGCTGGCCAAATAACATCATCCAGTGCAGCCCTGGAAGGCCCCTTCGGGAGAGGCCAGAAGAGGTCAGGAAGGATGCCTGGAGAAGCTATTTCTGCTGCTGCCAGGTGAGTTTCTGGTCTGAGAAATCCCCTGGAAGCACCCCCCAACCAATCCCAGCCTGCCCCTCTGGCAGGAGTCAAAAACATTCAACCCCCTCCTCCCGTGGACTCTCTTGCTCTGCTTCTCCCCTGCACAGACTGGAAACTCTGTGTGGGGAGAAGTGGGACAGGAGATTCCATGGGGGAGAAGGGTTTCTGCAGGAAATCTGCAAATCACGGCCCCAATGATAGGGGTAATATTGCTAAAATGCTGTTACTTACATTTTGAAATGACCAAAATGTATATCCAAAGGATCATGAACTGATATTGGTTACTAACTGAACTGGCTTTTAAAGTTCAGGTCAGGTATATTCAATGTGTTTACTTGGTTTTTAGGCACTTGTTTAAGGTCTGCTTTTCTTTTTTTACTATTACCTGATCCTCAGGTCAGTTCTTTACCAGAGCAGGCATGATTTAAAGAATCCTTAGGGATATAGCCTCTTCCTCTAAAAACTCATCACATTGGGTGTCTTCATACAGATAAGGATCAGATCAGAGCCCCAGGACAGGAATGTAGATGATCCAAACCAGAGATGTATGCACTCACTAGGGATGTGCAAATGTGGTTTGGCCGTTCAGTGTTCAGCCCGAACTCGGCCCGTTCGGACGGCCTAACCGAATGCCCAAACCGAACACCCAAAGCCCTGAACAGTTCAGCATTGTTCAGATGAGTTCGGGCAGGAGAAAACAGGGTTGGAAGGCCTGGGGGGGGGGGGCAGATGAAGAGCAGACTTCCTGGTTCCAGGGGTGGAGAGGCTTGGACTAGCAGACAGCCTGCACAATCACCATTCCTCTTTTCCTCAGATAACTGGCTTCGCAGTCTGCAATTGGCCATGGGCTAGGCTGCATGTAGCCAATGGGGCTTGTGGTAAGGCGGGCGCAGCAAGTACCAAAAGTCATTGCCCTCCCCCCTTTCCAACTCCTTATGAGCTAGCCTCTGATCCCGCCAGCAGGTGTTTTCAGAAGTCTCCCTCTCCCAGCAGTTTGTGTAGCTTCCAATCCATTGCCATCTTCCCCCTTTTTACCCATTTCCACACATTTACCTCCATAGTTTCATTTATTTAGATGAGATTGGATAGATTTAGGTGTTATTTTTATTTTTTTACTCCTCCCTGTGTTCTTTCTCCCTACCTTCCATTGAATCCTTCCCTCCTCCCTGTAGATACTCCATCCCTGATGCCCTTCCCCTGTTTTGGATTTATTTAGAGTAGCATTAGATTGAGTTAGGTTTCATTTCAGTTTTGTACCCCTCCCTTTGTTGTGAGCTGTCTGTGTTCCCTCCATCCCAGTGTGTAGATAGATAGATAGATAGATAGATAGATAGATAGATAGATAGATAGATAGATAGATAGATAGATAGATAGATAGATAGATGTAGGAGCTAGCTAGCTAGTGTATAGTGATTAAGTTTAATAGGTTTTAGAATAGTTAATAGCAGTTAGAGTTAGTGTAGTAGATATATATATATAATATTCGAATTCTGAATAAAAAATATAAAACATCTTCGTGTGCATTCTTTGGGTGGGAGAAATGGAGAAGGAAAGCAGGAGAGGCTGGTCTGCTGACCCTAAGGCAGGCAATGGGGCACGTGGCAGAGGTGGCAAGGCCTGTGCCAGCTGAGTGGCAGGCATCAGCAGCAGCCCAAGCCCATCACCATGTCCCAAACTGCACAGACCTGACTTTGGCAGTTGGGCTTCAGAGGCTCCCAGCAGTGGCACTAGCCAGGGTGTAGTTCAGCGGCGTCTCCTGCCAGTGTCCTCGACTGCCACACAGGCCACTGGAGGGCCTGCAGTACAGGAGGCTGCGCCTGTCTCTGTTGCGGTTGCAGAAGCAGTTGCTTGGGGGTCGGATGTTCCTCAAGGGCCACAAATGTCCCTGATTGTTGAGGTGATCCCCAGAAGTCCATGGCTGGTGAATCCCACCCAGGCTGCTAGAGGCAGGGCCCGTTCCTTGGCCAATGGCAGCAGAAAGAGGAGCAGCAGCAACAGCATCTATAGGGGGCAGAGAGAGAGTGGCAGCAGCATGGTGGGCAGTCCATCGGCCTCAGGGTCCCAGTACTCCCCTTCACGGGACATCACTCATATTGAGGACAGCGAGGCTGACACTAATCCTGCAGAGGAGATGTCTGGTGCTGAGGCGATGGCTTCTCCGAGAGATCCTCCAAGAACTGTGTCACCACAATGTTCTGCCCCTCCCAGTAGCACTGTCAGTGGTGCATCACCTGGTGCGGGCCAGAAGGCAAGAGGGGGTAAAAAATCCTCCATCTGGGTGCCGCCCCGAGCTGTTTTTACAAGAGGAGTGGGGTATAAATGAATAAAAAATAAATAAATGTTAAGTTGGTGCGGGCAGATGATCCCAAGGAGGTGCAGTGCACTTTGTGCCAGAAGGTGGTGAAGCGTGGGCAGGTGCTCATCAACTTTGGCACAACTGCCATGGTGAGGCACCTGAACAGATGCCAAGGTGCTGTGCTCTTAATTGGGCAGCCAAGGGCAGTGGACACCAGCGGGTTCATGACTGCAGCAACCAGTCATCCGCCTGCATCAACGGGCAAGCATCCTGCTCAAACAGCTGCCTCTAGCAGCAGGAGCTGTATCACTGCTAGGGGAAAGCAGCAGCAGAATCATCAGTACACCTTGGAGGAGCTGGGGTGGGGGTAGCTGCCAAGTCCCTCGGCAGCTGCAGGACGTCATGTGGGGGTGGCGTGGCTTTCAACTGAAAGCCACGCGCATGTTGGGGGAAATGATAGCACTGAATGGGCAGCCCTTCTCGGTGGTCGTCAACATGGGGTTTAGGCTAGCAAGGGGTGGGGGTGCCACCGTCCACTTCACCACAGACCTGTGGTCGAGCAGGAATGCTCAGCACGCCTACCTGGCAGTCACGGCGCACTGGTGACAGGACCCGGAGGCAGCATTTGACAGTGTCAGGAGGGGTCCTGAAGCAGGTTATAGGTGGCCAGTGCTTCAAGAGGAAGTAATGGATGATCCCCAGACCGCTCGGAACATCGAGTCAGCCCTGACCACCATGGAGAGGGAGTGGGTCACACCAGGCATGCCCTTCACCAAGGAGTGTGTGGTGACGGACAATATACTGAAGGCAGTCAGCGAGGAGGGGCTTCACAAGCATCCATTATGCTGCACACACCCTTCACCTGGTGGTCAGGGAC
>QEPC01014130.1:1574321-1595462 GCA_003113815.1 Sphenodon punctatus | reverse complement strand
GCCTTTTTGGAGGTCCCCCGTGTTAAACGGGGGGCCACAATGGAGAGGGCATTCTCGGTGACCAGGCCGCGCCTTTGGAACTCCCTTCCAGAAGAAGCTCGCCTGGCCCCCAGCCTGTTGATATTCCAGCAATGTTGCAAAACCTGGCTGTTCACCCAGGCCTTTGGGGAGGGTGGGAGGATAGGGTGAGGGATTTTTTAACCCCCCGCCCTATTTGGATTTGTTTTTATTTGTTGTAATTAGCTCTGTTTTAATATTTTATTATTGTTATAAATGTTTTAAATTGTTTTTAGTATTTTATATGTTGTGAGCCGCCCCGGACTACGTGGCAGGAGGGGCAGGGTAAAAATTAATTGAAATAAATAAATAAATATAAATATGTTGGGGGAAATGATTGTACTTGATGGGCAGCTCTTCTAGGTGGTCAGTAACATGGGGTTTAGGCACCTGATTGGATTCTTGGACCCCCAATTTAAGCTGCTCTCATGCACCACCCTGAGTCAGCAGGTGGTGCCAGCCTTGTACTGGATTTTAAAGGAGCAGATGAGGGAGCAGCTGGCAGGGGCTGGGGGTGCCACCATCCACTTCACCACCAATCTGTGGTCGAGTAGAAATGCGCAGCATACCTACCTGGCAGTCATGGTGCACTGGTGGCAGGACCCAGAGGCAGCATTTGGGAGTGGCAGGAGGGGTCCCAAAGCAGGATATAGGTGGGCTCTGCTTCAGGCGAAAGTCATGGACTCTGCAGCTACCATACATCTCAGAACATCAAGGCAGTCCTGACCTCCATGGTGAGGGAGTGGGTCATGCCAGGCATGCCCTTCACCAAAGGATGCATGGTGACACACAACATTGCCAACATATTGAGGACAGTCCAGGAGGAGGCTTCACCACCATCCCTTGAGCCACACACACCCTTCACCTGGTGGTCAGGGACGCTTGGGGGAGAAGGTGATTGGGGCAGGCATCCTTAGCGCCCTGATCAGTCTGGGGGAGGAAGCTGGCCGGTTTCTTTAAACAAAGTGTGAAGGGCAGCGACTTCCTCTGGGCAAAGCAGGTCAAGCAAGGCTCCCCAGTGCACCAGATGGTGCAGGATGTATCCACCAGGTGGAATTCCACGTTCCTGATGCTCAAGTGGCTTCTCGAGTCTTGCATCAGGTTCAACTGGTGACAGACAATGGGGCACCTCCAGGGTACGATGGGGTGGAATGGGAAATTCTGGCTCACATGGTCTTGTTCTGAGACTGTTCCTGGCCGTGACCGAGACCATCAGCTCCTCCATGGCCACCATCAACCAGGTGACCCCTCTGGTCCAGACTCTCCTCAGGAGGCTGGAGAAGATTGTCAAGGGGCAGGATTGTGGCCCTCAGGGCAGGAAGCTGGCGGATGAGGTGGTTGCCCTGGTGCAGCAGCTGAAGGCAGGGCTCAAGGTGTGGTTTGATGACCTCCTGCAGCAGGAGGAACGTGTTTTGACAACAATGCTGGACCCCAGGGTCAAGAGCAACATGGCATGCCAGACAGCACACTATGGCCACTGGAAGGATGAGCTGGCGGAGTGAGTCCGGCAGACAGAGAGGGCTCTGGAGAGTGTGCAGCAGCAGCAGCAGCAGCAGCGGCAGCAGGAGGATGCCCCTTTGGATGGTGGGAGTGGGAGCAGCCACTCCTTTCAGTCAGCGGGGTTTTTCCCTGCCCCCAGCCCTAGCAGTGGCAGCACCAGCAGCAGGCTGATCAGCAGCAGCACCCCTTGCTTCTGGATGACATGGATGGAAAGCCCTCCCTGCCTGGAACGTAGGCCCTAGAACCCTGACAGTGTGTCCTGGGACTGGAGTGGATGGCTTTTTCTTGATGTTGTGGAATGATGGCTCCCCATGAGAAGAATGATGGCCCCATAACCCTGATGGTGGATCCTAGGACAGGAGTGGCAGCTTCTGGATGAAGTGGATGGGCAGCCCTCCCTGCCTGGAACATACGACCCAGAACCCTGATGGTGGGTCCTGGAGTTAGAGCGTATGGCTGTTTCTTGATACGGTGCAATGACGGCTCCCTGTGAGCAGAATAACGGCCCCAGAACCCTGGTGGTGGGTCCTGGGACAGGAGTGGCAGATTGTAGATGAAGTGGAAAGACGGCTCCCCATGAGCGGAATGATGGCCCCAGATTCCTGATGGTGGTTCCTGGAACTGAAAGGGGTGACTGGAGTGGCAGCTTCTATATGAAGAGGAATGATAGCTCCAGAACCCTGATGGTGGGTCCTGGGACTAGAGTGACAGCAGCTAGATGAAGTGGAATGATGGCTCCCTGTGAGTGGAATGATGGCCCGGCCCCAGAACCCTGATGGTGGGTCCTGGGGCTGGAGTGGCAGCTTCTGTATGAAGTGCAATGACGGCTCCCTGTGAGTGGAATGACAGCCTGAGAACCCTGACGGTGTGTCCTGGGACTAGAGTGACAGCATCTAGATGAAGTGGAATGATGGCTCCTCATTAGCAGAATGACGGCCCCAGAACTCTGACAGTGGATCCTGCTACTGGAGTGGCTAGCACCCCTACTTAGCCAGACATTGCAGACTGCCAATCAGGCATTGGCAGAACAGCGGCAGAGACCCGGCTAGGACTGGAACCCCTACTTGGCTGGGCATTGCAGGCTGGCATCCTAGTCGACTGAGATCAAGATGCTCTATTGCAATTTGAGCAAGTTTACCTGGTGGTGAATCTCGTAGACACCCAGCCCCACCTGCTGGCGCACTCATCCGAGCTATGCTCGTTTACAAGTTTGAGGAACAAATGACTGATGTGCAGTACCAGCAGCAGCAGCAGACATTGAATTGCCCGGGCACAGTAACTGTGGCTGGCTCCCCTACTCGGCTGGGCATTGCATGCTGGCTGGCATTGGTGGAGCAGTGGCAAAGGCCTGGCCAGGGCTCGGTGTCTGGCACCCCTGCTTGTCTGGGAATTACAGGCTGGCTGGCCTTGATGTGGGACACTTGTGGACAATGAAGTGAAACGATAGTCCTTCCTGCCTGGAACATAGGCCCGGGAACCCTGACAGTGTGTCCTAGGGTCCTTTTTAGTCAAACGGCTGAACATCCGAACTCCGTCCTGTTCGCACATCCCTAGCACCCACGGATTTGCCTTCAGTCAGACAGGGAGCCCAACATAAGGTTGAACTGAACATGCAGGCAGCAAACATGTTTTTCCCCAACCCTGAGGAAATACCAAGCTCAGGAACAAAAAGACAGGTGGTCGATCCCAGCCCACCCCCAGCTGGCCTATTTTGCTCACAAACTGTCTGGGAGCCTGTGACTTGCCATAAGTTGCTCTGGTAACCATGGTAATGGGATGTGGCAGTAGTTGTTAACCTCTTACTGCCCACATGTCCATGAGCTGGCCCAGCCCTTGTCCAGCCGCACACCGCCAGGGTGGAATATTGGGGGGGTGTGATGGGATTGGGGTCTTCTCTTCCTCTCTCCAGATCAGCCTTGACTTAGTTCCCACACGTACAGTCCCCATTCGAGCCAGCTCCCTCCAGAATCAGCCCAGCCTGTAAAGAGGTTGTCCTTCCAGCCACCCATGTCCCTTGAGTTTCCCAAGTCACAGAAATTAGGTTAAAGGTTTGTGAAAGTATCTAACCTGGAGTTCCCCTCAAAAGTGTCACCCAATGTCAGTATCATGCAAGCACACAAAGCTTAGTTAAAAGATTTGTTATATGTATAGATAAGGGCTGAATAAAATAGCAACATTTGTATTTGTTAATATTTCTGAGTTTACGAGTCCTGGCTTCGACTGTTCAGCCTCAGTACTCAGTAAAACACCTTGTAAAATAAAATTCAGTATTGAGTATTTTCTGAGTACCAAGTACCCTTATATAAGGTTGAGAAAATCCCCATATGTTGCTCATTTGAGGATCTTTCAAGTACTGAGTACTGAGCCAATTCCTCAGTAAAACCAAGTAGAATACCGAGATACTTAGTAAAAACAGTAATTTCAGATATCGAGTTTCAGTACTAGAATAAATCTGGTGAGGTACAGTACAAGATTGATTCAAGTGTGCAAGTCAAATAAAAGAATATAAAGATAATGCAGAGCTACATTACTTGTGAAATACCTAAGCCAAATCTTACCCTAACCTTAAGTTCATATTTCACTCTGTAATTGTCAGTCAATGATAAGGCCAGGTCTTATACTTGAGATGCTTTTTCAGTCCATAGACCTTGCTTGGATCTTGCAGAATGAGTGACTGAATTGCTCTTCTGCCTTGATTGCTTGTTAAGTACCTTTAGACGATATTTTCCACCTCTTTCTGAGAGTTTCTGTCCTTTACTATTAACTGTTTCTTTCCTTTACTGCAGACTGTCTCTTAGGTTACATCTCACCCATCAGCATTTACTCTACATCTTCATTGTTATTCTGTCTGTACCAGAAAACCTGCTAGCTGGGTTTTGTGAGCTCCCAATATTCCTGTGAAGTCACTTTCTTTACATAGTTCACACATACAAACTTTCATCATGATTGTATTCATCTCTTAATTACAAGTTGCTTGATACCAGACATGTCTAGCATACATGAATATATTTATTTTATTTGTTCAAATGTCAACCCTGCCCTTCTCCAAAACTCAGGGTGCCTTGCATAATAAAAGTACACATCATTAAAAAAACCTCTATTTTAAAACCTCTCTAAAACATCCACCCTCACTCCTAAACCCTCCCAACTCAACACATAACCCAGTGTGCCAAATGCTTTGCTAAAAAGAAGCGTTTTACACTGTCTTCAGAAAATGCTCAAGATCTCCATGGGAAAGGAATTCAATAACCGAGGGACAGAAACTGAGAATATTGTAATCAATTATATAGTGAGCATTGTGCACTCATACAAGGAACATGTAATGCTACTTACGTTCTGTTCTGAGTATGTTGTTTTCATAAGCCCCATCACAGCATGGAAAAACACCAGCAAATGCCCAGCCTTGGGGATCCCATGACACCCTGTAACAGGGTTTATGCAAACATATGTGTAACATACATGAACTTCATGTGATCGAACAATGCAATTGTAACCCTGGAAATCATGCTATAAACTATGTTTGGTATCATTGAAACGGTAATGTGTTTGTGTTTTTATTATGTTGTTACCTGCCCCGAGATGTGTAAGCAGGAGGGGGGGGTGGCATAAAAAATGTGAATAAAATAAATAAATAAATAAATAAATAATGGAAGGTTGAATCCAATGAAAGGGGGAAATTGTATGTGGAGTTGATGTAAAAAAAGTATGCCAAAAGTATGTTGCGAACTATAGCGTAGAATGTATATTCCAAAATCCAGTCTAGTAGGTTTGGGAACAAGAAACGGAAAACAACTGAAATAGAAATGAGGAGACAGACCACCAGAAGCACTCTCACAAGAGAGAGCTTGAGATAGGCAGATACTATTCTGCCATTGACATTACTCCTCCCCTCACCTGATTTCCTCCCCTTTTCATTCCTACACATCCTTGCAACCTATCCTCTACTAGGTAACCATGAGCAATGAACTTGCAGCAGAGGGAAAACAGACTGCAGATGTGCTGGGAGAGACAGATCAAGAAGGGCTGAGGGGTAAGGCTGAAATGAGAGCAAGTGTTCCTGACCTTCAGGAGTGTTTGCAAATGTCTGCTGGTACTTTGTCAGTTTCCAGTGATTCTGCACTTCCACCATTTTTCATCACTTTTGTCACTTTCTGAGACCTTTTTGTCACTTTTATCATTTTCCAGGGCTTTTTCCGGCACTTTTATTTTTTTAATTTTTTTTAAGAGTTTCTGGGATTTTTTGGTCACTTTCCTGGAATTTTATGACAGTTTTACAGCACATTTGGCAATTTCCAGCAGTTCCCCAATGCTTATCCCATGTGGGGCAGCCCCATTCAACATGCACAAAATATCAGAAAATGGTGAAAACAATGGGAAAGCCAGTTAGATGCCGTGCGAATCTCAGAGAATGCCCTGCTTCTGACAGAAGCAACAATTGCCGAGATTTTTTTGGTTTCAGGTCTATGGAGGGATGTTAGGAAAGGGCACGACAAAATAAAAGGGGATGATTCCTTTGGGTCAGTTTGTGTCTCCTGCTGAGTAGGACCTTCCTTCCCAAACTAAATCCCACTTTTTTCTGAGGTTACTACCCCTATTTATTCTCACCTTAATCTCTCTGCTCCTGTGTAAACAACCTAGAGTGGAGCCAGTTAGATGGTTACTACCAGAAGAGGCTCTCTGTTGAGCAAGCCTAAAATGTGTCCCTTTCACTCTCCCCTGCCTCTCTTATCTGTGAGAAAATGCTAATGTGGAAGCAACTATAGCTGTCCTCACTTCAGTGCCAGGTCCAGGGAAGTTGGGGCTCTGTGCAAAATGGTTATGTGGGTCTCCTTCAAACATAGGAATGCATGATGGACAGATACTGAATCACTCATGGGGGTGGGGATTTTACCATAATTAATTATTCTTTAGTTAAACATGGCATTTCTTTCAGGGGGTGGAGATTAATGCATTGCAGCCCTGTATGTTATGCATAGGTTGCAGTTTCGACTTCAGTCATGGCCCCTGTGTGTTGGAATCCCTCTCCTCTATTGCTACAGGATCTCCACAGGCAGCACCTCCCTGCGTTTGAGGCTTTGTGGGCCTGTATTTTACACTTCTCACACACATGTTGTCAAGTTTATTTGTGGCCCTCATATGTTGGGGCACCTGTTCCCCCACCCAACTCAGGGGGGCCCTGAGTGCCCACAAAGTCTGCACTATTCTTGAACTGGCCCCTACCCCACCGCCTTGACCTGCTATGGGCAGAAGAGGTGGGGTATATATATTTGATGAATAAATAAAATAAATAAATTAACTGCAACTTTGCTTCACAATGTCCAGTTGGGGACTTCTGTGAAGTGATTTAGAGTGGCCACTGGCAGGATGTTGGGCTTGATTGTCAGCCGCCGCCGACCCTTGCCAATCGTCCCATATATGGGGGGCCCTCAGGGAGCTGACACCGAGCAGGGAGCCTCGGGACCGTCACTTCCGGCTTCACTGCCGGCAGACAGTGCAGGGCCCGCAGCCACGCCCCAAACAAGCCCCGACCTTGCAGTTTCTCCCCCGACATGAGGGACGCTTCGGGCCATGCCCCCCACATTGCCGCGCCGTTCAGAGCGCTTGCGGGCACGTACGGGGGTGGGGCCTCTCCCATAAACACCAGCGTCGCATGCAAAGCGGCGCTGGTGATTGCAGAGAAACCGGCCCCTTGCGATTGTTGAGAATTGTTCTCGTATCCCCTAAAGGCTCTGTGAGACTGCGAACCTAGTTGCGTGCGTGTGAACCTCCTTACCGACAACCCCCTACCCGAAGTCAGCGTGATAGAGAGCGAGTGGTGAGAGAGTGTGCGTGCGGTGCGGTTCCCCTCCCCTTCCTTCCTTGTCAGGGGTAGTCCCCCCCTGGGGAGCACGAGTGTGTGCGCGTGTGGACCTGCCTCCTTCCTCACGTGCCAGGTGGGGCCTCTTCCCTCACTGCATTTCCCCTGCACTGTATTCCGCCCCCCCGTTGTTCCTATTGGTGTGTGTGCGTTAGGGCGTGTGGGGTACTCATTGGCCTCTCTGGCTCCAAGCGCCCTATGATGATAGAGGCCTGTTCTCTTTAACTAGAGGTGAAAGCCAACACTCTATCCTGACGGGCATAGGGATCCTCACCATTCGGGTAGCCAGAGAGGCCGCCTGATTGCAGTACCGAGCGCGTGGGAGCGAGAGTGGTGACCCCCGGAGAGCTTTGCCCCCTTCCCGGTGACAAATCACCAGCACCAACCCCTTCTACCCTTGAAGGGTTCGCCCTCTCCCCAACATGGACGTAGCCAAGGAATTGAACCAATTGGTTCAGGCAGTCCAGTCTCTGGCCATGGAGATGAAGGACGTCCAGGCCCAGCAAGGAGCCTTAGCCTCCGCAGTAACCCAACTCCAAGCAACTGCGGCGGCGGGCCCTGGGGCGGCAGTCCCTGGCGCGGCCACCCTGGTGGCGGCCGCCGCCCCCATGGGACCACCCCTGCCTGTTGCCCCCCTTGTGGCCCCAGGAGGCCATGAACCCAAGGGTCCAAAATTAGAAAAATTCACTTGGGATCGACGTGGGTTTCAGGCCTTTCTTGCATTGTACAGACTCACCTTTACCCTTCAACCCCAAACTTATTTGACGGATGCCCTAAGGGTAGCCTTCACCATTGGCAACCTAGGAGGCACGGCACTCGAATGGGCCACAACTCTGTTGCGAAGTAATAGCCCCTTGCTGACTAATTATGATAACTTCTTGAAGGAATTTGCCTTCCTCTTTGACAACCCCCACCGGGTACGTGACGCCCAAACTGCTATTATGGGCCTTCGCCAGGGCCGAACCCCTGCACTAGAGTATATCACCCAGTTTCAGCAATTAGCGCTGGAACTTCAATGGCCGAATGATGTCCTTCGTGTAATGTTCAGGAAAGGATTGTGTGACGAGATTAAGGACCAGCTGTCGTTAGTGGAACTCCCAGCCACCTGGGAGGCCCTTGCTAACTTAGTCCTTCAAATCGAAGACCGCCTAGCCGAACGGAAGAGAGAACGCCGCCAAGAAACTCAACCATTTCCGACGAAACCCATCTTCCCGCTCGCCCCTTCTCGTCTACCTGATCCCGAACCCATGCAGGTAGGAGCCTCTCGTGGTCCATTATCAAAAGAAGAACGGGAGCGGCGCCGCACGTCTCATTCTTGTTTTTATTGTGGGGACCCGTCCCATTTCATTGGAGCATGCCCTGCGCTACCGCAGAGATGCGGGAAATGGCAGAGGCCGAGGCGGGCAGGGGACCTCTCGGTCTTAACTGCTTCCACGAAACCCCTCGGTAAACACTGAGTAGGGTCACACCTGTTGATTCCTACCACTATAACAATTGCCCCCGCTCGTTCTGTCATCTGTTGGGCTCTTATTGACTCCGGAGCATCAGGGAACTTTATAGACAAGGCCCTGGCAAACAAGTGGCAAGTGTCCATACAGCAAAAACCAGTCCCCGAACCCATCCATACTATAGATGGTTCTCCGCTCATATCGGGGCCCATCACTACCTGCACACACCCCCTTTAGGATGTGTCATAGGAAGCCATAGAGAGCGCATCTCTTTTGATATCGTTTGCAGTCCTCTTTTCCAAGTCGTCTTGGGAAGTCCATGGCTTTGTCAACATAACCCGACGATCATATGGGATTGCAAACAGGTACGCTTCGGTTCTCCTCGCTGCAAATACGAATGTCAGCTTCCGAACCCCTTGCGCACTCTTCAGGCCACCTATACTTCCCTAGCCAACCTAAAAGATCTACCCCTTCCGGAAGCATATGCGACCTACCAGGATGTCTTCTGCAAGGTTCGCGCCACGGAGTTGTCTCCGCATCGGCCTTACGACTGTCCAATTGATTTAGTACCAGGAAAAGACCCCCCGTTCGGGTGCCTCTATGCCCTAGCCGAGCCCGAATTACAGGTACTCCGCAATACCTGGATGAGAACTTACAGCAAGGATTCATCCGTCCATCTACATCCCCGGCTGGGGCCCCCATATTTTTTGTACCTAAGAAGGATGGGGGTCTGCGGCCCTGTGTGGACTACAGGGGCCTAAATAAGATCACTGTGAAAAACCGCTACCCCCTGCCCCTCATCTCTGAACTTTTAGATCGCTTACAAGGAGCCCGCATCTTTACAAAATTGGACCTTCGGGGGGCCTACAATTTGCTTCGTATGCGCCCCGGTGATGAATGGAAGATGGCATTTCGCACGCGTTATGGTCTGTTCGAATACCTAGTAATGCCCTTCGGCCTTGCAAATGCGCCAGCCGCCTTCCAGCACCTTATTAATGAAGTTTTTCGGGACATTCTTGATGTGTATGTCATCGCCTACTTGGACGACATTTTGATCTATTCGCCAAATCTCAAAGACCATGTCCGCCACGTCCAAGAGGTCCTCGAGAGACTTAGAGCAAATAAGTTATTCTGCAAAAGGGAAAAATGTTTCTTCCACCGTCAATCGCTTAGCTTTTTGGGGTTTGTCATTAGCCCCAATGGAATCCAAATGGATCCCCAAAAGGTTGAAGCCTTGAAGGAGTGGCCAGCCCCTAAGGCAGTCAAACCGTTACAACGATTTCTTGGAAGTACAAATTACTATCGGCAGTATATCCCCAATTATGCCGAAATAACTGCCCCCCTGACCTTACTCTTAAAGAAAAATCAACCTTATGAATGGGGCCCACAACAACAGCACAGTTTCACATATTTAAAAAACGCCTTTATGACAGCACCCCTTTTACGACACCCTGATCCTACCAAACCTTTCTTTATAGAAGCTGATGCCTCCGGAAGGGCCATAGGTGCCGTTTTGCTGCAGGAACATGTACCCCCCCGAACCTTTGTTGCCATGCGCGTACTACTCCAGGCAGTTAACCCCAGCCGAACAAAATTACAACATTTTAGACCGGGAAATCCTCACGATTAAGGTCGCTTTTGACGTCTGGCGCCATTACTTAGAGGGAGCTCGCCATCCAGTAACTGTAGTAACCGACCACCGCAACCTAACTTTTCTTCAAACCGCCCACATTTCCAATGCTCGTCATGCCCGATGGGCTCTTTTCTTCGCGCGGTTTGACTTCCACATTCGTTACCGACCCGGGAAATTGCACCTATTAGCAGATGCGCTATCACGCTACCATGACCGCTGTCTGGATAATCCTGCAAGCCCTGAAACGATTCTACAGCCCCGTACCTTTGCAAGCACCTATCTCACACTACAGGAAATGCAAACGACCGTGGCACGGGAGCTCCCGAGAACCACAGCTTCCACACGCCCTACACCAGCGGAATCCCCCGACGATCCCCAACCCATAGAGGTTCCTCCCTCCTGCCAATCAGAAGTGTTGTGGGCTCACCATGATGCCCCCACGGCGGGACATCCTGGGATAGAGCGTACTACGCAACTCATCCGTCGCTCCTTCTGGTGGCCCACGCTACGACAAGATGTGGATCGATATGTCACCAATTGTGCCACATGTGCCCGGACAAATACACCCCGACGGGTACCAACAGGACTCCTTCAGCTAACCCCGCTACCTTCGGGCCCTTGGCAACGGGTGGTCCTTGACTTTGTGGTGGATTTACCCCCTTCCAGACAATATACTACGGTATTGGTAGTGGTGGACCATTTCACCAAACTTGCCCACTTCATCGCATGTAAAGGATTACCCTCAGCCAGACGGACAGCCCTACTCTTCATTCGTCACATCTTAAAACTACACGGCTGCCCGCAAGAAGTAGTCAGCGATCGAGGAACGCAGTTTACCTCACGATTTTGGAAGGCTCTTTTTCACGCACTACAAGTAAAACTAAAACCCACTACCGCGTATCATCTGCAAGCTAACGGACAAGTATAAAGGGTAAACCAAACTATGGAACAGTACCTGCGGTGCTATATAAATTACTTGCAAGATGACTGGTATACGTGGCTCCCATTTGCGGAGTTCACGTATAATAATGCACCTAATGCTTCACTAGGCAACTCTCAGTTCTTTGTGACCTATGGCTTTCACCCGCAAGTTGGGACTATTGAGACCCCTGCCCTCGCAGTATCTGCGGCAGGAGCCCTCATTGAACGCATCCAGCATGCGCAGACAATCGCCCGGCGCGTGCTAGCCCAAGCGCGACAAAGATACAAAGAACAAGCAGACCGGCGTCGCCGACCATGCGAAACCCTTCACCCTGGAGATCTCGTGTGGATCGATCGACGCCACTACCCATCCACCCGGCCATCCCCCAAGCTGGATCACCGTTATACCAGACCCTTTCCCATCCTCCGCCAGATAAATGAAGTGACCTATAAGATTCAACTACCCCCTAAGTCGCGCATTCACCCCACCTTCCATATCTCTCTTCTCAAGAAGGCGGTCCCGCAACATGGAGCTAGTCCTCTGACCCACCCAGAGCCCCTTACTCAATCGGCCTCCGGATCTGAATATGAAGTACGGGCAATCCTGGACTCAAAGACCATTTGTGGCTGTCTCCACTATTTAATTGATTGGACGGGATTTGGCCCCGCAGACCGTTCCTGGGAACCTGCCAGCAATATATCGGCCCCTCGCCTCATTCGAGCGTTTCACCTCCAGCACCCTTCGAAGCCCGGCCCGGGGTACCGGCAGCCTCGATGGGGGGGTATTGTCAGCCGCCGCCGACCCTTGCCGATCGTCCCGTATATGGGGGACCCTCAGGGAGCTGACACCGAGCAGGGAGCCTCGGGACCGTCACTTCTGGCTTCACTGCCGGCAGACAGTGCAGGGCCCGCAGCCACGCCCCAAACAAGCCCCGACCTTGCAGTTTCTCCCCCGACACGAGGGACGCTTCGGGTAATGCCCCCCACGTTGCCGTGCCGTTCAGAGCGCTTGCGGGCACGTACGGGGGTGGGGCCTCTCCCATAAACACCAGCATCGCATGCAAAGCGGCGCTGGTGATTGCAGAGAAACCAGCCCCATGCGATTGTTGAGAATTGTTCTCGTATCCCCTAAAGGCTCTGTGAGACTGCGAACCTAGTTGCGTGCGTGTGGACCTCCTTACCGACAACCCCCTACCCGAAGTCAGCGTGATAGAGAGCGAGTGGTGAGAGAGTGTGCGTGCGGTGCGGTTCCCCTCCCCTTCCTTCCTTGTCAGGGGTAGTCCCCCCCTGGGGAGCACGAGTGTGTGTGCGTGTGGACCTGCCTCCTTCCTCACGTGCCAGGTGGGGCCTCTTCCCTCACTGCATTTCCCCTGCACTGTATTCCGCCCCGCCCCCCGTTGTTCCTATTGGTGTGTGTGCATTAGGGCATGTGGGGTACTCATTGGCATCTCTGGCTCCAAGCGCCCTATGATGATAGAGGCCTGTTCTCTTTAAATAGAGGTGAAGGTCAACACTCTATCCTGAGGGGCATAGGGATCCTCACCATTCGGGTAGCCAGAGAGGCCGCCTGATTGCAGTACCGAGCGTGTGGGAGCGAGAGTGGTGACCCCCAGAGAGCTTTGCCCCCTTCCCGGTGACATTGATAGACCATTGATCTAACCCAGTATGATACTATTTGGATGCCGCCACACGAGACACACTGGGAAAGCTGCCATGCCTTGGGTAGCCTTAACCCAGTCTGCGGATCCAGGCTACACGATCCAGTGAATCATACGATCAGCAGCCACCAGATGTTCTCCCTGCCCTGGGCAGGGGTGAGCAGCTGGCTGATATGTGCTGTGTCCTCTGGAAAAATCTGAGGACGTGTCGCATAGCAGCCTTGCCCCAAAAGGGGTAAGGCTGAACAAAGAGTGGCTGTGTGTGTGCCAAGGCCCCACCACACAGTGAGCTCTGCTGTGGGTCTTTGAGAAGTAGGTACTGTCTTCTGTTGTGCACTGTCACATAACAGCCGGGGCAGGAATTTGTTTGGGATGGTGGAGGGAGGTGAGGGCAGGGCATTGTGCCTGCTCATGTGGCCAGTGCCTTAGCCTGCCCCAGCCATGGCAGGTTCTCCAACAGTGGCCTGGCTGCCCTGTGGGGTGGGGGAGCTCTCATTTGACCATCTCCCTGTGCTAGCTCCACAGTCTGGCAGATGTGCTTGCCTACCCACACAGGGATTGGGCTCCAGAAGCTTCAGTTTATGAATATTCTGTTGCCTGTAAAAAAACAAAACGGAAATAAGGAAGTGCAGGCCTGCCTGATTTTTTTGAATGGTTAGCTGGGAGGCTGTCCAACCCTGCAGTTGGACTGACCCTTCAAGGCCTGCCAAAGTCTTATCATTTGGGGTTTTATGGCTGCACATGCACTCATACATATGCACACACACACACACACACCAGATGTGCACACTTGATACGTGCCTGTGCATGTGCTAGTTGCATTTCAAACAGTCAATTCAATTCAATTTATTCCGGCACGGGCTTTCGCCTTGGCCAAAACATAACAATACAACAAAACATAAATAGCAACTAAGTCGCTAATAAAAACAAACATTCAAAAAATACAATACTACTACTATTTATCAGAAACCCTGACTTCCAGCATTATCCAAACAGTCATCAATTTCAAAGCCATCCCGTCCCCTCCCCCCCCCCAAAAAATAAAAGCAGCATATATAGGCATTAGGTCATGCCCCAGTCAGTTAGCGGCTCTACACATTATGGGACAGTATATCATATTCTCTTGTACATCACATTCTAGATGTAAAGGACAGTACATCACATTCTCAACCAATCTTTTCAAAGGAACAGCATATCGCAGCTTGCTCTCTGGTGACACTGAGGTTGGTGCACTAAACTGGGAGTCTTTATGGCTGGGTTCAAGACTAGCAGGGTCTTATCTACATAAGGACATAGATTGTAAACTGCTTTAGAAAAGGAACCTTGGTGCCAGTCCTCAAAGCTCTTTACTGACTCAGACCCCATTCACTTCAAATGGCGTGTGCACTGGCATGCACTTAAATAATCGGTGCCTTCATCTCATGCTTTCAAAGTGTCTAGTGTAATGGAACCATAATCTTTATTGACAGCTTTGTGAATTAATAAAAATAATGAAAAAAAAAGTTACTTAAAATAGTAACTATAAAACTTACTATTTCACAACTGAATGTGTTTCTTTCTCTCCTGTTTTTCTTTCCCAGCAGTTTTCAAAAGAAAAATAAAAGAAAGGGGGGAAATGTTCCGTGTTCTTACAGCAGATCAGCACATTCTAAGTGCAGCTAGATCATGTGAGAAGACCAAGCTTTAAGGGACATGCAAGGCATCTCAGGGTCAATGTTATGTGCAAAAAAGTTGCAGAAAATAAGGCTGTAAAAATACTATTACAGACAGTCTGACATTGTAAGAATAACAGCTATTTCAATGGACAAAAGTTGCCAGAGGCTTGCTCAGAGTAAACAAAACAATGATACAAATGGAGGGAATCTGTCCACACAGATTGGAGATGGGAGTGCTGACAAACGGACTGTTATCAGCAACTCACGTTTTACTTCTGAGTGGGCCTTGCACCAGTATAACATTTAAAGTCTGGGGATCCCAATTCTGTCATTTTAGAGAAGTCAAAAATGTATCTGTGATGAAACTGTATAATAAATTCCCTTTTGTTTATCAAACTGAACAGAAAGAGGAGCAGTGGTACTTAGCAGACAGTAGTTATGAAGAAACCAATAGTTCTCTACCAAAACAACCGAATACCTAAAACCTAATGAATAGAGCGGAAATGAGTATTTGAAAAAAATAAGCAAACTCATAGAGAAGTCTACCCAAATTGAAAATAGCAAAGCAGATGATAACCTCTACTGGTTTCCGTTATTTCAGGTTGTTTTTTCAGTGTTTTCTTGGGGGGGGGGAATTCAGTTTGGTTATTCTCATCGTAACCAAGCCAAGTACGTGCACTTGAGACCTCGCATCTTCATGAATGTTAGACCCCTTGTCTCTCCCTCTGTTCCCCTTCCTAAGTCTCTCAGATTGTAAGCCCTAGGGGCAGGGATCATGTCTATTTTATTACTTTGTAAAGTGGCAGGTACACTGCTGGCGCTATATAAATGTTTGTTAATAATAATAATAATTTTGTTATTTTAGTCATTTTTATATTTTGACTCCATTATTTTCGCAATACTAGCACATTATGTGTAATTATGAAAAATGATGGTACTGAAATACTAAAATGACTGAAAAAGCAAAATAATAAAAACGAAAACTAACACACAAACCCCTGAAATAACTAAAACAGAATATTCAAAAAACCAGATATGCAGATATCTGTTTTGGCCATGCATATTATTTGGGTATTCAGAGGGCTACTCAAAAATGTCAATAATTATGGTGTTAACAAATGTGACAGTGGCCCACTGTGGCCTGCTGTAGCAGATGGTCCACTGTCACATTTGTTAAGGGCCATCCAGATGTTTGCCCAGATTTTCCCTGGGAATGGTGGTGGCTAGCCCGGGCTGTGACTCCAGAGAGCTCTGGAACAGCAGCCCGGGCTAGCTGCTACTACGCCCAGGCAACAGCCTGCCTGACCAGGCTACAGAGGGTTATCATGTGTGGTATCCCATTGTTCCAAACTCAGTCCAGAGTGGTTCCCATGACAAGCGTCCATGGTGGCTGTCATTGGCCACCAAGATTGTCGTCATGGGGAAAATACACACAAAGATTAATTGCATAAGCCTCCTTTCTATAGGAAACCAGGCTAAAAAGTAGAGTTTGGAGAGGTTGAGGGTGGGGAATTTAAAATGGTTTTATATACCATATAAAACCATTTAAAATGGTTTTATATACCATTATATACCAGCTCTACCTCTCCTTTTCCATCAACCCAGGCCATGCAGTCTCCTTATTTTCCCAGTGCCTGTCAGCTGTGGGGGCTTGGATGAGGTTGAGTCATCTGCAATTGAATCCTGACCAGACGGAGGTGATGTTGGTGGGCAAGGGCTTGTGGGGGGCTAGGGGTGGTTGAGTCTCCTCTTGTTGGGGGGGTTCATCCCCCCATGGTGTCTCAAGTGTGGAGTCTGGGTGTGCTCCTCGATTCTCGGCTCAGCCTTGAATCTCATGTTGTGGCCGTGGCAGGGAATACGTTTCAGCAGTTACATCTTGTCTGGCGGCTTCAGCCATATCTCTCAGACTCCAACCTTGCCACTGTCATCCATGCCTTCGTCACCTTGAGACTGGATTACTGCAACGCGCTCTACATGGGACTGCCTGAGAAGGTCGTCTGGAGGCTGCAGCTGGTGCAGAATGCTGCGGCCCATCTCCTGACGGGGGCGGGTCACAGGGAGCACGTGACACCAGTGCTCCAGGCTCTGCACTGGCTGCCTATAAAGCACTGGGCCAGGTTCAAGGTGCTGGTTTTAACCTTTAAAGCCCTTCATGGCCTAGGCCCTGCTTATCTGCAGGACCACCTCACTCCCCATGTGCCCGTGCGACCCTTGAGATCATCCGTGGGAGCCTTTTTGGAGATTCCCCGGGTAGGACTGTAGCGGAATATCGCAGCGGTAGCTATTTCCGGCGGAAACAGTGTTTCCGCAATTAGTGGAATGGCATGGCAGAGGCTTTCATTCCGCGGTTCCGCTTATTTAATTCCGCAACTTAGTGGAATCGTGGAAACATGACATTTTTGCTATTTCCGCAATTCCGCCAGTGCCACAAAATAGCGGAATAGCGGTTTTCTGCGATTTCCACGATTTTTCTGTGATTTTTCCGCAATTCCATGATTTGCAAAATTCCAGCGGAATTAGCGGAATATCCGCAGAAATGTCGCGGTGTGGTGCAGGCAATTCCGAAATGGTGGAACGGAATCGCGGCACGGTAAAAGCTGCTGCCGCATCAGCCCTATCCCCGGGTCAGGCGTGTGGCCACCGATGTTAGATCTTTTTTGGTGGTCACCCCCATGCTGTGGAATTCGCTCCCGGAGGAGGCTCGGCTGGCTCCCACGCTCCTGCTGTTTCAGCGTATATGCAAGACCTGGCTGTTCCGTCAGGCTTTTGGCGAGGGGTAGGGGTGGGGTGGGGGCAGGGATGGGGGCTTTCCCCACATATTGTATTTTTAAATTGTTTACAAATTTTATATTGTTTTAATGAATGTTGTTCACTGCCCCGGGCTGCCCTGTGGGCAGGAGGGGCGGGATATAAATTTCAAATAAATAAAATAAAATAAATAAATATATATATATATATATATATATATATATATATATATATATATATATATATAAAAACACTGCAACTTGCTTTGAATCCCAGGAATGGGTGGAATGTAAATTAAATAAGTAAATAAAAAGGAAGATGCCTGTTACAGACCCAGGTCTTTCTGACCTGGAATGACAATAAAAGCTAATGTCATCTTCTTCCTAGTCTAATAAAATCTTGTATTTTAAATCTTGATAAAAAATTTAAAGCAAGCATTTTTTGAACATGCTCAAGGATTTGATGTTGGTAACTTTCTGTTTGTTGACTCTACAGTCAGGGAGCAGTGTGTTTACTGTGTTTTTTCCATTGATGTCAATTGGGAAAACACAGTGAATGAGACTCCCTGCCTGCATGGGCACATTCTCACCATTTTAATCAGAATTCCCAGAAAAAAACATGGTGGTGCCTCTTTACTTTTGGCAGCAAAATGCTACTTAGTTAGTTGTGAATAAAATTAGCTCTAGCTGTAACAAAGGGTATAAACAGATAGATGGAAGCCCCGCCTCTGTTCCCCTCACCCTCAGGTGGCCTGTCCATGTAAAGCTGGGCTGCTGTATGTGCAGGTGGAGCAGGCACTGCCAGCTCCACTCCAGCCCCACTTGTGGTTTTCAAGAACACCATGGAGCACCGCTACCCAAACCGAGGGCAGCGGCTGGAGGTGGAGCTGCTGTCCGGCCATGCAGTGGATGGCCACTGCAGCTCTGTTTTCAATGGTGGTTTCCTCAAGTAACCCCATAAAGTATCGGGTGGCAGCATAGAGTGGCAGGTGATCTGGGGGATGCAGGGCCGACCACCCCCCAGAGCAGGTCAGGGGTGGGTCTGAGTGTGACACATGTATACAGATAGATAGATTCTCTTCCAATAACCATTAAGTTAATCTCCATTTAAGTAAAAAAAAAAAATCCTAAGGGGAAAAAAGAGATTGAATTTCATATTTATGTTTTGTTTTTGATGAACTGTCAAAGACTTGGCTATAACTCATCTGTTGGAGCAGATGAAACCAAATATCTGAAATACCTGGTGAAGTGTTTGAAAGAAGAGAGTTTGATTGGTCTTTAAAGACATCAAGCATACATTAAATCTGCCTCTGTCAGGGTCCGCGGCGCCGGTGCTGCGGCACTGAGCGGGGAGGTGGGAGGCGGCAGAGGCCGCCATGCGAGGAAACCCCCAGCCCCACAGAAGGGATGGCCCCGCTTGTAAAACCCGAGGCCAGAGGAGATCGGGGGGAAGCCACACACCCCAGTACGGAGAGAGCGTCCCCCGGTAGTATTGATAGCGTAGGGGGCCCGCCCACGTCACAGGAGGGCGGGACTCCTCCACAGGTAGCGGAAGCGGCGCCATGCACAGTGCGCCGCTCCGCACGACTAGCCTGCCGGAAAGAGGGCGGGGCGAGCCCTTTATAGACAAGGCCGGGGAGGGCGTTCAGTGCTGGTGATTGAACGCAGACCGGCCGCTTGAGAGAAGCTAAGTGTGATTTCAGAGTGTTTGTGTGTTATTACTGTGCCCTATTTCCCTTGTGTAAGTGAGTTGTGAGAGACAGTGAGAGGGTGTGGGAGAGCATCAGCCCTGGTTCCTGTGGTTCCTCCGTCCCCTCCCTCGGTGTCTCCCATGTGCGAAGCCCTCTGCTCCTCCTTGCATTCCTGGGGGCCTTGTCCACGTTTTCCTCACAGCCCCCCCATACTGTACCTTCCTCTTCCCCGAGCAAAAGTATAATTGTGGTCGTGGTGCACGGTGAGGGCCTTGCTCTGCCTGTAATCTCGGCGCCCTATGATGATAGGGGCCTAGCCCAGACCTTGCGTCAGAGGCGTTGGCCCACACACTATCCTGATGGGCATTCCTCCTCCCCGGGAGCGCGCCTGCCGTACCCTCAGGCGCAAGGCAGCGTTTGGAGTGTGGTGCGTACGTGGCCCCCTTGCCTCCCTACCCCTGACAGCCTCTCAAAATCTGGATGGACAAGTTGTGTTCAGAAAGGCATAGCCCAAGTTTCAGCCAGCAGCTTGATATGATTTGAAACAACTGATGCTTATTTAAGTGGCTTATTTTGAACTGTGAATTCTAATGTGAGTTAATCAATAGATAGACTTGTATGAAATGCTACTGCCCTGAGAGTAAGATATTGCACTGAAAACATCTCAATGGGTTGTGTTGCTGTTACAAATGCAACATGTAAAAGAAGGAATCCAACTTTTACCAAACTTTTGCAATATGATTTGTTTTGTAGTGTTTGAATTAAGTTTCTTTATCAAAAATATCCTTTTTTAGTTTTCTTGTCTTTTTCCATACTGCTCCACTCTCAAAGCATTTTCATCCATCTGTCTCTCCTCCAGTCAAATTTCTTGTTAAAATGTAAGTCCTCCATCAAATACCACATAGAAACCCCTCCAGTCTTTTTCACTATGTCGTAACCACCACACTCCCCTCAGATTTCTCCTTAAATGCCACCAACTATAATACACGTCCATGTGACTCCTAATGTGTTTTCACACAGGAAGGAAAGCAGCAGGAAACCAGGGTGAATCCATGGTATTGCCACGCTGCTGCCATTCCCATGGCCAGCACTGGGTGCCTTTCTAATGAGCAGACCCATGTGTGGGTTCTGCAGACATGGGAGCACCCACAACCCTTCCCCACACTGGGTCAGCCCTGGGAAGCCATCACACAGGCAGAACATCAGGACCCCATGCCTGTGACAGCGGGACCAAGCCCTTGGAGGAAGCCGCCACCATCACCACTCATCCGTTGGAGTGCAGGGGGGAGGGAGGGAGGTTGAGGGGGATACCCCAATCTGCATGTATATGAGCTGTTAGAGGAGACCCTGAGGAGGAGGAGCCCAAGTAAGGAATAAGCCTTGCTGTCCCCTGGGTGCATCTCCTAGACCCAGTTTGAAAGAGACGAGAGGAAAATGGGAATCTTCTTGCGAGGGAGAGCAGTACTGTGCTATACAGAACAGAACTCCCATACCAATTTCAAACCAGGAAGCACTTTCCAGTTTGACACTGACCAGTGCTATGCTTCCTCCTGGCAAGGATCATCCCCCCATGTCAATTTCAAGGCTTCCTAACATGGTGGGGAGGGGATCCACGCTGTGAAGCACAGCACTGCTCTCCCTGGCAAGGAACCCCCCATCTCCACTGGTCTATTTCAAGCCGGGTCCAGGCTCAAGACAGGCCAGGGCAGTGATGCAGCCAGTGGGAAGCTCCTCCCTGGGGTTCCCTTTGACAGCTAATGGCAGGTGGCCCAGGGCTCGCACACACTCCCCCTCCTCCTCCAACAGAAGAATGGAGGCAGTGGCTTCCTCTGGAGGGGCGATCCTTGCCAGCACCATGGCAGTGTCCACAGTGCTGGCAAGCATTTATGCATGCAGGGTTACGGTGTGTGTGTGTGTGTGTGTGTGTGTGTGTGTGTGTGTGTGTGTGTGTGTGTGTGTGTGTGTGTGTGTGTG